>JABCMI010000093.1:600000-1010055 GCA_026261945.1 Hirschfeldia incana | reverse complement strand
GGGATTGTGATGATGGGATTATTGAATATTTGTTCTAATTTAAGCTGACTTTGGATCTTAAAAATACAATTTTATCGAAAATGCTAATTATCATCCATGCTTTCGCCTTTTTCTTACTCTCAAGTAACAGACAAACTACAATTTATCATCGGATATAGCGATAAGATTTTGTATTCGTGAGACTTGTACTGAACTGGAATCAGGAAGATGACGTGGCTGAAAATGTAACTCATCTCATGCCTGTATATATAAATGCATATAGTGCAACTATTACCTAGACATCAAAAGCATGGAGTTGATAAATAGTTCCGGTGAATATATGAGAAGATCCCTTGACATCTTTTGTAGTTTCCGATGCGGTACGTATCTTTCCTCGTCACTATTACATTCAGTGAATTACGAAATACAAATCAAGGTTATGTGTCTCTCATTCTATCTGATATATAATAGGAAAGTGAAAGAAGCTAAGTTACTGAAGGAAACTGTGAAGGATTCGTTTATGGCTTCGAAAAAGAAGCCAATCGAGAACATTAAGTTCATCGACGCTTTGTGTCGCCTAGGTGTCTCCTATCACTTTGAAGATGAAATCATCGAGCAGTTGGAGACTCTGTTTGGTTGCCGTGATTTTATAGAGATGATCAGAGACAACGAATCTGATCTATTTACGGTTTCTCTCGTCTTTCAAGTTTTTAGGCAGTTCAGCTATAAACTCCCTGTCGGTAAGTAAGAAACCTAGAAAATGCATATATCCAAACTAGCATTAATCTGATACACAGATTATTGAAATTAGTAATTATTTATTCATTTGCTTATATTTACATTTTGTAGAAGTATATTCAAATAGCATTAATACCTGGTTTAATACTCAAAACTAATTAATTTGCTCATTTTAATACATTTACTTTTAGAACTGTGCTTTTATAATACCCAAAGTATGTTCATTTTAATAATAAGTTTTTAAAAAATTTAAAAAATCTCTAAATTTCAAAAATAACTTTTAAGAAAAAAATGAATTTAATTTTGGAGAATATTAACTTTTAGGACTGTTGTTTTCTCTCTGCTCTCCCAAGGTTACAGAGCTCTCTGTCTCTGCCATTAAGGCAGTGCCGAACTTGAATTATGTTAGATCTTCATACTTCATTTAGTCACCTTTCACTCTGTATAAGCATATTCACGTCTAATTTCGTCCAAGCGACGTAATTCTTAAAATGTTTTGGGCTAGCAAACCTTAAACATTTAGCCATAATAGAAAGTTACTGACTGAGGTCCAATTTCAACACGATTTTTATTCTTGGCTAAAGATTTTTCTTTTTTTGAACAAAAGAGCCAAAGACAAAGTTGACGAAGCCAAATAGAACTTTCTAAGGAATCAGAGATCCTTTATTTTTGGAATCAACTCAAACACAATTAAACACCCATTATAGTCTTCATTTTTTTCTAATAGTTTCTTTGTCTCATTTCAAGTTTTGAATATTATTTCTTGAATCAGAAGAAATATTTCAAACTATTGAGTAGCACTTCTTTCTTGGACAGCAGCTTTGATGCTTCTTAGAGATTCCTCTAAATCGTCACATAGCTGATGAGGATCACAAATGGCCGTTGGATCCACGGTTAAAGAAATTGTCATCTTGTTCATATAACTTTGAAAATGCATGGTTAACGCCTGACCAAAGACCAATGATATCGTCAAATAGTAGTCACTATAGTAAATGTGAAATAGAATGGTTAAATATTTTACGTGGGGATGTCCATAAGCACTTGGGGCTATATAGGTGATGGGATGCCCAAATAAGCTAACTTCTTCACTAGGACCAACCAAGTTTGAAAACGACATCGTTGTGTTTGATATGGTTCTGCTTGTTAAACTAGCCGCCCTCTGCAATAATTTGAATTCATAAGATACGTTGGCTTTATTTGATCAAAAAGATTCACTGGCTATACAATTAATGAACAGGGTTAGTCTTAATGTTTGTTTTCATGGAACTTTTGTACTTTTTTCTTTATCAACAACATATATATAAAACATGTATTTATACACAGGTGGTGACTGACTTAACAATAATTTTAACACAAGCAACTAAGTTATTGTGATTTTGTTATAAGATTTTTTTTCCTCTAGCTAAGTAAGATTTAATAAAATTTTAAGATATGGCTGGTTGATATTGTAACTAAAATAAAGACGAGTTATGTATTATTAGACTGACCACAACTCCAAGCAATTTTATTAGGATTTTAGTAGAGGTGAAGGTTAGCAAAGCTTCTAACGAGTTCTTCTTCCTGTTAATGATCGACTTGACTCTTCGGAGATGTTCCAACGGGTCATCGTGTAATGCAAGAGAGAATGGAAAGAGCATATAGCCAATCCAGTTTCCCCATTTACACTTGGATCCTTTAGCCATCATATTAGCTAGTTCCTGCAATTTTTAATTTAAATGACAATATTGAAAATCTGTTTTTGGTCAAGATATAATTTGTGTAGTACATATATATATAGAGAGATTTTTGTAAGAAGAAAAAAGCCTTATTAATTTGCCTGAACTCCAGTAGCAGGTCTTATGTTGACAAGCAGACATGCCCTTAGTCTTATATCTTTAAGCATATTACTTGAGTTCCTTTTAGATTCGTGTTCTCCTGCTTTCTTCTCCTTCTCTCCTACAATTTTGTCATAGTATTATTAAATTTCATAAGTTATAATCATATTCATTGCCTCTTAAAAGACGAGTCGTCGCAACAACTTACCGTTTCTTCTTTCTATATACAGCGAGAGAGCAGCTTGAGCTACTCCAAGTAGAACATCGTTGACGGTCTGCAAAACGATAAATATAAATACATATAAGATCAAATATGGAAATGTAATATCATAGAGTATAAAAATATCACTAATATAAAGCTTATGGGGGAAAGTTTACCATCTTCATGGCGTTCTTGATGAGCTTAATGTCTTCGAGATCTACGGTACGATGAACCAAACACATCCGCTTACTCTTACTTAATCGGAAATCGCCTTTGATGGGTGTGTCAGTGTCCTTGAGAAACATTGTGGTAGCAATAAACTTCAATGCATCACAAAGCGTATTCCAAACCAACATAACCATCCCCATTAACCGGGAAGTACCACTTAAACCGGCCATTGATTTTGATGACGGCCGGTTCTCGCTCGGTAAACTCGGGAGCTCATCATGGTTTGATGTTTTACGTGTGCAAGCGTGGACTAGAGACATTAGAGACATACCATCACCGACCGAGTGATGAATTTTTAAAACGACGACATTTTGAGCGTCGGACGTTTTTAAGTCAAGTAAGTGAGCTTCCCATAATGGCTTCGAGGTATCCAACGGGATTGTAGTGAGGTCAGAGACGTAACTCTCCAGAAAAGCGTCTGCGTTTGCGTTCTCTGGTTCGATTTTGGGAATGATGACGTGATCCTCGACCACCACCTTCGTTCGAACCCATTTTTGTTCTTGTCTATTGTCGTTCACCTTCATTAATTTTATTTAAATATAAATATTAATATAAAATGTTAAATTACTAAACATAATGTTCTTGAAATATCTAACTGAAACTATATAAAAACATTCTACAAATATGAAAATCTGAAAATACTTATACAAAATTATATGTTGTTTTTCAAAATATTTTTCCCTAAACGATATAAAATCAACATATAATTTCATAATGGAATGAATCTTTCACTAAAGGATAAAATCGACATATAATTTGGATAATTCATTGTGTGGAAGATTCTTTCTATTAATAAATGACATATAATTCTCTTATATATTTGTCATGGCCTAGAATATCCATTTTACTATGAAATGAACTAAAAACACAACATAATCAAACCCCCAATAAACCAATATATTTGGTGAATGAAACATTTTATATAAATATCTACATATTATTTCTCACCAGTATGCTGGAGAAACGTGGATGTTTAAGCAAAGTTTGCTCTAAACCTTCGATAAACACATCTTGATTGATCTTGCTCTTTAAACCAATCACCGCAGTGGTGTAGCAGTTGAACTCCGGCGCGGTAAACAGACGCGCCGTCGGAGTAAGCGGTTCATCATCATGTTCTCCTTTGTCTCCCACTAATTCCTGTCTTCCTGTCTGAATCTTCATAGTTTAGTTTGCGTTTTTCACTCTTTCAATCTCAACTCTAAAATGGCTCATCCTCTTTATAGTGTGTATAACCTGCAATCGTGCATACCATTTTTTTCCTTTATATTTGTTTTAAAATGATTTATAATTGTTGGAAATATTCCATCATAACTGTTAGAAATATTCAATTTTTTTTTTATAAAATCGTTTGTCTTCGATCTCGACTCAATAAATAAATTTATCCTCTCCATAAGTCATAGCGTGTGTGCAACATTTTCCTTTCTAATCGTTTGAAACTTTCAGTTTCTTATCCTCGCTAAATATATTTTATCCAGTAGTAGATAGTAGATATACTAATTAGCTATGCATATTCTGTAAGCTTTTACACTCTTTGTTCTTTATTTTATTAACAAAATCAACGTTCATATACTGTGTATTATTAATCGTTGGAAACTTTCACGTTTATTAATTATTCTTTGTGCCCGTATCGGAAACTGTCCATTTAAGTGTACATATGTCATACACATACTATTAACCAACAAAAATATGTATACACTTTTGGGATATATTTGATTCGACTTTTATGAGTAATAGATCTCTAGTACCCGACTACCCGTTATTGATCCAGAAAAAACACTTAACAAGAGAAAGAGGTGGTACTCAGTAAAAATATTCAACTCAATTCTTATTCGAAAAACTTAAATATCCAAGAATATATTCTATAAAGTTTAAGAATTTATTTCTTATTCATATATTAAATAATTTTTTATTTATATTTTCAAAATAATTTACTGATTATTAATATATTAAAACAAAAAAACTTAAATATTTCAAGGTAAAAATTATATTTAACAAATATCAAACACATAACTTAAATATTTATATGTATAGGAATAATAGTTTCTTCTATGATAATAGTGTATGTGAGACTACATATATTTTGTTTTGATCAAAAAGTATACATAATTATTGTAGTAAATAATTCTATTTTTTTGTCAACGTAGTAAATAATTATATAATATATAGAGTTTGGAACATATATATATATATATATTTAAAGAGTTGTTTTTTATTTTGGTCTTATCAAACCAGTCTACTTTTTGTTTAAATAATATAATATTTTTTTGTTTAAATCATTTATTTTAGTATCGATACTAGTAAGTTTTAACTAAAATAATAAAATGAGAGAGTGACGGATTGGGATTGGGGATTTTAATATTTTTTATGTCACGTTCCTAACATGTTTGGAAGAATTCAACGCCCAGGAGAAATATATTTATCTGCCATTTGGGTGATCAGATGGGGCAACAGAAGATGAAGAAGACACGAGGACTGGGTCCTACTTAATAAGGTACAAGACGTTCACTACATGGGTTAACTCTTTTCTAATGAGAAGTTTTTTTTTCTTTTTTTTTTGTGAACTTGAGTATTCTGAAAGAGCTAATGAAAAGTTAAGGTTAGAAACTTAGAAAACTTAAACTGAAGTCTAATAAACCATAAATTGTAAGCATATTTCTTTAAAAATCTACTAAAATATGATTCAATACTTGTCTTCTCATGTTTTTTTCATAATTGTATCTTATTTTGAAAGTATTCTCTTAAATATTTTTTTCTACTCAAAAATGTAAAATTTACACCTATAGATTTTAAATGTGTATTTTTTATATTCCAATAAAGTTATATATTTAAACTCCACAAGTACTATGCTACTATTTCTAATTTATAAATTTTATTTTTTAAAATTTTCCAGATTTAAACTTATTTTTCTTATTTTATAAATATACAAATTTTCAGATATTAAAAATAAACGATACAATAGACTTCTAATTAAATATGCTTAAAATGAAGTTTATTTTTTCATCAATAAAGTCTACTAAACCATATATTTTAAACATGCCTCATCAAAAATTTACTAATATATTATTTTGATTTTTACTGTCCTATGTTTTTGTCTTAATTTGATCTTATTTTGTAGATATGTGCATTCATGGTTTCCATATCCTCATTCCAAAAATGTAAGATTTATATCTATATATTTTAAATGTATATTTTGTATTTAAATTCAAATAAAATTATAGACTAAAAGACTAAAACTCTGTGTATGTTCTTTATTAATATTTTAACCTAAAAAAATATTTTGTAGTTTTTTTTATATATTTTTGACAGTATTTTTAGATTTTCGATACATACATATTTCTGATATCTGGAAATTATCCGATACACTAGCCTTCTGATGAACTATGCTTAAACATTAAGGCTAGTATACTTAAAATGGTCCATTAAAGCCATTAAGTTTAAGGAAACTTCATGAGAAATCTACTGAATATGATTTGTTCTTTATACAATGTAGTTTTCATAATTTATCTTAATTTGCAGATATTATTTTTCAATTTTTTTTCTTTCCTCCTCTTGTATATGTAAAATTTAAGTTTATCTATTTTAAATGTATATTTAAAGCTCAAGACTAATAGACTTCAAATACAATTTATTAAAGCATACATTATTATAAAACTTCACTAGCAGATTTGATTTGAGCCATAAATATTATGAAAAATAAAATAAACTTTAGAAAAATCTTATTAAATTTGCTTTTAAAAATATTATCATCATAAATATTTTGTGTAAATTAATATTTTGATGCATAATCCTTGGACATGGTATTCATTTTTACTTGTATTCACTTCTATGATATTAATTTTGTTAGCTATCAAATTTATCACAATGTATTCTGATCAACAAAAATGTTAAATCTACTATGATGCTAATACACAAATATACCAAATTTATTGATAAAATAAAAAAAAAATTAACACATAAGTGAAAATGAGAAAGTCTGCAAATACTTTCCAAAAATGTTTTAAGAGCAAATCTAATCACAAATATTTCCCAAGAAGCATTAATAGTATACTTCAATTGAAATCACATAAAGAGTATTTTTTACCATCCATGAACTGTTTTCTGAAAAACAAATACGGTAAAAAAAAGTTAGCAAATATATATTTCGGGTCCAACTGGTGACCAAAGAATGGAGAGGAATAATGCATTCCTTGAGATTCCTTAAAAAAATTACCATTCATAAGGAATATTTTTTTCTTCTTGTTCCCTACCATTTCTTTTTTTGTAAAGAAATAAAGAACAAAATCATTCTTTATCAAATTTGGTATGAAACAACTTTTCTTTTTCATTCCTGCAATTTTATTCTCATTGTTCATTTTCTATTCGTTCCTCATGTTTCCAAAATGGTCACCAGTTGGACCTTTCATGTTTTTTTAAACTACAAAAAAGACTTCTATCATTTTAAACATTTCTCTGCCAAATAAAATGATTACTTCATATATATGTTTATATACGTAGTATATATGATAACAACATACGAAAATGAAATAAAACCCTTCTAATATGATTGAGAAAATTCTCTAATTTGGGCCAATGATTAGAGGGACATGGAACAAAAAGAAAAAGACATCTGTAAACATGGTTGCCATTATTTTGGATTAATAGAAACTATCTATGACGAACACAAGTAGTATATTAACTATTAAGTATGCTTAATAATGGTTAACATAATTACGTTAATCAAGGCTTACAAGTATAGACGGATATAATGAGATTATTGCGTCTGAAAAGAAAATGTGGGATATCTTATGTGTTTCATTTAAAATATCGTTTTAGATTTGTGCATCCAGATCAAGGGCAGTTATTGGAAAAATAGTTTTTGTAGAGATGATTATAATAGTTGAGTAGACTTTAACAAATTTTATCATATATTCTTATATAGATTTTCATTAGTTGTTATTGATTTCTATATAGCTCTAGTGATTGTTATTATATTATAATGTAAGAATCTAATAGTGGTACAACAACAAAAATGGAATAACCTCAATTTTGTAAGAGATCCAGTATTTCTGAGTATTCAAGATTTTAATGTACGTTCTTCTTTTTCAGAGTACTAATAAACACATATTAGTGATGATATGTTTATTTGTTAGCATTTCTCATATAATTTGGTACCTTTTGTTAATTATCACCAAAATATATTATTCTAATAGTGTTAGATTAACAAAAATATATTAAGCTAATATTTTTGCTATATAATTTTTCATAGAGTTTTGTAAAAATTATGTTTTAGAACCTTACTGGTATTTATAGATTATCGAAGAGAAAGTTGTGGTTTGTGTTATTGACTTATTGCATGTGTGTTTATATTTTATTTATATATTTGTACTACACATTTTTTTATGATGATTATGAGTAAAAACAAAAGGAATTTATATTCCAATAACAGTAGATTTCAATAAAATTTTTAAATCAATGATAAATAAACATTTCCAATAACAAAAGAAAAATGAATGAAATTAGAAGTCCTCATACAATAACAAAAGATCTTACTAAGATTTTAAAAATTCATAAACTAATAACAATGCAGTTTCTAAATTTTATAATTCCTTTAGAATTTCTCTGCTAATAACTTTTTAAAACTTTTAATTTGTATATTTAAAATGAAATATCATTACATATACATTGACCGTATTTTAACCAAGAAAATATATAAAAGAATATAATTAATAAATTTTTATTTGAATTCTAAAAGATACTTATTATGTAAAAACATTTATTTCATAATGATATTTAAGATGAAAGGGAGGGAGTATCCGGATTCAGAAGACATAATATATAAATTAAATATTTATACAAATTTATAAAATATATATATATAATATTATTAAAAATATTATATTGTAAGACTAACTTTATGTACAAATATTAATCTATCAACTATGATTAGTAATAAAGTTTTAATTAAATATTTTTAAAAATTTGGATCCGGATCCAAATATCTATACTTAAATAGAAATATCTGGATTCAAATTCGAGAAATCCGATGTTTGACTAAACAAATCTAGATCTTGTCATTCTGAATATATTTGGAACGAATCTGGATCAGATCTCAAATCCAGATCCCGAATAATAAGTCCAGCTATAGGGAGTAATAATAAAGTAAGTAACATTTCTGTAATAATTTTTATTTTTAATAAATAAAAACTTTTTAATAAATGTTGTTAAGAGATCTATGGTAATTACACATGTAAATAGCATATTTTTACCTTTTTATAAGCCAGGAGATGTATGTTTGGTAAATGGCAGTCCTTTATATTTTATTTGAAAAATATTTTTAAAATATAATAACTTATACTTTTTGTTATAACTTATATTTTTAAAATATAACTTATAACTTATACTTTGTCAAATATAACTTTATATTTTCAAATATAACTTTATACTCCCTCTGTATCATTTAAATGGAGTTTAAGCATTTTAATTTTGTCTCAAAATAAGTGATGTTCTCACATTTTTAGGTAAAATTTAATGTCATTTAAAAATTTTGACCAATTATAAAATGTTACATCTTTTTTTTATTAGTTGTATTAGTTTTATTTAATGTAACCAAAACAAATTACATAAAGTTTGTATTTTCTTAATATTTGTGCAAAAACCTAAAACACCATTTAGAATGATACGGAGGAAGTATTTGACAGCGCACGTGCACAAGTCTTTTTCATTAAAACCTCTCTGGGCCAGATCACAGGCGGAGGCTATTTTGAACAAACAGGCCTTGAAGCCTAACATACAGAAATTGGGTTTTTTTTGTATCGAAGAGTAACTTTTGCGGACTTACCCATAAATTATCATTTTTTTAACGCAAAATGTATTATAATACAAATTTGTAGAAATATTACAAACGATTCTATAATCGACAATTTAATCTTCTATAAAGACTAGGATTAAACCCGCCCTACGGGCGGGTAAAAAATATAAAAATAATTTAAAATATATAAAATTTATTTAGATTAAAATTAAATTACTTTTTATATATTTTTCATCTCAAATTTGTGGATTTATTTTGAAAATCATAAATTTAGGTGAACATAGTCTTTTTTCTTAAACTCAATCTATTAATTAACCAAGCATGTTAGTTAGTTGGGAGTCATAAATACACCGTCAACCACCGAAATGTCACCTACAAACATCACATATTTTGCTAGTCCATCTGCTTTGGAATTTCTCTTCCGAGATATCCAAGAGAAAAAAAACAAAATCAAAAACAGTAGCAAAAGATAAAATGTCTGCAACCACTCCATAGAGCTCTGGTAAGCAGTTTCCTGGCTTGAAAAACTTGATCAGCTCAGTAGAGTCTGACTCAAAAGCTAGTCAAATAAACATATTCAATTTATTTTAAAAATCATAAAATATGTATTTTTAAAAAATGTGTTCTAATCTAGCTTCTAACAATATTTCACTTCATTTATTTTTAGCAAAAAAAACATCTAACTAATAGTTGTAGCCTTAATCTAAATCTAATATTAAAATTTCAAAATTTTCATTCACTTTTATACACAATCGCACACAAAAAGTAAAATGATATTATCGCAACTAAGCTTGTCATCATCTGTTTTTGTCGTGGAATCTGTCGGCTTGCAAAAACATATTTCCAAGAACAAACTCTTTTCTATTCTATAAAGTGTTTGCCTCTTGATTTTTTCCGCAAAAAATCTCTAGTTCCACACAATCAGTTTCTCTAATTGATTTATGGACTTAAAGGTAAAGAATATTAGTGCAGAGAAGAATAGTGAGCTGGAGAAAAATTTGGAAGTCGTTTCAAGCGGTTTCATCGCATAGTTTTTTCTTCTC
Organism: Hirschfeldia incana; assembly: GCA_026261945.1. Classification (NCBI taxonomy): domain Eukaryota; kingdom Viridiplantae; phylum Streptophyta; class Magnoliopsida; order Brassicales; family Brassicaceae; genus Hirschfeldia; species Hirschfeldia incana. The sequence continues at coordinate 999,264 of JABCMI010000093.1, read as the reverse complement.
CTTCACCATTCTTCTCGCTCTCAACCTTGATCATGTTTTCTTTTATCAATTATGATGATCAGTTTCTTTCTTTTTCGTAATTGCGATCTTGACCTCTCTTTTGTATAGCCAAAGTTGGGATAATTATTAAAATTAGTTGATGAGTTTCTATGATATTTAGTTTTGACTAAGTTTAGTTTGCGTACAAATTACAAAATTAGATCTTTGTGTTTAACGATGTCTAAAATAGAAACATTTATCATCATTTAACTATGTTATCCGCATATTTATATTTGCACTTTTAAGGTTGTTCGTGCTGTAACTTTTCGTGGTAGATTTTGTTGCATGCTCCATCTATGAAATATTTCACTACAAGAAAATATGAATATTCTTACAGAAAAATTAGTCACAATAAAAAGTATTCAGTCACAATATGATTATTGTTACGTATTTGTAACAGTTTATAAACAGTTACAATACTGTCGTCACAAATCTCTTTGGTAACAAAAACCGTAACAAAATTTGTGACTAACTTGCATAGTAGCTATTTCATCACAAGCTGTGACGAACACAAAAGTAATAAAAACATCACAATTACCAACTAATTATACGTCTCAAGCTCGTCAGTGATTGTGATGGAAGTTTAGTCTTAAATTGTTACAAAATAAGGATTCATAATTCGTCGCTAGCCTGTCTTAATTTATAACTATTTTTTTAGTATTATTTCTGTCACAAACTACCATTCCCAACAATCTTATTTAGCATCTGCTTTCACTTCTCATGTTTATTAATCGTTACCATTTTTTTTGTTAGCAATTACTCTTAAATTAGTTACTAATTACTCATCTTTGGCTACGTGTAGTAACTAAAAAATGTTACAACCATTGTTTATTATGTAGTTATTACATTGTTTTTATACACTGTTGCTTTTCTGGTTTCAACTAAACGAAACATATATTTGTAAGTACAGTAAAATAACAAGAAACATTTTCTTTGTAACATTACAATAACAAGAAACATTATTTGAAGATAAACTACAAAGTAAATAGAGAAGCGTTCAATCAGGTGTGGTGAATGGATCGAGACGAGCAGTGAAGCATGTCCGCGAAGGCAAATTAGATCAGAAAGGATCTCGGTTGCTTCCTGTGCAAGAAATTTCTAGGGTTCACCCTATATCTCTTATCCTCTGGTTAGTGGCACACTAAGTTATCCGGCGAACCCAGCTCCACAACGGTGCAAAACTTCAATTCGGAAACGTTGAGCAGTGGTAACTCTTAATGAAGATAACAGATCCCTTTCCCTTAGGCACGAAAGCAACGAAATCCTGAGATCAAGAAGGGAGGAAGTTGGAGAAAATGAGAAAAAAAAAGATGAAGGGGAATATGAAAAGAGAGGAGGAGACTGGACCTTGCATGCTCTCTATCACTGACGGCTAGGTATAGGGTTTTAGATTGAGGAAGATGCGTACATATTTATATACACAGATTTTTGACAAAAAAAAAAAAGTAGAAAAGGAAAATGGGCTTTGCGAACCCAAAGAACAAAAATGCGTTTGGAGAATTCTATATATTTTAATTTTTTTTTTAGTGCATGAAAGGATAAAATACTTAATCTGGGAACTAAATACGATTGAGATATATGGTGGAAGTTTTAAAATAATTACTCTAAAATAAAAGTAGCCTACAGAGAAAAATAACAAGCATCTTATAAAATAAAGGAGACTTGCCAAGGCAGCTCCTGCTGTCCACGTCTATTTGGAGCATGGGGGGTTTCTCGCCACGTGTCAGCTCGCTGGGCGTTCGTGCATCACACAACCTCTTCCTCACCCGCGCGCGTGAAAGTAGAAACCGGTCTGTTTCTATGTTATGGTTTGGGTTTCGTTTCTTTATTTTATAAGATTTGGGTTTCGTTTGTTGGGTTTGGTTTTTATCGTTCTGGTTCTATATTTTCTGTTTGGGTTTCAGATAAAATTTTTGTAAAGGATCCATGAAAGCCCATAACCCTTTTATTTCAATCTAAGCCATCCACGTCCTTCTCCACGTAAGAAAGTCTAGAATGGAAATGCCACCACGTGTCCAATTAACCAAAGTTCTGCGTTTCATTAAGTCTTCGTGTAATGGGCTTTGAAAAATTCACAGACAAAGATAACGACGTTTGATAAAAAAAAGGCCGGGCTCTTCGTTTTCTCAAGCACGGAAAAGGGCAACAATGGGGGTTATGGAATTTGTTTGGAATTAGTTTTGGCATGTCATACTTTCTGATTTTAAAGCGGATCGTTGTTCTTCCACCTTGGAGATCCGACTTCTCAGGTTTTGGGAAGTTAGAAAAGTCAATCTCTGTGAAGGGAGGCGTGTAGCTTATGGGTTTCATGGCTGAGAGTTTCGGTCCTTAACAAAAGAAGCTTTCAGCATCATCCTGGCCATCTGTAAGTAAACTTTTCCTTTTCGTTCTTCCCGTCCACATGGAATTTTCATTTGCTCAGTTTTTTTTTTTTAATTTTGGATACGTGTTTGAATTGAAAACATCTGATTTCAATTTATGGATATGAAATCAAGCGCTGGCGATTGAAAGTTGTAACATAAATTCACAAGTGAAGGCTTAGTGACGTTTACGACCGCAGGTTAGCGTTTTGCATATCATCCTTTTAAAAGTTTTATTGTTTCCCCATGTGTTCTTATCATTCGCTGATTTTGGATTTGGTTGGTGATTTTCATGTCAAGTTATGCCTGACCGGAAGAAGCGGTCTAATTCTCCTTTTACGAAGCTTCTGTCCGGTATCCACATGTGTGTCACTGGTTTCGCATGTTCCGGAAAGGGTGTGGCGTGGTGTCCTTTAAATTGAGCTTCTATGGAGCGAAACAGTGAATTGTGATGGTAAGCTCGGACAACGCTCTCTCTCTCTGGCTCTCTCTCTCTCTCTCTGGCTCTTGCATGGTGATCTTAGACTAATTTGTGTTGTTTGGTGAAACTCCAGATTATGTTATGTCTAGATGCTAATGATCCCACCTTCTTTATGGGTGTGTGTCTAATATGCAATTCTTCAGTATAACAATAATCCGAGAAAGAAGACTTGGGAAGGATCCAAAGAAAACAGGTTACGTATGAATCAGCGGTATCAGCTTCTAAATCGTTTTGCTCTCTTATTTATATTATGGGATTATATTTTGACTATATTGACACACAGAAACAAAAAAGAGTCGATAGGCAGAGGAAATAAAAACAGAACAGAGCCGAGGATTCTTCATAGATCCACTTCTTGCTATGTTTTTCTTATTCTTCTCTCGGGTTGTTCACAATTTTTAAAATTATTGGCTTATCTTCTTAATGGGAATTGAAGTATATTCACAGGCCACAGCTCTGATAAGAAATGATCCAGGATAATATTTTATTCAAGGTTTCTGGTCTTTCACGTTTACCAATTTTCTTTCCAAGAATCTACTACCAATTAAGTTTCTTCATCTCTTTTATGAAGGTCTTGAATATATATATAGAATGAACATCCCATTTTTATGAATGGTTATACACTCTCTTATGTGTACATCTCTAACAGATGACTTCTCCGAAACATTTTTTTTTTTAAATGGTAAAAGATTCAATCCTTACATTTTATTTATGATTTCAGTCAAGATCGTATATATATATATATATATATATATTCACTGGTGTGGTAGTCTTATCACTGTTCTTTATAATTGTTTCAACATATTCCTTAAAAAGATTTTTATTTCCTTGAACTATTAGCTGGTGTAGGTAGTAGAAACCCTCCACAAAGCAAAAAGTGGTTGCTTTTATTCATGGATAAAACTCAGCAACAAGCTTCATCACATCTGGAAGACCTGGAAACAGCCGGTCCAAACTCTCGGCTGCTATGCGCGATAAGTAATCTTAATGTAGGAAACTTCAATAAAAAAATTAATACAAAAAGATTAAGGGGATTGAAGGATAAAGTCTTAAAAAAAGATTGAATGATGTTGACAAAAGAAAAGATTGAAGGATAAGTAAAGAAAACGCGTGTATATAATAAGACACATATTAGAAAGAGCCAGCTATTGAAACAACCTAAGGTGGTCTCTCTGTTCCCTACGTCTTCCAAGGTACATAAGAAGGCACATATTGCATCGTTGGAGAAGGATGCAGTTTCTGAGTGACAGGCTCACAGAAGCAGCTACTAGAATAATGCTTAAGTATAGTTTTTTTTTGTTATTTTGTAAAACTTCATCTGCTGTTGACAATCACTAATTTACTACCTTTAAACTATAAAGACTACTGTATTTGGATTTCCTCACATTTACCCATATATCAATGAAATCATCCACCTTTGGAATTTAACGGTGCTACAAGAGAATCCCATTGACAAATATCCACAACTTATATGTTATCTACAAGAGATCAAGCCTGTTTGTTATTTTTTACAACTTATATGTTATCCAATATATGTTCGCTTCAGTTTGCAATGTATTTTCTTAACAAATTGTACAATCAATTGAGTTCTTGCTTTAATCGATAATGTTTGGTAATAAGAATAATTAGCCAATAACGTGGAGTTTCATTATATCAAGACAAAATAATGAAATATATATATAAAAGAAAACCTGTAAATTAGTACTCCACAAATTAATAAACACAATAATTAATAATTTTACTGGTTTTGAATTGGACATATATAAAATATAACTTAATTCGATAAAATAGTCTAACATAAATATTATATATAACTTTATACAAACATAAACAAATCATTTAAAAACCAAATTCATTTATCAAAAAATAAATCAATATTCTGATGTTACTGAATTACAGATAAAACATTTAACATACTATCATCAAATACTACACACATTGTATATCAAATAATTGAACTTAAGTAGAATTTTTCTAACTAATATTTAGTATCATAAAGTTCATGTTTTTGGACAGCCGAAACAACTATTATAAACAAACAAAATATACTTCATCACATAAAAGACCTTTTCACCTAAAACTTTCTAAAATTCAAAAATCATTATAATATATATTTCTTGCAAATTCAAATCTAAAACACAAACCAACAAATTATGCAAAAAAAATAATAACTTAGAACACAAGTAAAGTATATTCCGCCCGTAGGGCGGGTCGACCCTAGTTTTCAGTAAAGTTGAATAATCTGACTCGTTTTTAGTGGATAGTATTTGCTTCAATTAAATATGACATTCCAAACAAAAAATATCCAAGTCAGCGTGGAAAGCCAAGAATATCACGGTATTTGACTTTTGTTTTTGATCAACTTCACGGTATCGACTTTTTTGAGTTTTCCATAATGATGATAATACTATCTTTCCGGCATCACTTCGGTACACTGACAAGGCCCATGATCAATTTAAATAATATCTAGAAACCAAAAAGGCCAGGAGAGCAATGGCCTAACTCCCAAGGCTAACATGACTTCCATATTTTCCTTCCGGTCTTGTGATCCACAATTCTCCAACTGAGTGACAATTTTTATTTCAACAATAACAAGTTTTTTTTTAAGAATTAGAGTTGGTCGAATGTATTTAATGAAACACCTGTTAACCTCAATTTAGTTTTTATTTTAAATCTTTTTTTGAGAAAGGGTTTGCTTATTTTTATTTTTACTGGTATTCATATTTTTAACAAAAAGAAATGTCTATATATATATATATATATATATATATATATATATATATATATATATCATAAATGGTACAAGTATAATGGAAAAAAATTAATTGTGTACGTTGGTCTCGGTTTCACTGCATACAAAATTTATACACAAGATAAAATCTATATTATTTAAAACTGAAATACTTTTTTGGTGCTATTTGAAAACATAGATAACAATGTATATGAGATTTTTTAAAAAACATGGATAACTGATTAATTGCTTCTTTCTTATTTACACATTTATTCATTGCATTTACCATAAAATAAGTATTTTTTAATATATTTTTATTTACAGATTGTGCCACTATATTTAAAATCATTTTAAATTAATTAATTACAATAGTTATTGTTTTTATGGTGAAAATAAAAAGTATGTAAAATGTGTTTAATAATATTGATATTTAAAAATATATCATGAAAATATAAAAATAAATAAATATAACAATAATATTCTATAATTTTTAAAATATAGTATTGGTTTATTTAGTTTAGTTAAATATAAAAATTTCGAGATATTAAAGAAAAAAAAATCAGAAATTTAATAATAATTGGAAAATTGGAAATGTAGGTCCATCTATTAGATAATTTAGCTTGATTTAATTTAAAGCACTCGGTTTAAAATTATGTCAAAGTTTGAAACACATAAAAAAAGAACAACGTGAGATGTCTATGTAATCAGAAACAATGGGGTCTTTTTAGTCGCATTCTGGCATTAGCTGAGTCGTGGTTTCTTTAGGTTGATGTTGAAACAATATATGTATTTAATTAATGTATGTTAAGTGTTTTAGTGTTTATATACTGGTTCGAAAGTCTTGAAATAATAAAGGAAAAACCATAAAATAATGGGACGAGCCTACTACATTTCACTATCATTTCAATTTTCAACGAGTTCAAACTTGATTTGTAGAAGCCAGCTCATGCTCTTTAATATGCACACTGCATATATATAATAGATCAATTTCAAGATCTATATGTAATGTTATATAGTTTCACTAAAATGTACAATACGTTTAGACCCGAAATAATTTAGCGTAGCACTCATAACCAGTAATTTCCTGTCAATACTATTTTGATATGTAGGTGTTTTGTAGGACAAAAGATGAATCATTTATTATATTCTTAGAAGAAAATAAGCTATACCAACAGATGACGATGATTTAGCGTGATAAATGTTCACTAACCAATCACGAATAACACAAGCAATGAAAACTGGAACACAATTTTTTTTTTTTGTAACTTAACACAAAGCAAATTTTGGGGTTTTTTTTGGAACAAAACTTAGGGGTGAGGGTGAACCTTTAAATTCACCTCTATAACTAAAACCAATCAAATTGACACATATGATCTTTAAATAAGGAAACTAAAAAAAGGGAAAAATAGCTTTAAAATAATATAAGAGATGCGCTTTATAAAAAAATTGAACGTAATCTTTTTATCAATTAGATTTTGAGAACTCTCTTGAAGTTTGATAATATGAAGCTGCTCTCAAGTAAATTTTAGCCTGAATCACATTCTTGCAGTTTTGAATCTGTATGTTGTTCAACTCTCTTTTATTTTCTTTCAAGTTAAGAACAATAATTATCTAGAATCTCCTTTTAAACAAGTTATACACAAACTTTTTCCTCTAGATCTTAAACTCATTATAAAGTTTGGGTTTAGGGTTTTCGATTGAGTTGAGAGTCTAAAATTTACGGTTTGGGTTTAGGGTATAGGATTTGGGTTTAGGGTATAGAGTTTGGGTTTGAGTTTGGGTTTAGGATTTACAATTTGGGTTTATGGTATATAATTTGGATTTAGAATATAGAATTGTATTTGAAAGCACAAAATTGAAATCCAAAAAGCTTGACAAACATTTTTTTTTTCTGTGAAGGATGAAGAAGAAGAAGACACCTTTTATTTTTTTTTTCATGTTTTCCTTTTAAAAAAAAATATTTTCTTTTCTATTAATCTTACATGGCATCTTAATTGGTGCAGAGAATTGAGGTGAATTAGAGAATTCACCACAGAGGGTGAATCCAAGCCTTGTCCTTTTTTTTTCTAAACAATGTGAGAGATTTTGTGTTTTTTAACTAGTCTTCAAACTTAATCTTGTGGATTCGGTTAGTTCAATATGATCCGTTAACAATGTCCCAAGGGCGACATAGTTCTATTCCTAGAGACGGGATGGGGATTCATGTCGGCTGCGGTTTGATTTGGGTGTGATGCAAGCTCGTTTGGCATCTGTCGAAGGTCTTCTCAAAGTTTTAGCGGTCGAAAATTTGCAATGCAGAGGGTGTTGCAGCTTAAACGGTGGGAACTCAGGAATCCAGATCCACCAGCCCATTTTGTGGAGGAGGAGGCGCAGAAGAGCGGACATGAGTCCGACAACGACGTACGTCCTTAACCGCTGGTTTTATTTTTTACTTTAGCTTTTATGTTATAAATTTAAATATTTGTATTTAAAAAATTATCTTTCCTAAATTTCAATTATTTTACAATTTTAAAATTTGTTATTTTAAAAATAAAAAATAGAAAATTGAAGTAAATTTGTAGTTAAGTTTATGAGCATTTTACGAGTTAGTGCTTGTTAATTCCTAATAATATCTTACAACAAATTTTTGCATGAACATTCACGTAAACTCATCCTAATATTTGACGAAAAATTAACATCGGCATCCATGTAAATTTGTCGTAACTTTTGCATACGTGAACAACAAAATAGGTTAACTACAAACTTCTGACAAATAACTATGCATGGTGCTTCTGGCGACTTTGTTTTGTCGTAAATCTGACGAGGAAATTACGATGAAGTATTTTTGTTCGTAGTATATTGTATGTATTTGTAGTGATTTATTGGTTAATTTTAGTTAGTCGGTTATTTTTATTCAAAATTTAGTTGAAATAATTTGGTTAAAGTTTGTAAAAGAAAGTAAAAAACTGAACTAACCAATTACTGAATTTAACCAATCCAACAACTGAACTTTTCTGTAATCTATCAAATGGAACTGAATTTATAATTGAATATAACCAAAACTGAAAATTTCAGCTCAGTTTGGTTCACCGAACTCGGTTGGGATCAAAATCCCATACCTATTTTTACTCATCTGCAAAGTAATCAAAGCTTACTAACAAACATCCACTGGAAAGAAGAACCTCACTAACAAACGATGATAAGCACAAGCAACATATACTCGACCACAAGCAAATAAATAACGCAATTTTTTATTCTTATGTTAAATAAATGGTTCAATGACGCGTGTCCCCACCAGTAATCACCACTATTCTCCTTTATATACTTCACCAGACTCACTCACTCACTCATGTATATATATACACTTGCATTAGGAATGTAAACCACAAGAAAATAAAGAGTATAACAAAATGGGCTACGAAAGACTCGGAACATCCAAAACAAGTTGTTCGGTGAGAACCACCACAGCTCTGACTCCGAACATAAACCATGTCCCCATGTCAACACAACCGACAAGAAAGAAGCATCCAATGTCATTAATCGTCGTAGCCTTCATACTAATCCTCCCCACCGCGGTATTCGGATCACAACTCAAATCGTCCCAGCACGTCCCTCCAGGCCTAGCTCGGAAACCAAGCCAAGCAATCTCAAAAGCTTGCGGCTTGGCTCGTTTCCCGGAGCTATGCGTTGACTCACTCATGGACTTCCCCGGCACACACGCCGCCTCTTCCTCCGACAACAACCTGCTCCACGTGACGGTGAACATGACGCTCCACCACTTCAACCACGCACTCTACTCATCCTCCTCTCTATCTCGCCTCGACATGCCCCCACGTGTCCGCTCAGCCTACGATGCATGCATCGAGCTGCTAGACGATTCCGTCGACGCGCTCTCACGCGCACTATCCTCAGTCTCCACCGGCGGCCAGACGAAGCCGCAGGACGTGATGACGTGGCTGAGCTCGGCTCTGACGAACCACGACACCTGCGCGGAAGGGTTCGACGGTGTTAACGACGGAGGAGTGAAGGATCAAATGTCGGCGTCGCTCAAGGATCTCTCGGAGCTCGTCAGCAACTGTTTGGCGATATTCGCGGCGAGCAGTAACGGTGACGGGAGCGATTTCGCCGGAGTTCCGATACAGAACAGGAGGCTTCTTGAAGTAGGAGGAGGAGACGACAAGAACTCGAAGTTCCCGAGATGGACCAAGAGAAGAGAGCGCGAGATACTGGAAATGCCAGTGTCTCAGATACAAGCTGATATCATCGTCTCGAAAGACGGCAACGGCACGTGCAAGACTATTTCGGAAGCCATCAAGAAAGCTCCTCAGTACAGTAATCACCGGACTATTATCTACGTCAAAGCCGGAAGGTAAAATTACGTTTTTATCCCCCCTTCCATTTCGATTTTTTTCTCTCTATTTTATGTTTGTGTAAATTTTAAAACTGTTACGTCCGTGAAAATGATGAAAGTTAACCTCGCGTGTACGGAAAAGGGGTAATAATTGCGTTATATGTCTTTGAATCCTTTGGAAGGTACGAAGAAGACAACCTCAAAGTCGGTAGGAAAAAAATTAATCTGATGTTCGTTGGAGATGGGAAGGGTAAAACTATCATTTCGGGAGGGAAAAGTATTTTTGACAACATAACCACGTTTCACACGGCGACGTTTGGTAAGTAGACTGTTTCACTTCTTTTCACCATTCCTTTTAACTTTTTCAAATAATGCATCAATAATAACAATAAGTTACAGCATAAAAGTAATAGTAGAACACGCAAAACCAACATTATTATTGCAACTAGACAAATTAAATGAATACCATTTTTTGGGGGTAATTTTATTTGAAAAGCTCTTTGTAGCGTCATAATTGATTTTTTTAAATAGAAATCCATTTCTGTTTTTGGTAGTTAGATAAAGAAAACAGGATAATGGAGGTTAACACATGATAATATATATGTTTTTCCTAATTGATCCTTTTTGGGTCAATTTTTCCTATGGAATTAATATAGTATATCGTTACAGCTTAAACAATATACTGTATATTTTGATCTAATATAGGTATATAAATAAGTTGCAAAGTGAAAAGATTACTATATTCCAAGGAAAGTTCTTGGAATCAGAAACTGTGAAGGGGGGTCACGAGCTAGCTGTATAAATTTCGGAGTGTGATATAATTAAAGTGTCCGACAGATTCTATTTAAGTCAGGATCGTTTACAAAACTAGTTGTCTGTCACCACTTATGTTTATTCTTCATTTGAACTATGGACCACTAAAGAAAGCTAGTTTTTGAGATAGTAATATCCACTCGACCAGTAAACAAAGTCAATATTTTGGACCAATAATTTAGTATTGTGCTTTATTTACAATTTAAATCTGATCTAGTCTTTTAGTTATTTGTAGTTTGGTTAGTGTTTTTGGATTCAACATCCAATATGATTACGATTAAGTTCGGTTATGTAAGTATCACACTCGCACTAAAAACCAGACATCCTATGTGGTGCTGCCACTTATTCAACCAACCTCACATGCATGTTGTTGTGGTCTTAAAGTGCATTAAGTGCAGTCTACTGTACTCAAACCATAAAACAATATTCTTTAGTAAAACAATGTTGAAATACATTACATTCATCTAATACTCATTTATATTATCCCATATCCAGGTACGTACATTTGCATGTCCCATATATGCTAGTAATATGTTTGTATATTCGAATCTCCATAGAAATATGCACGCTTATATCATATACACATAAACATCCAGAAGGATAAACACAAGTATTGAACATATCCTAAAGTTGGAGTCAGGAAGTAGGCCGCCCAATTAGCGACCCACATATTTGTATACATACATGCATGATGGGAGACAGAGGGGAGTTGCATTTATTTATATATATGGTTGGATGTGGGTCATGGCTAATTTTGTTGTTGGACGTTAGAGACCACTAGTTCCATTCCATATAACAATTATAGGTAAAGACATTTCACATAGTAGCAGTTGATTTTAAGTGCATATATAGTTAAATGCAAATTATGGTTTTGTTTGACTGCATTTGCTGCACTATATCTAGAGATAAAACACTTACTGAAGATGAGTTTACTTAAATACATTGGTTTCTTATGTTTAATAAATTTAAAGAGCTATAAAGCACATAACTTAAGTGTGTATGTATCTTGTTTTATTTTATCCAGCTGCCACCGGAGCTGGATTTATTGCAAGGGACATCACATTTGAAAACTGGGCTGGTCCGGCGAAGCACCAGGCAGTAGCTCTCCGCGTCGGGGCTGACCACGCTGTGATCTATCGATGCAATATAATTGGTTATCAAGACACGCTCTATGTTCATTCAAACCGCCAATTTTTTCGTGAATGTGATATCTACGGTACAGTCGATTTCATCTTCGGTAATGCAGCGGTGGTGCTACAAAACTGTAGCATCTACGCACGCAAACCCATGGATTTTCAGAAAAACACGATCACAGCACAGAACAGAAAAGACCCGAACCAAAACACCGGTATGTCAATACATGCATCTAGGATTTTGGCAACATCTGATCTCCAAGCCACCAACGGTACTTTCCAGACGTATCTAGGCCGCCCTTGGAAGCAATTCTCTAGGACGGTTTACATGTTATCGTATATCGACAAACATGTACACACGAGAGGTTGGCTCGAGTGGAACACAAGTTCATTTGCGTTAGATACTTTATATTACGGAGAGTATTTGAATACTGGACCCGGGTCGGCTCTTGCGCAACGTGTGAAGTGGCCAGGATATCGGGTCATCAATTCGACGGCTGAGGCTAACCGTTTTACAGTGGCGGAATTTATATACGGCTCGTCGTGGTTGCCTTCGACAGGCGTTTCGTTCTTGGCCGGGTTGAACCTTTAGATAAAGAAGATATATTGCTTTCGATTCCGATGCATTGTTTCATTCTTACGTCCTTTATATCAATGGACATATGATTAATCCTACCTATGTATGTTTTAACTTTTTAGTTGCATGATATCCGAACATATCACCAATAATATTTGTAATTCATGAGTCGAAATAATTTTACAATATTCTTTTCGATAATACAGATTATTAATCAACTGATTGGTGCGATAAGTAATCGATTTGTAAAATGCAAACTAGCTTGATTTACACACACAAAAAAAAAAAAAAAAAAACAGAAACATAAAGTTTGCTTTTTCGTTTTAGAAAAGAAATATAAAATGAACTTCAGCGTTTTGCATCAATATGACTACTGAGGGCTAAAATAAAAGTCCTACGACATTAATTATTTAATTATGTTTTGGACCAACTAAATTGAATGCGACATTCAAATAATTAAATGTCCAGCGACATTAATTATACTATTTTGTTTGAATGATATAACGAATATTCAAACAGGCGTTCTTTTTGAAAAATCAATTTTCATTAATAGGATGTGTCGGCGACGGAGACGAACTGTAGAAAATGTGACATAAGTCAATAAGGTCACGACCGACACTGACGGTGGGTCCACGATTTCGGGAACTTTGGTTCCAATAATTCCAGGTCCGATTCACTCACTTCTCAGCAATGATATCAAACTTCAAAATGTTATCTTACTTTTGCATTATCATTTCATTTTCTTATAAAAAAATTAATATATATATATAAATATATGTTCTAACAAATATATGACCTATGATTAAATGTGATATAATTTAACTGACCTACTGTTGTATTTGCTTCACGTCAAGACTTTCAATCCGTTATAATCAAAATCCGGTGGTCTGGTAGTTTTCAATAAAAAAAGAATTGCTATATTGGTCTATATCTGGAATCAATTCTCCTTTAACACGAAATTGTTAATTCTACATGTAACTATACAAGATATAGATTCATTGCTTGTAATCCATTTGAATAACTGGAAAAAATAGTCTATTTGTGGGCTGGGTCTTTACATAAACTAGGGTACTCCCATAGCTTTTTTTTTTTTTGAGCAAAGGGTACTCCCATAGTTATTCAAAGAAAAAAACCCCAAAAACGTATGATGATCAGGAACCTTGAACAAAAGTGCACCAATAATATAGACAAAAGGCATTGAACAGGTTGATGCATAATATGGATCAAAAGTTGAGTGATGATTATATTCAGGGGTAGAGCTAGCAGGCCTGCTGCCTAAACAATAAAATAGCCCTTGGGGTAAAGAAAAATTGGGATCCATTTTTGCAGATAAAATATACTTTTTTAAAAAATTGAATCCTAATCTAAACTAATAAATAAACTGCAATGAACTACCGTGGACACATGCACATGGTCAGTCTTGAGTGGAATGGGGTCAGCTGACCTACCTAATTAAAAGTTATAAGTTTTTAATTTAATTTGTTTATATCTGTTAAAAGAATTTAATTGACCCGAAAATAAAAACGATAGAAAATTGGATGATTGAATTTACTTTGGTGTTAGTCCAAAACAAAACAATTTTGGTGTTGGACTCATTTTCGTTTAAGTTCAATTTACATAAATATAATTAATCACTTTTTAACTTTAATTCCCAATAATTTTTGTTTTCTCTTTGTTACTTCTTTTTCCTTCCAAGCGTTTTCACCATTTCAAAATTTTACTAGTTCAACATAAAGCTAAAATAAGTAAAACACACAAGTTTATCTTAAAACTTCTACGTTATGTTGTTTTCAAACTATAAAGTATGTTTATAAAAATTAGATAAGATATGATTTAAATTCCTAAAATAATTTAAAATTTTATAGTTATCATCTTTGATTTCAAATATTTTTAATTTGCAATTTGTTACTTTGACTAGCTAATGGATCAATTCCTAAAAATACACCATAAACGTAGATAATACATAATCATTAGTTTAAAAATAATTTTATCATCAGTGAATAAAATATTTAAAAATATAGAATTTAAAATATGAAAAAAAATTGCACGTTTAAAGCATTTTTGCAATTTACTATTTTTTTTCTTTAGTTGCTTGCTTTCCACGAAAAGAAAAAGTCCTAGCTCTGCCACAGGCCCAATCACACCTACGACATGTCTGTTTCTATCCCCACGCCGAAATATACTCATCTCAGCTACCAAACGAGCTTACAACTTCTTCATCTCCAAACCCACCCAAAACCCTTCTAAAACCCTAACACTGAGAAATGAGAATCCTCACATTTTCAGCCATGTCCATCTCCAAAGCCGCCCTTCTCCAAACACTCGCTCGCGCCTACCGCCATCGCATCCCCCCGCCGTCTTCCGCCGTCCGGCACATGTATTTCGCGACTCAGGAAGAAGCCGCCGCCGAACGCCGCCGTCGTAAGCACCGCATTCGCATGGAGCCACCTCTAAACTCCCTCAACAACAGATCCAACCAACAACCTCAAATCTCTAAACCTATCCAGAACCCAAACATCCCGAAGCTGCCGGAACCAGTATCCGCCCTCACCGGAAAACGCCTCGACCTCCACAACCACATCCTGAAACTCATCCGAGAGAACGACCTCGAGGAAGCCGCTCTCTACACTCGCCACTCCGTCTACTCCAACTCCCGCCCGACCATTTTCACCGTCAACGCCGTTTTAACGGCACAGCTCCGTCAGTCTAAGCACGCGGAGCTTCTACGGTTACACAGTTTCATCAACCAAGCGGACATCGCCTCGAACATCGTCACGCACAACCTAATCTTCCAGGCTTATCTCGACGTTGGAAAGCCTGACGTGGCACTTGAGAATTACAACCTGTTTGTGGATAACGCGCCTTTGAATCCTTCCATCGCTACGTTAGGATTCTTGTTAAAGGTTTGGTGGACAACGAGAGGATTGATAAGGCCTTGGAGGTTAAGGAAGATATAGGTTTTGTTGTTCCGGACCCTGTTGTTTATAGCTATCTGATGATAGGGTGCGTGAGGAAGTCTGATGCTGATGGTGTTTTCAAGCTTTATGAGGAGTTGAAGGAGAGGCTTGGTGGTGGGGGGTTTGTTGAGGACGGTGTGGTTTATGGACAGTTGATGAAAGGCTATTTCATGAGAGGGATGGAGAAAGAAGCTGTGGAGTGTTGTGAGGAAGCTGTTGGAAGGGAATCAAAGGTTAGGATGAGCGCTGTGGCGTATAGCTACGTGCTTGAGGCTTTGAGTGAGAACGGGAAGTTTGGTGAGGCTTTGAAGTTGTTTGATGAGATGAAAAGGGAGCATGATCCACCGAGGCGTTTGGTGGTGAATTTGGGGAGTGTTAATGTGATGGTTAATGGGTATTGTGGAGAAGGGAGGTTTGGGGAAGCTGTGGAGGTTTTCAGGGGGATGGGTGAGTTTAGGTGTAGTCCTGATACTTTATCGTTCAACAATCTGATGAATCAGCTGTGCGGGAATGGATTGTTGGCGGAGGCTGAGAAGATTTACAGTGAAATGGATGAGAAGAAGGTGAAGCCTGATGAGTATACTTATGGTTTGTTGATGGATACTTGTTTCAAGGAAGGTAAGATAGAGGAAGGAGCTGCGTATTACAAAACAATGGTTGAGTCGAGTCTAAGACCAGACTTGGCTGTGTATAACCGGTTGCAGGATCAGCTGGTGAAAGCCGGGAAACTTGATGATGCGAAATCCTTCTTTGATATGATGGTGAGCAAGCTCAAGATGGACGACGAGGCTTATATATTCATCATGAGGGCGTTAAGTGAAGCCGGGAGACTCGACGAGGTGCTCAAGATTGTTGACGAGATGCTGGATGATGAAACTGTTAGAGTGAGTGGAGAAATGCAAGAGTTTGTGAGAGAAGAGTTGAGAAAAGGTGGAAGAGAGGATGACTTGCAGAGACTTATGGATGAGAAAGAGAGATTGAGAGCGGAGGCAAAAGCAAAAGAGTTAGAAGCAGCAGAAGCCAAGAAAAGGAGTACAAATATTAGTATAGCTTCATTAATCACTCCAAAACAAGAAGAAGAAAAGAAAGAAGAGGTAAAGAGGCTTTGGGATAGTAACGGTGTTGTTGAAGAAGTCAATGTGGTGGCTCAAGGACAAGCAGCCAATGTGTATAAGCTATGATCCACCTTTTTCTATTAGGCCAGGTTTTTGCAATATCATTTTCCAACGTAGCTTCTGGTTTCAAATACTAACATGGTTTAGATCTACTTTATGCTATGTGACTCTGCAATACAGGATAGTGCATGTTATATGCAAGTTGTGCCAATGATGTTAAGGAAAATTGGAGTTCCAAACAAGACACAAGCCATATAGTAAACAAGACATAGGAAACGTAAGACTCCAAAGCCCTGAAGAGGTTATATAACAAAAGTATCCATCACTATATGTAGTAATGTACATGGTCAAGTTAAACCAAAACATATGACTAGAGAAAAACAGAACCAAAGCTAAGTGATCTAAACCAAACCAGTCTAGTAAGCCTCGGGATGTTTACAATGGAAGCAACTTGTCAAAAACTAAGACTGGGAACAAGTTCCTAAAGTCACTGTTACTCAGAGCTCCATGGTTCTTTGCATCTGGCTGATATCATTAGCTGAAGCAGCACAACACACAAATACAGAGAGATGTTAGCCATACAAACCAAAGCATTGAACTAAAATAAAAACATGATAGGCTGCAAAGATCATACATATCAAAGTATGGAGTTAGGTCACCAAGTACCTCATATTAGTGGATGAGCCCTGAGCCAAGAATCGAACAAACTCATCTTTCTTCTTGCCAAAGTTGTAGACAGCATGATCACGGAGCACTTGCGTTCGCTTGATGTCCTCCAGCGTTTTCTCCTTCTTCTGTCTCAGCTCTTTCATTTGCCTCTCCGCCTCACTACGATCATCCATCGCCCGTGAAGCACTCGGCTTTGCAAACCTCACCTTCGCCTCATCACTGGCATTTGCATTTGTTAACAGAAGACAGAAAAAAAGAGAACTGAGAAGAACCTAAACAGGGAAAAAAGGTTGTCAGAATCTTCTTACCTGCTTCCAAGTGTCAAGACCCCACCTGTTCTAACGATTCCTCCATCCAAAGACACTGCACCTTCATTTATGCATGGGAGGGCACTAATCATATCAGCCCTTGTTTTATACACTTGAAGACGAGAGAACAGACTGTAGAACAAGGTCTCACGAAGACCGTATCCATACGCTGTGACACATAGCAGGTAAGCTGGATCGATCTGTATCATGTTCACAGCAAACCCGAGAAAACCTGGAGGATACTCGCCGTTGGGCAGTTTTGGTTTCAGAAGATCAAGCCTTCTTTGTGGATCACCAGCTACGTACTGACCAAGATACGGTCTACAAGCCACCAAACAAAGTGTCATTACAACAGATTTTCATAAACACCACTGGTTAATACAGCAACAAGACATAGTTACCTCAGATTTTCGAGAGAGATGGCATCGAAATGGCCTTGTATGGTTCTGCCAATCGAAGAGGCAAGCCCGTGAAGGCCAGCATTTCTATCAACGTTGCCTTGGCTGTCATAACTCTCTAAACCCTTAACACTGTCGTAGTCCTTGCATACAAGTGCCAACATCGAACGAGTCCCCAAATAATCCGACAAAACCCTGCATAGTTTTTTCCAAAGTACCAAAAAAGCATCATCACCAGAAAGGTTTGTATGTAAGAGAAAGTGTGACATGTGAATTAAAGGTAAGAAAACGGAACTAACTGGCTCAGGTTTTCATCATTGACTTTCCCAAGTTTCGCCACAACTCCAACAACACCTTTAGTCAGCGTCATCAGAGAAGAAGACTGAAGAGACAGAGCATAAGTCAAAACTCCAGCAGCTGAGTTTGCATGGCGAAGGATCTGCTCGTTGATGTCTTTATCTTGAACATTGGTGTCATTGTTCTCGCTTCTACTACTAGCCCCTGAAGGATTAAGTTTGTTCATACGAACTGCCAAAAGAAACCAAAACATTAACAAACTTCTCAAGACAGAATGTGGTATAAAGCAGCAGGACTCGAACCTTGCAAGTCGAGGATTGACTCATCTAACTTGTTCTTCTGAGACTTGAGAAACTTCAAGCTGTCTTCGTGCTGTTTGAGTTTGAGACCCATGGCTTCAAGATCAGACTGGATCCTATTGGAAGTGAACAAAGCAAACTCTGCCTGAGATATCCCTCCTCCTCCGTTCTGGGTTACATCTTTCGGATCCACCATCATCATCGTTGATGGATCTTGAACAGCCAAAGGAAACGAAATCTACAAAATGGATTAACACAAAAAAAATCAATTCTTTCATAAACCCTAATCCTCAATTTCGAAAAAAAAAGCTGGAACCTTTAAAAGCTTTGAACCAATTCAACTACTGAACGCAAAAAGGCAATTGCATTAAGCCGATAACATAACTCAGCCAATGTAGTCGCATGCAATTGAATAAATACAATCAAAATCCACCGGAAAGCTAGATTCTTGTTTTGTTTCCGAGGAATCTGGTTTTAGTTTTGCGATGTTCTACGTAACTAAAGTGAGATTTGTTGAACAGACCTGTTGACCTGTCGGATACATTTCTCCTCCTCCTCCTCCTCCTCCTCAGCTGCAATGCTACTACCGGAGAATCTCTTTTCGATCTCTGCGCTTCGGCTTCTTCTGTGGTATGGTATCTTACTGATGAGGAATTTAATCTTGCAGGATCTTTTTCTGGAAATGAAAGATTTATTGTTTAATTATTTTATTGGTGTATTTTACTATTTTATAGTCAGAAGAGAGAGCTAGCCTTCGGTCCACGAAAGGCCCAATAACTAAGGGACCAAAAACTATATTTCTGTTCCCCCCTCCCCAGTAGAAAACTATCCTCTCATCTTTACATAACTGATGAGTTGTTAGCATTAGAATGATTATTATAATTCTTAAAGAAATAAATTCAAATTGATCATTGTGGGGATTAGTGTTTGAAAAATTTGATCATCGACTAATTTATTTTTTTGGGGGTCAAACTCATCGACTAATATTAAGATGATAATTACAACATCGAATAGGCCCTCATTTCATTTTTTATTTTCTTTAAGCAGATACAGTTAATTAATTTCTATCTGATTATAAAAGTAAAAAATATAGATGCCCCCAATTAAAATTCTCTCATGCCCTAGCATAGAATACCTTGAAATTCTATAATTTAATTAATATTTATTCTATCTATCTTTAGATTGCACCTTCATTGGTTTAAACCATTTTTTTTTGGAATCAAAACCATTTTGTTCTCTCTGAACTTTTATTGAAAATATATAACAAGCTTGGATATTATAAAGCATAGACTAATAAAATACGGTATATGATAAAACCATAGATTTGTTTTTGGCAACTTCGACACTCAGACTGGGAGCAATCAATTCTCTTCAAATGTTAATACAAACCTCACTTTTATCTTTTCATGTCCATGAGATTCAAGATTTACATTATTCTCAATGATGTATCACTAAGGATTATCATGTTTAAAACCATTCGACAAAAAAAGGATTATCTATTGGTTTATATGACCCGGTTTAGTGGTTTGATTAGATTAGCTGGTTTACTATCAATTGTACAGTTTACTATATATACATGTAAATGAGCATTTTATCTAAGAAGAAGATATTTTGATAAACTTCTCCTTCTTCTCTCTCACGCAAGCTTTACGTAATATGGTATCAGAGCTAATATTGAGCTTGATTTCTTCGTGATTTCTCTCGATTGAGCTCGTGTTTCTTCATTTCTTAAGCTGCGATGGTATCTGTGAAGAAGATTCCTCGTCGATCGAACCGTGTCGCAACTAGAACAGCTCCGATGGCTACTCCGGCAGATTCAGGTCCGGATCTTCAAGCTTCGCGAGCACTTATCGGCGTTGATCTCACGGATTCGATCCACTCTCCCTACTTTATGCATACTTCCGATCATCCTGGTTTGATTCTCATCTCTATCAAACTTGATGGATCTAACTTTGATGACTGGGAAGCTGCGATGAAGATCGCTCTCGACGCGAAGAATAAGATCGGATTCATCGATGGTTCGTTACCTCGCCCTCTTGAATCTGATTTAAACTTTCGTATCTGGTCTCGATGCAACAGCTTAGTTAAGTCTTGGATTCTTAACTCGGTATCGACTCAGATCTATCGAAGCATTCTGCGTTTGGGTGATGCTACTGAAATTTGGACGATTTACACAGTCGATTCCATATGACAAATTTGCCACGAACTTACAATCTCACACAGGAGATTCAGGATCTACGTCAAGGCTCTCTGTCTCTCTCTGATTACTTCACCAAGCTTAAAACACTTTGGAGTAACTTGGAGAATTGTGAGGAACCTGATGATCCGTGTACGTGTGGGAAAGCAGCTCGGCTCCATCAGAAAGCTGAACGTGCTAAGATTGTCAAGTTCTTGGCTGGACTCAACGAATCATACGCTGTGATTCGTCGTCAAATCATCATGAAGAAGACTCTGCCTTCTCTCACTGAAGTTTACAACATTTTGGATCAGGACGATAGCCAAAAGAACTTTGCTGTTGCTATCACTCCTGCTGCGTTCCAAGTGTCTGAAGCTTCAGAAAACCAATCTCCTCCGTCGAGTGTTGCTTACGTTCAGTCCGGTGCTCACAAAGGGAAACCTATCTGTTCGTTTTGCAACAAGGTTGGCCATATTGCAGAGCGTTGCTACAAGAAACATGGCTTCCCTCCATGCTATAGTACAAGAGGCAAAGCACCTGAGAAACCTCAGAAACCCAACTTTGTTCCTTCCTCAGTCAACACGTCCTCTAAGCCTGATGCAAAGCCTGCTTCTCTTGATAATCTGATTGGGAATCTCTCTAAAGACCAAATCCAACAGTTCATTGCTTTGTTCAGCTCTCAGCTTCAAAGTAACAACATTACGTCTAGCCAAGGTGATGCCTCTACATCTCACACTACTAATGAGATATCGGGTATTGACTTCTCTTCCTCTACGTTTTGTTTTATTGGGATTCTCACTGTTTCAAAGAATGTTCTTTCAAATGAAACTTGGATTCTTGATTCTGGAGCTACTCATCATGTTGCTCATGATCGAGATATATTTTCTTCTCTTGATACGAACATAACCAGTTCTGTGAATCTTCCCAATGGTTCCATGATCAAGATCAGTGGAGTTGGTAGCATACAGTTGAATGAACACATTCATCTGCGGAATGTTTTGTTCATCCCTGAGTTCAGACTGAATCTTATCAGTATTAGCTCGTTGACAACTGATCTTAGCTCCAAGGTGATGTTTGATCCTTCCTCTTGTGAAATACAGGAGCTTACCAAGGACTTGACGATTGGTCTGGGTAGGAGGATTGGAAACCTGTATGTGCTTGACATCAAAGAAGCTTCTGTACGAGTGAATGCAGTGGTTGATATTGGTACCTGGCACAACAGGATGGGTCATGCTTCATACTCACGTCTTGACTTGATAGCTGAAGCATTGGGAACCACAAGATTGAAGAATAAAGGCAACTCTTATTGCCATATTTGTCATTTGGCGAAGCAGAAGAAACTTTCCTTTCCTTCTCCAAACAACATATGTAATTCAACCTTTGAACTTTTGCATATTGATGTTTGGGGACCATTTTCGGTTGAGACAGTGGATGGATATAAGTATTTTTTGACTATAGTGGATGATCATTCTCGAGCAACTTGGGTATTCTTATTGCGTGAGAGAGAAGAAGGAGAAGTTTATCAAAATACATGTATATATAGTAAACTGTACAATTGATAGTAAACCAGCTAATCTAATCAAACCACTAAACCGGGTCATATAAACCAATATTATCATGTTTAAATTTAATTAAGCTTTTTATTATTTATTACAGATCTCGTATGTCTACATCTTTCATAATCTACTGAACTAATCTCTATCTTATTGGATGCATAAAGCATATTTTAGCTTTATTCGGGCGGATCTGTATTCTGTATGAGACTCGACGAGTAATTGAGTGAGTATTGAGATCGAAAGGTGGTCCAATTTGGAGGTGGTGTAGGTCTTGGGCCCGCATAAAGAAGTTAGGTCGCCGTTATTAAAACAACTGCACATTGTCATATTTGTATTTTCCAATCTAATTTAGTTTACATCTAAAAAATATACTAACGGCGTACGTCATTTGATATTTATTTTCTAGTACATTTTAATATCTATAGATTAGAAACAAGTAGACTATGCCTAGCTAGTCGTCCTCGGTTTCTTTGATTACAATTGGTGACACGAGGATTAGTCTAAGCCTCAGCTTTTAAACTTCTTTCATTAGATTACCAAAAAAAATTTCTTTGATTACTAGTAATATTTTAAATATTTATTTATTTACAAATTCCAGAAATATGTAAAATATAGGTCCACAAATCCATAGATTTTAAAAAGTCAAAACATATTTTTTTATAGAATGATGAGTTCAATTGTCTTCTTTCATTTTTCACGATCATCACACACT
This sequence comes from Hirschfeldia incana, assembly GCA_026261945.1. Taxonomy (NCBI): domain Eukaryota; kingdom Viridiplantae; phylum Streptophyta; class Magnoliopsida; order Brassicales; family Brassicaceae; genus Hirschfeldia; species Hirschfeldia incana. The sequence goes on along the minus strand of JABCMI010000093.1, from coordinate 976,313 downwards.
ACAAGAAAACAGCGACATTCCGAAAGAATTCCGAGGACAAATGATTGTCCTCGGAATTTTCTGAGGAAAAACCGAGGACATTTCGAGGAAACCCGATTTCTGGGTTTCCTCGGAATGTCCTCGGAAATTTCTGAAGAAATTCCGAGGAAACACCATTTCCTCGGAAATTTCCGAGGACATCCCGAGGAAGTGATGTCCGTAGGAAAAAACCGACGGATATTTCTTTAATTCCGAGGACTTTTGTAGCCGTTAGAGAGCCGTTGGGAGAACCGTTGTGTGATTTCAAATATTCCGAGGAAATACCGAGGATATGTGAACTTTCCTCGGAATTTCCTCGGAATTCCGTCAGTATGTCGGTAGGAATTCTTCTATAAATACAGCCATCCCTCCTCCTCTTCATTCACCCAATTTCTTCTTCTTCTCTCCTAGTATCACGAATTTTAGATCAAAAAAACATGTCTTCTTCAAATTATTTTCGTTTTTGGATCGATCGACCTCATTTGGATCCGGAGACGAGATTGCTTACGGAAGAATACCAATAAGGTTTAACCGAATTCATGGCGTTATATCGCCGACAACCGGAAGCAGAAACAGGTAAGTTAAGATGTCCTTGCTCTAATTGTAAAAATAGAAAAGTTATTAAAGAGTGGGATGTTTGGACTCATTTATTTTTGAATGGGTTTACACGAAGTTACAAAATTTGGTATCATCATGGGGAAACTGGTTATGAACTTGGTAGTACTAGCGAACCTCAGCCGGCGGTTAGATTAGAAGAACCAATTAGAACGGATTTAGATTATGGTGTAGGTACTGACCAGATGGTAAATGATCATTTTAGAGGAGAAGATTTACCCAATGCAGAAGCTAGGAGATTTTATGATATGTTGGATGCTGGAAAGCAACCTTTGTATGAAGGTTGCAGAGATGGTCATTCAGCTTTATCATCTGCTACAAGACTGATGGGCATTAAGACCGATTATAACTTGGCTGAAGTCTGTGTGGATGCGATAGCTGATTTTGTAAAAGGTATTCTACCTGAGGATAATGTAGCTCCAGGTTCATACTACGAGGTGCAGAAACTCGTATCCGGTGTTAGTTTACCGTATGAAGTAATAGATGTATGCAGCGATAACTGCATGATTTATTGGAGGGCGGATGAGCAGCGGATTACATGCAAATTTTGTGGGAAGCGTCGTTACAAAGATACGAGTGGAAGAGTTCCAGTGCCATATAAGAGGATGTGGTATTTGCCTTTGAAGGAAAGGTTGCAGAGGTTGTATCTTTCGGAACGCACAGCGCAACGAATGAGATGGCATGCGGAGCACTCAACAGATGGTGAGATTAGACATCCTTCAGATGCAAAAGCGTGGAAGCATTTCCAATCATTGTATCCCGACTTTGCATATGAGAGAAGAAATGTCTACCTTGGATTATGTACTGATGGTTTCAGCCCGTATGGGAAGAGTGGAAGACAATATTCTCTATGGCCAGTCATTGTTACACCATATAACTTACCCCCAAACTTGTGCTTGCGACGAGAGTTTTTGTTTCTCTCCATTCTCGTTCCCGAGCCAGAGCATCCTAAGAGATCACTTGATGTGTTTCTTCAGCCACTAATATATGAGTTGCAACAACTATGGGCTCACGGTGTTGAAACATACGATATTTCGTGTAAAGAAAACTTTCAAATGCGGGCAGTACTAATGTGGACAATAAGTGATTTTCCAGCATATGGTATGTTATCTGGATGGACAACGCATGGGAGGCTATCATGTCCATATTGTCAAGATGACACAGATGCTTTCCAACTAAAGAACGGAAGAAAAACGTGTTGGTTTGACTGTCACAGACGATTCCTACCACATGATCATCCATACCGTCGGAGTAAGAATTTGTTTAGGAAGAACAAACAGGTGTTTGATGGTCCACCTGAGGAAGTTAGTGGAGAAGGTTTGAAGACACAACTAAGAGATTATGGTGCAGAAAGGACCCCAGACGTTGGTGGACATGAGCATTTTCCGGTAGATGTTGTTGGAGATCTACATAACTGGCACAAAAAAGTATTTTCTTTGATTTGCCATACTGGGAGCATCATCTGCTAAGGCATAATTTAGATGTCATGCATATTGAGAAGAACTTTTTTGACAATCTCATGAACACGATCCTTAACGTTAAAGGTAAAACAAATGATAATTTGAAGTCAAGACTGGATTTAGTCGATATATGTGCTCGTGTAGAACTCCATGTTGATGAGAATGGTAGGGCTCCTTTTCCCATATACCGATTGGATGGAGAGGGAAAAGATGCTTTCTTTGATTGGATTTCAAACGATGTGGAGTTTCCGGATGGTTACGCATCTAATTTGTGTAATTGTATCGACAGAAAGGAAGGAAAGTTTATTGGCTTGAAAAGTCACGATTGCCATGTGATGATGCAGCGCCTCCTTCTGTTTGCCTTCAAAGAACTATTACCACGAAAAGTTCATGAAGCAGTTGCAGGGATAAGTGCTTTCTTCCGCGATTTATGCAGCAGATCAGTGACTCTTGAAGGTATTACAAATTTGAAGACTAACATAGCCGTGATTCAGTGCAACCTTGAGAAGATATTTCCTCCCTCATTTTTTGATGTTATGGAGCATCTTGTTATTCACCTGGCAAGAGAATTGGAACTTGGTGGTCCTGTGCAGTATAGATGGATGTATCTGTATGAACGGTATATGTTCCATTTGAAGAAGATGGTGAAAAATTTTAGTAGGGTGGAAGGTTCTATAGTCGCACAGATGATCAATGAAGAGATTTCAAACTTTGCCGAGTACTACTTTCCAGCAGAAGTTCATACCAAAATCAGAAGACCTGCTCGGCATGATGATAGAGGCGAACGGGCAACATATCATGTTAAGGTTCCAGACATTTTCACAGATGTTGGACGACTTAGCGGAAAACCAAAGGACCGTCGACTTACTGACCAGGTGCGTAGTCATTTGCAAATATATTTGCTCACCAACTGCGAAGATGTTCTTCCATATGAGAGGTAAGTTTATTATGTTAAAAATAAATTTTTTTAACAAATAAACATTTAAATTTTAATTAATAATATTATTGTTATCATATGTACAGGATTTTCATGGCAGAAAAGCGGTTCGAACATAGATACGCCACAGAGACGGAACTTGAAGAAATGAAGCAGAGAGAATTTGCTGGATGGATGTTTACTTATGTGAGTGCTTTAAACTTCATAAAATTTAATTTTTCACATTTTTATACTAATTCATATGTGCTATTACACAGGTGTCTGCTGGTTTGGCCAGAGGTGAAATATTTGACGATTGGATACGCGATATGGTGGTTGGCCCAATATGTGTTGTGAAGTCATATCCGAGATTTTGTACTCAAGGATATTCATTCACAACTGAAAAGAGGAGACGTTCGCGTACGACCTATGATGCTGGTGTTTGTTCTGCATCAGGAGATGATGTATACTACGGACACATACAAGAGATTATGGAAATCAAGTATTTGGGCATGCTTGGATTGCGATGTACTGTTTTCTATTGTGATTGGCACGACAACACTCCAGATCGAGGTGTGACAACAGATGCATTTGGTGTTACATCAGTACATTCGAGGCGGAAGCTGCAATATTATGATCCTTTCATTCTTGCTTCTCAGGCCGATCAGGTAAGTGAATGTAAATTATTCAGAATGATTTCTCTCTTCCTCTACGCGGCTCCTCCTTCTCCTCCATCGATTTCCGGTGATTCCCACCGTTTCTTTCCTCCATTTCTTTGCCAAATCTCTTCCCAATCATGTAAGAACTCTATATCTCTCTCTTTTCTTCCAAAATTGTGATTGATTAGGAATGATGAGATTAGAATTTCGGATTTTAGGGTGTTAGATGATAGTTTAGGATTGCATGAGTAGTCTAAGTTAGGATTGTGGGTTTGATTGTTGTTTTTCATTGATTTGGAATGGTTTTTTTTTTTTGGTTAAAATTCTAAACGTTTTTCTATTTTTAAAACGTTTTTTGATTTTTTAAAAACAATTTTCTAATTTTAAAAACGTTTTTTAAGTTTCCAGTAATAATAAAACGTTTTTTTAAAATTTTTTAAAATTTTTTATAAATTTTTCTTAATTTTAAATGTATTAAAACTATTTTTCTTATATTAAAACTTTTTTAAATATATTAAAACTTTTTTAAATATATTAAAACTTTTTTTAAATATATTAAAACTTTTTTTTAAATTTTTTCAAACTTATTTCTATTTTTTAAACAATTTATTAATTTTTTATACTCATATAAATAAATTATGTAATCTAATAAATTATAAATTTTTCTTAATTTTAAATATATTAAAACTTTTTTAAATATATTAAAACTTTTTTTAAATATATTAAAACCTTTTTTTAAAAAAAATTTCAAACTTATTTCTAGTTTTTTAAACAATTTATTAATTTTTTATACTCATATAAATAAATCATGTAATCTAATAAATTATAAATTTTTCTTAATTTTAAATATATTAAAACTTTTTTAAAATATATTAAAACTTTTTTTAAAAATTTTTTCAAACTTATTTCTATTTTTTTAAAGAATTTATTAATTTTTTATACTCAGGTCTTATGACGATGATCAGACCCGGCCTCCTCGACAGCGTCATGGTCGTGGCTCGGGGAGTGTCTCCGTTCAGGATTCCCAATCGCCCCGCAGCTCGCACCAAACATCTCCCTCTCCATTTCCCGAAGCTCCTACTGGCTCCGGTGCTGCACCCCCTATTCCTCCGACTTATGTGGGTCCTCCGGAACTGGTGAGGGTTGCGGAGTATGTTCGACAGCCGGGTCGTGAGCGGCTGCCGTTTCTCACTCCGTATCCATCTGGACGGCATCAAACATGGTTCGACCGATCCTCGAACGGGATCAGCACATGGCTCAACCATATGATGTACTCGTCTTTGGACGAGGGACATCCGACTTTCTCGGACTTCCCTACCTGGAAGAAAGTCATGTGGTTTCAACAATTTGCGGTAAATTTCTCAATTTTTTTTTTTTTATATTCTTATTCTTAATATAATTTTTCTACTAATAATGTATTTTTTGCAGCAAGAGTTCAACTGGAATCCCGAACTTACGACGTTCATCTATTACCACTTCGTCCATAAAGTCATGACGAACTACTCGTATCAAATGCATGAGTGGAAGAAGAAGTGGCAAAAAGACAAGGTTTTTTTAGTATTTTAAAAATTTCTTAAATTTATTATTAAAATTTTTAACTTATCTAACAATTTTTTTTATAAAGGTCCCAAAGTCGATGAACATGACGGTCTGGGCGGATTTCTGTGTTCATTAGAGTAAGGATGAGACGAAAGCTACTTCTTCCACCAACTCCATGAACCGCAAAAGCGAGCGTCAAGGGAAGGGCGTCTTCAAGCACAACTTGGGTGCTCAGTCTCAAGCAACTCTCAGGGATCGCATGGTAATTTCATTCGTTTATTTTTCAAATTTTAAAAGTTTCAAATTTTTATTAATTTCTTCTAATTACTAATTTTTGTTTAATTTATATTGATATCAAGGTGGAAGCAAATGACGGTCAGCCGGTTGATGATTTCGCCCTAATGAAGAGGGCGTATACCAACCAGAAGACCGGCGAGATTGATGATGGTCTTGCGAGAGATGTGGTCAACCTCATCAGCACTCAGCTTGAAGAAGCAGCGTCTCAGCTTCCCACCGACGACGACGATTCGACGGGTACCCAGTTGCCTCAGGCTCGGATCAACGAAATCGTTCAATCGGTAAGTTTTTTTTTTTAAAAATTTCATTTCATGCATCTTAGCTATTGTTTAACTTTGTCAAGCTATTGTTTAACTTTGTCAATATTCTATTTCAGACGGTTCCAAAGAGGAAGGGACGTTTGTTCGGTTTGTCTCGTCGGTCCCAGTCAGTTGCATCTTCAGCCGCACCACCGCCCTTTGTTGATACCGAAGTACTCCTTGGTCAGCTGCAAGACAAGGATACTCGCATATCTGCGTTGGAGAACAAAATGGCGACTCAACAAGAGAGGTTCGAGGCTCAGCAAGCGGACTTCGAGGCACAGAAGAAGCTGAACGAGCAGATGATGGAGATGATGAGGACGTTGCACCCGAACGTGACCTTCCCGACTCTGCAGAACCCGAACACCCAAAACCCGAACACCCAAAACCCAAACCCCAACCAGTAGTTTTTATTTTCTCGCAACTTTCGAATGTTTTTTTTTGTACTAATTTGAATTTGAATTTGAATTTTATATTTTCGATATTAAATTTTAGAATTTTAATTTTCTATTTTCGAAATTTAATTTTTTAATTTTATATTTTCGATTTTAAATTTCTAATTTTCATTTTTTTTAAAAATTAATTTTTTTCAAAATTCCGAGGAAACTGTCCCTCGGAATATTCCGACGGACAGTTTCCTCGGAAAGTTTCTCGGTTTCTAATCCGTAATCCGATGATACGTTTCCTCGGAAAGTCTTCGGTATTTTCCGACGACCCGTCCGACGAAAGGTCGTGCTCGGTATATCCTCGGAATTGTTGTTCCTCGGAATTTCCTCGGAAATTTCCGAGGAAATTCCGAAAACTTGTTAAATACCGAGGCTTTTATTCCGAGGGAAAATATGATCGGTATGTCGTCGGAATAACGTTATTCCGAGGACATTCCGACGATATTTTCCCTCGGTTTTGGCCTGTTTTCTTGTAGTGACAAATGTCAGAAGACTTTATACAAAGGAGAAAAAGTGATTGGCGTTAAAATAAAAACGAAAAAGAAAAAGACAAAAATAGAAACCTCGTGAACTTCGTAAAAACATTTAACGGCGTTTAACCGAACTCAACGTGACTCCGTTTATGGTTTCATTATCGGTGATGAAGTGAGTCACCTCCTTGTTCTCAGCTTAACTCTATGTGACTTCTCTCTCTCTCACTCTCTCACCTCTTATCTTTCTCATTCTCTCTCCAGACACACTCCCCCTCTCTCTCTAAACTTTAAAAATCACTCCAATGGCTTGATCACACTGCACAAACATGTAAGTTCATGAATGATCACATATATGTCTAACTTGTATGCATGTTAAGATACTGGAAATGTTATATATAAACGCAAAACCCCGTATATTACAATGTTATACATTTTGGTTTTGGCTACTTCTGGAATTGTTTTTGCTTTTCCAGATTTAAAGCTAATTTGGGAAACTTTAATTAAAAGCATATTTTTGAAATATTTTTTCAGTATTGATAGAGCTTAATTGATCAAAGAGTTTTGCCTGAAATGGGGAGGAAAGGGAATGGTGGATGGTTCTCAACGGTGAAGAAGAAGGTCTTTAAATCCTCTCCTAAAGACTCAAAGGTATATCAAGACATACCCTTTGTTATTATATTCATACATTCACCATTAAATTACAGCATCATAGCTCGATGTACTACAAACATGTTATAAGTAATTGGATCTAACACTTAATAGAAACACTATATTATAGCCATTTTACCCAAGATAAATTAAGAACTTATAGTTACCAAAATACTCATGTGTAAAGTTTAAATTAGTTTAAGTACTTCTAACAAAACAAAACTTGAAGAATAAGGTATACTATATTGCCCATAATTATTACTTAAATAATAAGCAATTTTGGTTTAGTGTCCTTTTCTTCTTGAATTAGGCATATGCATGTTAGATATGCATATCTTAAAACATTATACATACGTAGTGTACTAATGCTATGCGCTGAATTTATTAAACCTGAAATGTCATAAAACATATTAACTCATTTTACACGGCACTATCAAGACTACAGAGTGACAATTTTATTTGTTTATTTTTGATTTTATTGTTGTTGCAATATAAATCTTTTTTGCTTGCATTATTTAAGTAGTGTCCGTAAGATGCATTTATGTATATACTTTTAGCGTAAAAGAGGAACAAGTAATACGATCGTTCATCTTACATGACAAGTTGAATTACAAAAAATTAAATGTAAAGACCGTAATCATGAATTAAAAGACGAAAAAGATTGGTCCCCTTTTGAAAGAGATGGACTAAGGAGGCTCCTCATAAGAGCATTGAAATATGATTTTCATGACACCTAAAATAAATCTTTTTCCTTTCTCCCCAAATTTCATGTGCATTGCTTTGTTCCCTCGCCATCACTCCACCAATTTATTTCCCCACCTATAGATATATGTATGTTTATGTCAACTTGTAACTACATATATGCATATATCTTCACGTTACTATAGGATAGTCCTTTATTTACCACTATCCAAACGTTTAGCCCCACAATCTTTATCACTGTCTTTTTATTTTGGATCCCAACTCTAACGGTCTAACCCAGTATTAATGGTCTCTCAAAAGGATTGCTCATACAAAGAAAAAGTGAAAATGAGAACGAAGTAACTTATATTAGTTATAGTGAAGACTTTGAAAATTTTGGACGTAAAAACCAAAGCTAAAAAGAGAGTTGTATGCCAATAACTTGTAAAGATGAAGATATTTCAAATGATGTACAGTTTTTTTGGTCTAACATGATGTATAGTTTGGATTTATGGTTTGGATTTAGAGTTTATGGTTTGGATTTAGGATTTTGGATTTGGGTTAAGTCTTAGAGTTTAGGTTTATGATTTTGATTTAAGATTTACTGTTTGGGGTTAGAGTCTAGGTTTGAGTTTAGGATATAGGGTATAGATTTTTGGTTTATGGTTTATGATTTGGATCGAGGATCTTTGATTTGGATTTAGGGTATAGAGTTTGGGTTGATAATTTATGGTTTATGGTTTAGAATTTGATTTTAGGATATAGAGTTCGAGTTTAGATAGAGATACTAGCATTATTAAAATTGATATATTTTTATGTATAATTATTTTATTTTTTTTTTTAAATATTTCATATTTTTAATTATTAATCTAGTTGGCATTTTAGTTGATTATTAGAGGAGAAGTGAATTTAAATGTTCACTAAGTTTTTCTCTAGTTATTATGTCACATTTGATTTAAACATATGCAGAGAGAGAACAACATTAGCAACAACGACGCTGACAGGTGGCAGCAGCAAAACGACACGCAAGAAGTCGTGTCTTTTGAAAAATTCCCAGAGGAAAGTTCGCCGGAGATCTCTCATGACGTTGAGAGCATAGCGTCTACTCCGGCAACGGCCGTTGGAGATAGAAAACATGCCATGGCTATGGCCACGGCAGCTGCTGCTGAAGCTGCCATTGCGGCCGCACAAGCCGCGGCCAAAGTCGTTCGTCTTGCCGGCTATAACCGCCTGACAAAGGAAGATACTGCCGCAGTGCTCATCCAATCGCACTACAGAGGATACTTGGTAATTTTACGATTCCTAATTTTTGTCTTCTCTATAAATAAATATTATCTTTGTTCTACAAATATAGATGTTTTATAGTTTTCGCACACTATAAAATAAATTTAAATACTCAAGAACATTTATTCTAAATAATAATTGTTTTCAATTAATTTAGAAAATAGGTGAACAAGTAAGAAATTGTGAAAACACAAGAAAATGTTTTTATGAAAAAGTAAATTTTTAAAAACATCTATATCTCTTCTTGTGGAACGGAATGAGTAATTTCAACTCTCACGTCCGATCACCAGTATGATAAATTTATTTAGCAACAAAGAAGTTACCATCAAAAATTAAAATACATTTGGCTGCTATGTTTAAACCTGTATTAACCGAAATTTGTATACAAATTCCTTGAAGACGTAGCTCATTTATTCATTGTAACTTGTAGTTGTAAACTAGTACCAAACCAGTAATCTTAAGAAACAACCGGTTTATCCAATGTTATGAGCCTTTTTTTTCTTTATCTATTGTAGGCGAGACGAGCACTTCGTGCCTTAAAAGGACTAGTTAGGCTACAAGCATTGGTACGTGGTAACCACGTACGAAAACAGGCACAAATGACCATGAAATGTATGCAAGCTCTGGTTCGTGTCCAAGGCCGAGTGAGAGCCAGAAGGCTCCAAGTGGCTCATGACCGGTTTAAGAAACAGTTTGAAGAAGAAGGGAGGCGATCTGGGATGGAAAAATCGAATAAAGGTACGTACTGAAATGTTTATGGTAAATATTATATATATACGTGCATTTCTGATGGTGAACATAACATTCATAATTGTATGGTTTTGTAGGATCTGCGAATGTCCAAACCGAACGAGAAAAACTGAAGAAATTACAAGAAATGAACCGAACCAGCCTGTACCAAAGTCCAGGAAAGGTAATGTGGACAAATCTTGAGTACTATGTTCTACAATATTGTCTTATAAGAAAGAACTATATTGGTAATTATTAGTTTAATTGTTTTTTGAGTATTGTATACAGGAAAAAGAGAAGAGTCAAGGAATGATGGAAAGAGAGAGGGCTCTTGCTTATGCATACACCTACCAGGTTGGTCATCTCTCTTTTTCCTAATAACTTTTTCTCTCTCAAAACAGTCTCCTAGTTTTTGATAAAATTAAATTGGAGAATATTTTCATACTTATACGATTTTGTTAACATCTTTACTTATACGATTTCGTTTTTTCAAATCTAAGCGGCAAATGCAACACACAAATGATGGCGAGGCGATTAGATTTTCTGTCAATGGACCTGATAGAACTCAATTGGCCTGGAACTGGCTTGACCATTGGATGTCTTCCCGACCATACACAGGCCGTCAAACCGTACCCGGTTCCAGTCCCGGTCCTTGTCAGTACAATCCTCCTCCATATCCACCTTTCCCCACAGCCGCAGCAACCACGGCTGGTACCACCACACCCGATGATATATCAGAGAAAACGGTGGAAATGGACGTGACCACTCCTACTAGCCTCAAGGACAGGATAATCGGTCTTATTGACCGAGAGTATATAGACTTAGGAACATATAGACACGCTCATAAGGAACGTAAAAGCCCAACCCGTATACCAAGCTATATGGCTCCAACTGCGTCAGCAAAGGCTAAAGTTCGTGACCAAGGCACTACCGTCAAGCTTCAAGGTACTTCTTTTATGCCAAACTGGAACTCGTCGACCAAACACGGTTCGATTAATGGGTCGGGTTGTGGTTCGTCAAGCTCTTGTGGAGAAGTAACAACCGGTTATCCCGGTCTCAGGAGTCCTAACTCCAAAACGGACATCCGACGTAAGCCCGTTAGTCCTAGTCAAAGTCCTACCGGATACGGGAAGAGAGGCTGGAGGAATGATCATTAGAAGAAGTATCTGAATCTTTTATTTTTTTGGTTTCTTGGAATAAAAACTTATGTGTGTTGCTTATCTGAATATATATCTTATTTGATATAATTGTATATGACATGAATAAACGGAAATTTTAATTTACTGTTTAACTAGGTGTTTTGCCCACACATAACGTTCTAATCAATACTTATTAGTTTTTGTTTTATTTATTTAAACCAAAATAATAAGTTATGATTATGTTTTCAAATAGTTTAATGAAACATCAAAGTATTTAGATATGTCAAATTATTTATCAAACTATATATTTATTATTTTGTTATTTTTTTTAAAAACACTCATATCTTAGAAATTAGTTTAGAAAATATATTTATTTAAATGCTCCTGAATAATATTTAATTATAAATTTTATCATATTTTTTAAAAAAATTATAATAAAATTATTGTTTTCAGATAGCAACACAATATTTATATAATTATTTCTTTTTTTTAATTTTTTGACAATTTATTATTTTATTTTAGAATCAGTTATTTAATATAATATAACACATAAATTATACATGATTAAAATAAATTTCCTTTTTATATAAAATTCATTAAGGGTATTGCTTAAATTAACAAATTAGCAAATCAGTTAGAAACTAATAATAAATCAATAACCTATTTAAAATTTTATAATCTAATGAAAATATGAAAAATAAGAAAAACTAACTAAATTTTAATATAACATAGAAATTTAATATATTTAAATAAAATTCATTTTATATATATATATGATTCATTAAAGGTATTTTGTAAATTAATAAATTAGCGATTTAGCTAAAAACAAATAATAAATTAATAAATTAGATAAAATCTAATAAAAACATGACAAATAAGTAAAATTAGTTAAAAATATGAAGAATGTGATAAATCAACAAAATCATTTCATAAATAATAATATAGATTCTATTTACTAAAAGTAATCATTGTACAAACGTCTCATAGCGATGAAGGATGACTCAATTTGATTTACCTAGCTCAACATGAATTTATTTAGATTTAAATGACTTTGACTAAATTTTTAATTTATATTTTCCAAAAAGAACAATTATATTAAATTAAATAGCTATATATATGTATGTATATATATATATATATATTAATATCTAAATATAGTAAATATGATTTTGTTTGCTTTGTCTATAAGATATATTAAACTGACAGAAATTAATCTATTACTTTTTTTATAAAAAATAATCTGTTACATAATCTAATAGATCAATAGTCAGTCGTTCATTACCACCATTAAACATGCATGAATTGATAGAAACTTAAACTAGTTTTTTACATCGTTTAGTAATCGATGTTGGTTAAAAATATACATTTACATCAATGAAATTGTCGGTCGTTTGATGATATGTCATATTTTTTAGAAGTTTTGTTCTTTTTGTGAAAATGAATGTGATGTAACATATAAATAAATAATTTTGAAATATATATTTATGATTTTTTTAAAATATTTTCTAGCTGCGAAAATAACGTTATATTAGAAAATATAATGTTAGTTTACTTTTACTACTTTTAATGATGATATACGAGCATTTATCAAAAATAAAAATATACATAAATGAAATTGTCCATATCATAATTAATTTGATGTCATGTCATTTAAAAAAAATATATGTCATTTTTTTCTTTATGGGAATAAATGTAGTAGTGAAGATATATAACCAAATCATTTTCCAATAATGTTTTTGAGTTTTGTTTTTAGCGAATCACGATTCATAGATTACAGGAATTGATAACTTTTGACACTCCAATAATGGATAACAGTAATGATACTATTATAAGGATATATTCAATTTTGTTATGGGTTACTCATAGGATGCGGAGGATCGTGAGGCGGTTTACGAAAACCAGGTGCATTTGGGGGTTTTGGATAGTCCATCAGCATCTCAGTACTCTCTTCGATCTGTTTTATACACATATTTTCGCCATCAACAATTACTATAGTTTGACTAACGGTGTCAATAGTGAGGGTTTATTCGGTACCTTTTCCTCGGAAGATTGATCAGTATGAGTAACTCCATGGTCCTTCTCAGACCCTAAGAAATAAGTATGGAAGACGTAAGAAATGTATATGTATTTTTGTGTTAACACAGACATATATCAGTAATATATCAATGGAAATGAAACAAATTATTATAATATTTGGGTGTGAATAATCATATTTTAAAATTAATAATTTTTCCGAAAAGCCTTTTATATAAAATTCCAAATAAATACAAATAACGTACTTTTACTTAATGTGCTATAATCAGAAATAAAAATCCAATTAATGTGGTTTTGTCATTACCTGAAGAACGCAATTGTAATAGGAGCAAGAACGAGATGAAAATCACCAACTTCATCCTTGTGAATGTATAAATGATTTTATGATAAAATGAAACCGGGGGTTTGTCTAATAACGCCTAATCAAAATGGACGTAAAATAAGAAAACCTACGTAAAAATTGTTTATTTGTTGGTGATTTTGGAGGAAGTTATGTGTCTCTTATAAAGATAACACGTCCAATTATACTCCTAATCCTCATTAATACGAAATCAGTCACAATCAATTTTGAGATCTCCCCATTTATATCTATAAATCAAATAATAATCAAATCAAATCTTTTGGCTAAGCTATTATATTAAGATAATTAACCTTTTTATCACAAATTATAGCATTTCTAAAAATATTTAATCATAATTAAAAACTAACAATAAGAAAGTAGAAGATTTTGATCCGCGACGGAAAATAGGGGTATATGTTTTAATTTTTAATTTTTTTTTATTTTTTTATATTGATTTTTTGTAATCATATCTGTAATCATATTTGTATTTAATATTAATTTAATTTAATAAAATATTTTCTTAAATAACTAAGATACATAATTTAATTTGATAAAATATTTTCTTAAATAAATGAGATACATAATTGGACATAACATTTATCAATAGATCATGTTCATATTTTAATATAATAGATTTGTAACTGTTGTTAATAAAAAAATATTTGTTACTAAATAATATTTGTTGTTTCAACTGACTAAGTAACTAGGTTTTTACTTGGTCTAATCAACTGACTAGGTAGTAGGTACCATCAAAGTTGCTCTTGAATTTTTTAGCTTCAAATTTTAGGTGCTGTAAAACTTTTTATAAAACTGTATTTTTCTAGTCATGTTTCATTTATGATCTTTTTTATAGGTAACTTTTCTTGTAGAATAAATAGATATTAAATTTTCTTTGTGATAGTTGGCCATTATGATTGATAATCTTCACTTTGGAGTTCATCACCTTCTTTTCTGGCGCTTGGAACGTTCATTATTTCAAGAGGTAGTTTATTGCAATAACAGTCTCAGACTAATGAAAATTTATCCAAGTGTGTTTCTCCAGATTTTTATGTGATCATTACGTTTTAGGTCTCATAGTCCACTAACTATGCAAATTATAATTTTTTTGAATAGATAGATAATCATAGTCACGTTTGATTTCAACCAGTGATTCAATAACCAACACACTATTCAAACCCCATTGCGTGAATCTAAAGCTTTGTTCAAATCTATTAAGGTTGAATACTGACTTCATCTATCTAATTTTTAGTGAACAATCTTTTTGCAATGTTCGACAGTAATGTACAACACATTAAACTAGTGAAAAAGCATTAAGCATGTGGAAAGAGTGAGATCAATTTCTAGTACATGGCGAACAACGAAGTTCACAAACTTAAAACAGAACTATTTGTAAATTTTTTTTTTTTTGCTAAAATTTAGAAATCAAGGATACAGAGGTACGAGCCTATAGAACAGATCCTGTTCAAGTAAGGTCGTACAATATTTTTTCAATGTTCGACTGTAATGTACAACACATTAGACTAGTGAAAAAGCATTAAGCATGTGGAAAGACTGAGATCAATTTCTAGTACATAGTGAACAACGAAGTTCACAAACTTAAAAAAGAGCTATTTGTAAAATTATTACACTCAATTGGTAAAGGTAAAATAGAGAAGTTACGTACCCTATTAAAAAAAATCAATAGCACTAACCATACATGCAAAATCTTGGAGCAAATCATTACTTTTCTTCATTTAGACTGTTTCTTTCTCTATTTCCCAATGATTCGGCGAATCAATTAACCAAAAAAAAGTGGAAAATGATCAGAGGGTAAGAGGATCAACTTCAGAGTTTCGATCCTTCATTGGACTCCACTCTTCTCCCTCTGCAAACAAAACATAAAGAGCTCCATACCATTTACCCACAACCACAAAAATGAACACAACACGTATAATAAGACTGTAAGAGCAAAGGAACGCACTTGGCTTTTCGGAGATGACCATAAGCCGCCGTTGTAATATGGAAGCTACGAAGAGGAAGATTGAGCACATACCAAACATGATTGTGATTGGAAATGCATCAACCTGCACAACCACAAGATTAAAACATAACAAAGATTATGTTAAGAGGATGATGACCGGACTTATTCTTACGTTGTACAAGACGATGCAGACAAATATGTTGAGCGGAACCGGAAGAAATTCATAATGGTGCTTCTTGCTTCTTCAGGGATATATTGTGAGCTCATCTTCATTATCGATGGCCAAAACATTCCAACACAAGCCTCGAAAACACAGAAACCAAGTATCTGAATGGAGCAAGTCAACGTCAAGCCTTCTTCAAAGTAACTAACACAAATCTAACTCCAAAATGGACATCCGACGTTACCGGATACGGAAAGAGAGGCTGGAGGCATGATCATTAGAAGACGTATCTGATTTTTTTTGGTTTCTTGTAGTAAAAACTGAAAACTTAACGTATGTGTGGTGCTTATCTAAATCTATATCTTATTTTCTATAATTGTATATGACATGAATAAACGAACATATTTTCACTAGTTGGTCAGTATGTTATGAATGAAATACTCTCTGTCTTTAAAACACTGTTTAATTCTATTTACCAAAAGTAATCATTGTACAAACGTCTATCATAGCCATGAAGGATAACTCAATTTGATTTAACTACTTCAGTATAAATTTATTTAGATTTAGGTGAATTTCACTAAATGTTTAATTTATATTTTCTAAAATTACATTTATATTACATTAATGGCTATATTTTTTTGATATCTAAATATAGTAAATTTTTGTTTGCTTTATATATAAAATACATTGAACTGATAGAAATTAACCTATTAAATAATCTAATAGATCAATGGTCAGTCGTTCAATGTAGATACTTTATCATCATTAAACGTGAATGAACTGATGGAAAATTAAATTGGTTAATTTTACACCATTTAATTTACTGATTTTGGTTAAAACTTGAATATTTAACTATCTAAATATTTTGACTTGACTAAAATGATAAATGCATTATTCTCATATTTTAGAAAATTTATCAAATATACAAATTTCATCGATGAAATTGTCGGGCCTATCAATTTTGATGACATGTCATATTTTTTAGAAATTTTGTTCTTTCTTTGTGAAAATGAATGTGATGTAAGCAAATCACTTTTTAAATAAAATATTTATGATTTTTTTATATTTTCTAGCTGTGAAAATATGATATATTTGTAAATATAATATTAATTTACTTTTATGAATGTTATGATATATTTGAAATATAAATATACATAAATGAAATTATCCATGTCACAATTAACTTGATATCATGATATTTTTTTTAGAAGTCGTGTTATTTTTCTTTATGAAAATAAATGTAGTGATAGACATATAAACAATTCCAATACAAGTTTTTGAATTTTTTTAATCGAATCACGATTCATAAATTACAGGAATTGATAACTTTTGACACTCCGGTAATGTATAACAATCCCCTATATATTAAAGGAAAAATATTTTTAAGGTTTTCCTTAATTGATTCTAATTGATTTTCACCAGAATGCATGAGAAGGCTGCATTCCTTATTTTGCACATTTATTGTTGGGGTTTGTTTCCTTTATTGATTATATTGCATAAAACTTTCACGTACAATTTTTTTCACAGCTTTTTGATATCTATATCGTGTATATAGGGGATGTTTCACGACTGTGTTGTTTAAAGATGTTGAAAGACCTATCAATTTGGTGCTATCAGCTCACAGAAGCTTTGCGGAGGAGGATGGTCGTTGGGAAATAGCTCGAGAACAATGAAGGGATCCCTCCACAGCAGCAGAGGCTCATATTCGGTGGGAAACATGTCGAGTATATTGCCGCACGATTCGGTGGGAAACAACAGCAGGAGCAAGAGAATTCACTTGGTTCGTCTTCTTCGCCCACGGAAACCTACCAATACAAAAATATAAGTTGCAGAGACAAGGAAGCTATCAGCTCACGGAAGATCCATCGGAAGACTACGGTTATTGACAAAGAAGCTATCAGCTCACGGAGGATCCATCGGAAAACTACGGTTATTACGGAGGATCCATCGGAAGACTACAAAAATATAACTTCTTATTGAGAAGTTATTTGACAAGTTACGGGAGGTGGCTTCACGAGAAACGGTTATTGAGAAAAACGCCAACGTGTCGCAAGGAGAACGTTTCACACAAATAAAGCTGTCTTTAATGCATTCAATTTATTTCCTTTTACAGCAATCGAAGTCGACTTGGTATTTCGAAAAAAAACACATACGGTTGACGTTCGAAGATGATACAAATGTTGTAGACATCTTATCATACAGCTGAGACTGCTGAAAACATCGCGTATTCTAATGTAAAACAGAAGAAAAATATAAGCCATACTTGCTCTGGACACCACACGGATATGGGCTTGCTTTAGGGCCCATTTGAAAAACTGGGAGGGGCGTCTATCCGTGGGCATTCCTTCCCCTTGGGGATTAGTCTGGGCCTCTGGGTCTGGGATACCCCCAGGTTAAACAAAAAAAAAAAAAAAAAAAAAAAAAAAAAATATAAGCCATAGCCATGACAGAGACTGATCTATGATTAAGATTCAGTGGAACTCTTTTTTTTTTTGCTAAAAGATTCAGTGGAGCTTAAAAGGTATCTTTCATTATCTCTACCATGAAAATCTTTGAAGTTGCGCTGTTCTTAACAAAGATAAAACATTAACGATCACTTGCAAATATATATCAACGCCAGCGAGTAGAGATATGAATGGAATAATGCAAAACAGCGATGAGGATAAGACAGCTTCAAAGCTTCATACTTTTGATATAAAGAGCTCAAAACAGAGTGTTGTATCCAAAATAAAACTGAGGCCATTACACACCTCAAGAGAGCCTGCTACTTTGAAAGGCTACAGGGAGTCTCAGTCTGGTGCAACGGCTACAGATGCTTCTTCTTGGATTAATTGGTTCAACTACGACAGACCAGCACACGCTATATAAAATTGATAATGTTGGTCACGAGTAACGTTGAGAGAGATCACATTAATCCAACAGTTCCCGTCACTATAAACGAAAGCAATGCTAATTCTTAAGATCGTTCATGCAAAAAAAGACTTCATGGACAATGAACGAAAGCAGAGTTTATTGGTCCCACTAAGCAGCCACTTTCTAGATGTTTAAAAAATTATATTTTTGTCTAACGTATATCTAACTTCTCTTGGATTTTACTAAAAATCACTAAAAAAATATTTTATACGTAAACCTTTTATGATATATAGGTATAGCAATGCTCCAGAGTATGAAGCTTTGAAATTGTCTTCGAATGGAAGATAGAAGAGCTTCAAACAGAGGAAAAACTTCTGGATCCAGAATCGCTTCTTATGTATTTCTATACAGGCGATCCAAAGACCACTTTCTAGATATGGAGTGTTGCCAAGCACTAACTGCCCAGAAAAAAAACTTAAAAGGTCTGCCTCTAAAGCGTATAATACCCTTGAGAAAGCTAGACGGCCATTAACAATAGATTGTTTCATGTGACCGTGTACTAGCCATGCTACCACACATTTCACATTATGTACAAGATGAGTGACTATGAATTTAACGAAAGAGTGACATAGTTTTTGCCACCTGTTAGCGATGATAGACAAGAGTTTACCTGCTGCTCCCCCATTTTTTTCTTTTGAATTTGCTTCCATACAGGCTTCAACATCTCCCCTTTGCAGCAACCGCAAATAAAGCTTGCTGCTTTGAGGTTGAAACTAAAGGCATGGAATAATCAAGTTCTTAAAAAATATGTCAGTGCAAGATTTTGTTGATGTTATAGTTCATTATTCTACGTGCAATATTTTGTTGATGTTATACAAAACTTAGCTTATGTCAGCTAAGAAATCAAGTTCTCGAGAGAGGGCACAGCTTTTTTTTTTGTCATAGCTTATGATCTTATGGGCAAGATTTTGTTGATTTTATACATTTTGGAGTTTGTTATATGAGGTTGCTTATTCATGCACGCAAGATATTGTCGTAGATGAAATTTATATTATTATAGTTAAGAATGTTAAACTGAAATACAAAACCGGTTATTGTAATACAGAAGGGAACCGCTGAATGTGTGTTTGGACAATATTTTGCTACATTGACTGATTAGCAAGGTCGATTAATGATTGAAGATTGCATATATTTAACATCTTTGGTTTATGGCAATATATATCATGAAGTGAGATGAGCAAGGTACACATATATGACATTTAATTCATATTTATCGGAGATACATGGTGACTTTAATAAGGATTATTAGGCCTATATAAGACTCACTTCTCCCGTTCTTTTTATTCATAACCTCCACTCGAAACCTTTGAAACTTAACTC
Organism: Hirschfeldia incana; assembly: GCA_026261945.1. Lineage (NCBI taxonomy): Eukaryota > Viridiplantae > Streptophyta > Magnoliopsida > Brassicales > Brassicaceae > Hirschfeldia > Hirschfeldia incana. The sequence continues at coordinate 956,380 of JABCMI010000093.1, read as the reverse complement.
ATTATCCTAAATGACTGCGATAATTTCTGTGGCTGATTTGAAACCATTCAAGTCTATATGGAAGGAAGCTCCGTTGTGAAGGCACAAGCCGTCACTGATTAGAAAAATGCTGATGTGACGGATCGGGAGAGGAGGTGAAATGTTTGTCTCAACAAGCCAGTGATTGCTTTTCTTTCGTTCATCCTCCTGCAGACGGTAAGAGTAGGTTAGAAGGTAAAGTTTTGTTTTTTTTTAATTGGTATGAGTAAAAGGATTTTTTTTTTCTGTAATGGGTGACATATCAAATAAAACACATTAATACATGCCCTATTTTTGACTATTTTATGCAGGATTTGAAACCTACAAATCTGTATTAAAACTAATTTATGTTCTTTTAATATCCAATTTTTGAACAATAACATAGAAATAAAAAGATAGAAATCTCAATATCCATTAAAATAAAATAAAAAATTACTTTATAAATTATATTAGATTTAGGGAATAAAAAATTAAATAAATATAATTATTAAAAATAAATTATAGAAAAACTGCTATTAATAAAATTATATTATTAAACTCAAATAAAAACAAATTTCTGTGATTATAAATATACAATTTTTCATTTTATGTCTAATATATATGAAAGTTCAAACAACATAAATAATATAAGATTATCTTATGTAAAATACATAATCTTAAAAGCATTGTTGGGACCCCAACATTGTTTGTACAATCAACACAAATAATATTAGATGTCTTTTTTTCAACTATTATTTTAACTTGATTTGATTTTGCTTTTGTTCAGAAATTATAAAATGAAATCATATGTTCGACATCAAAACAGTCTAAAGTGCATAAAACACGAAACCAAACAGATAATTATGTTTGGGTTTATCACTAAAAAAACGATGAATTTCACTCATTCTAACCAAACAAAACCGAAAAACAACGTACAACTGAACCAATATCCAGATTAAACATAATCAATGTTTTCTTATCTTAGAAAAATGAAATTAATAATATCATCATGCGCAAGGCGCAGGTTACTACCTAGTAATGCCATTATAAGGATAGATTCAATATTACATTACTATTTTATCCATTATGGGTTACTCATATGATGCGGAGGATGGCCAGGCGGTCTACGAAAACGTGACCCACCACCAGGTACATTGGGACCGGGTTTTGGATAGTCCATCAGCTCAATACTCTCTTCAATCTGTTTTATATACATCTTTTCGCCATCAACAGTTACTATAGCTTGATTTATTAAACAGTGTCAATAGTTAGGGTTAATTAGATACCTTCTCCTTGGAAAATTGATCAGTATGAGTAACTCCATGGTCCTTCTCAGACCCTAAGAAAGAAGTATGCAAGATGTATGAAATGTATATGTATTCTTTTTTGTAACTGATGTATATGTATTTGTGTGTTAATACAAGACACATATCAGTAATATATAGATGGAAATGAAACAAGTTATTATTAAATTTGGGTGTGGACAATCATATTTTAAAATTAATATTTTTGTACAAAGAAACTTCTATATAAATTTCCAAATAAATACAAATAACTTACTTTAACTTAATGTAATATAATAAGAACTAAAATCCGATTAATGTGTTTTTGTGATTACCTGAAGAACACAATTGTAATAGGAGCAAGAACGAGATGAAAATCATCAATTTCATCCTTGTGCTTTAATATCTATGAATCAAAGAGAAATCAAATCAAATCTTTTGGATAAGCTGTTACATAAAGAGAATTTACATTTTTATAACAAATATAACACTTCTAAGAACATTGAATCATATTTAAAAAGGAGCAATAAGAAAATATTTGTTACTGTTGTTAGTAAAAATAAGTATTCGTTACGAAATAATATTTGTTGTTTCAACTGACAAGGTTTTTACTTGGTCTAATCAACTGACTAGGTACCCAGTGCCGGTTCTGAGATATCCGAAGTCCAATACAAGATTAGAAAACGAGGCCTTTAAATAGTAAAATAAAAAAAATAATTCATAAAGACTCGAGTTTTATAATGAAAATTACATATAAAGTATTAAAAAGGAGAAAACTGTAATTTGTATCGTGACATGACAAGAACAAAAGCAAAATTAAAAAAAAAAATTGAGACTATAGTACCTTTGGTATGAGAAGCGAAGCCAATTCAAATATTAAAACAAAATAACAAAGAAGTTGAAAAGAAATCTATTTTTCTTTTACATTTTGCTCTTGAAAATTAGTAAGAGCGTGAAAGACAATTAAATTGTGAAAAAGTATAATCAAACTTAGAAAGTAATTATTGCGATATCAGTTATTTTCCTTTTTATTCGTTGTTGTCTTAAATTACATTAAGTATATATATATGATTTAAGGGAAAATAGTTTTTTTAGGCCAAAAAAATGATTTTCATGTCCTATTAGACTAATTTTATGTGATTCATGTTCTAATAGACTATTTTTTTTCAAAAATGGCCATATTGCCCTTAAATTCAATTAAATTTCGAATTTACAATAAATAAACCGATTTGTAAATATTAAAAATATTTTTAACTAAAATATTTTTAAAAATTTATGTTTTAAAATTTCCAGAAATATAAATCGTTAAAGAATGAAGTTTGATGATTCATCGGGATCGATCGATCCCATTGGAAACGATCGATCTATGATGCTCGGTCCGAGTAGATCGACCGTTCTACAGTGGATCGATCGATCCCGACGAAATCCAACATTTGTTACCGGATTTTCATCGGTTAAATCCGGTTTGATTCACACTTGATTTGAACCGAACAAACACGACCTAGATTCTTTAAACTCGATTGCTAATCAATCTAACCTATTTTTCTCTTTTCCTTAAAGAACAGAGGGGAGAAAATCATCTTCCCGAGTTCATAAACCCTAATTCACTCAGTTTCACTCCGATTTGGGCGATTCTTGAGTCTAACCAACACGATTTTGTGAGCTTATCTTGAATCTATCACTATTTCGTTTGATTCGCAGAGGTATGAAATTTTATCTCCACTTTGAAAGTTCGAAAATACAACACTAAAAATGTGCCAGACAAATTACAAAGTCTAGAAACTTATTTGTTATGACATTGGTTATTGATAGAGTATGAAATACATATTTTAGTGATTCATATTAGTTGTTAATAGCTACTGTATTATTGGTTTAATTTCCAGGTATGAAGTTGGAGTTGCCTAGTCGTCTATATGGTGAGGGTTTAGAACCTCAGGTTAAAAAGATTAATAACAGCTGCAGATTAGGACTTCTCGAGATACTGAAGGAAAACATGAGGCCGGAATATTGATTCTAGGCCTTTTCAAGGGTCCTAATATTCAAATCAAAAGTAGTACTTAAGATGTCAATCCATTCCTAGATGATCTCAATGCAAAGGGAATACAAGTCCATGCTAAATCTAAGTGCAATCAGGTTTTAAAAGTGATTATGAACTATAACTATTCTAGAAATGCAATAAATGATCAAGCTTTCTCAATATGAAGCAAGAGGACTCATGGGGCTAGGCATTTGATCTTGGGTGATGTAGATCCAATATAAGGGTGGCAAGCTATCAATTAAACATTTTCCTTATGCCTAGATACAATACTAAACAAGCTCTATCTCTAGATGAATGTTCTTTTGCTAAAGCAACTCAAGCATCTAATATCTTAGGTTGAATATTACTAAAGCAAACATGGAGAACAAGTCTAATAGCAATCTTAACTTCTTTAACAACTAATCTCTTAGGTAAAGCAAGGTAAAATCATTGAAGAGTTGGTTCAGGCATTTCATCATACACCTTGTGGGTAGGAAATGCCTAAGGATCTATTTTGATATGATCAAGATCAAAATAGCATTATGAACCCTCAACAAGCAAGGAAACAAGTAAATCTAACACTAAACACCCTAGATCTTCACTAATCACCCTTAATCACCCTAGCCCATGAATCCTAGATTAGTCTACTCACTAATAGACATGAATAACCCCAAAACCATGGATGATTCAAGGCTAAACATGATTAGAGAGCAAGATAATCACACAAAGACAATAAATAAGAAGAAAAGAAACTAAAGATTCAATCTTTCTTGAAGAGGTCTATGTGTTCTTGAGAGAAAACAAGATAAGTCCCAAAATTAGGTCTAGATGGTATTTATAGAAGCCTAAAAGTCGAGTTGGGCCAACCCAACAAACCTGGGCCGACCCAATAAAAAGCAGTCCTTTTCGCCCGTAGCGACTTGGTTATCCCGCTACACGTAGGTCGCTACAAATCTGGGAAAACCGTAGCGACATGCTCTGGTCGCTACAGTGGTCGCTACAGACACTCGTGAGGTCTCGTAGCGATGTGGTGAGGTCGCTACGCACAGGTCGCTACAGACACTTGGTCGATTTCAGCAATTCTCCTCTTCTTCTGTAGCGACCGAGCGTGGTCGCTACGCACGTCGCTACGCTGGCTCGTGAGGCTCTGTAGCGATGTGGGGAAGCCGCTACGCTTGGGCCGCTACGACTACTTAGCCATATTCAGCATCGTTCTTCACTCCTTCGTAGCGACCAGGTAGGGTCGCTACACACGTCGCTACGCTGACTCGTGAGACTGTATAGCGACTTGATGATGTCGTTACACCGGTGTCGCTACAGGCACTTTGGCTCTATGCTCCAAACACCTCTCCTTTTGTCTCAAAACACCTCAAATGCCTCCAAAGTCACCAGCAAGCATCTCCAAAACCTGATATAGACATATGTAATGCAATGCAACCTAAATGCACTCTAAATGAGTCTTAATGATCAAAATAGAAGCTAAAACAAAGCTTAAAACCATGTAAATACACAAGATATCAACTCCCCCACACTAGTCCTTTACTTGTCCTCAAGTAAACTTTTCAAAAACTCAAAGAGGAGAGATAATAAAATGGGAGCTTAAAGCCAAAAGAAACACTCATAACACTCAACTTGACATCCTAAAGAAACATAGCAAATAGCATGAGCACACTCTCTTATTATACTCTAGCTTCTCTAGGTCTATCAATACTCTTATGTCTCTACACAAGTTGCATAGCTCATCAACCAACAAGTCCTCTTAACCAGCCCTCACATTGATTCACACACACACACACACAAAGTGAATTCTCACAAATGGGCACATGATCTCAATCATTTGGCTAGGCAAGCAAATGGTCTAATGTGAATGAAGATGAGGGTTTAAATGCATCATTTTAAGGTGGTTATCACTCAAGAACAAGGAGCTTGATCATTATGCAAAATTTATCTAAGACTAGAAGCAATTTATGCATACATAAATTCATTCTCATCATTCTACCCTTTTCCTAAGTGATTGCAAGTTCTACCCTTTTCATCCTCAACCACATAACCAAAATAACACCCTCTCACATCACTCACCCAATGAACAATTCTCTTTTTCTTTTGACTCAACCAACTAGGGACTTTCTATTCACTTTTCACATTTCTATGCTCTAACTCTTTTTATTTTTCTTTCCCCACTATCTTATTGAATCTTTTTTTTTTCTTTTTTTTTTCTTTTTTTTTTTAGGGGGAAGGTCTCAAACAATACAATCTAGAGCTTTCTTTTCTTTCTATTCTAGGTCCCTAGGGCTTTTCTTTTCTCATGACACTTTTTTTGTTCATCTTTCTCATCTTTCTCACTTCCCAAATCCAAGATATTATCATTTAGAACATTTAGCACACATAACCCCACTCACCATCCTAGATGCTAGCTCAAAATAGGTTCCTATGCTAGCAAGAGATGAGAACAAATCTATGTCGCCTCCAATACTCTCAAGATTTTGCACATGACAAGCTATCAAAAGAGGCCTCACTCATGCAAATAAATGTTTGGTCTCAAAGAATGGTTAGGGTTCAAGGGTGGGAGTGCCATTTGGGTTAACAAAGAGTGGTAAAATGGAATAAGATAACCCAAATGTGTATGAGATCCATGACTAAGTATGCAAGTGCCCATATGCAAGAGAGATTAAGTTCATTAAGCCAAAGTTCAGATTGGAGCTGGTTTCAAGAACAATGCCAATATCAAGCAAGCAAACATGTTTCAAGAAGAGTTTCCAAGGCTCGAAGCATGCAAGGTTTTAAAGAGATGCTTAAGCTACTTGATATGTTTAACTAGGGTGTCAATTTTAGTGCAAGACAAATGTTCTTTACAAGGTTTGCTCCCAATGCACGAATGAAATTATATGCTTCTAGACTCAATCTTAAAAATGCAACTGATGCAACTACATGATTCTTATTGTGATTTTCAAAATTTTCAATTTTTTTTTTTTTTTTATATGCATATAACTATCTACAATGCATGCTCATGACATAAAAAACAAAAATCATCAGCAACTTGTACCTCCCCCACACTTAATTCACACAGTCTCTGTGTTGTTAAGTGGAGAAAGATATCCAAAAGAAAATACGAAATGCAATGGAAGATAATATATACAAGGAAAGGTGAAGGAGTACCTCTTTTGGAGTATTGGAAGAGGTAGTGGTGCCTGAGGAGCAATGTCTGGCCGCCTTCTTCCTTGGCCCAAGGGTTTTTTGAAATTAAAATCCTACTGATATGTACATGGATAATCATGGGACTTCCTCCCAAGTGAGCTTGTTTTAAGTCTCTAGCTTGACTTTCTCCCTTTGGCTAGTGAGAAGGAGGGTCCTTTCCACCTTCAAGAGTGATGGTAAGGACGTGGGAGAGAAGCTCTTGAAGCTTGATTGGATCATTTTGGAGCTGAGGAGTGATGATGGCTCTTGCACTTGAGAATGGCGTAGACCTTCCCTTGCACTTGATCTTATACTCAATGACTCCATCCTTGAGCTTCATTGGGTGGAGAATGAGAGTGTGAGGGGTCTTATGAAGAGGTGGAGGATGAGGTTCTTTCACTATCTTTTTCTTGTCATGAACAAGCTTTATGGCTCTACTCACCTCCTCCTTTTTAGCACTTTTCAAGTGCTCATCACACAGCTTTTTGGAGGACTCTCCAGCAAGACATTCTTTCTCAATACCAACCACTTCAGCCTTGGTCTTTTCAATGGATGGTGCATCACAAGTGATTGTTCCACAATACCCAACATCCATTGGAGAATTGATTGGGTAAGAGACAGCCTTGTTCACATTGAGGAGTGTGACCTTCTTGTTTGGGAAGTCAATACATGCTCCAACTGTTGTGAGAAATGGAGTGCCAAGAATCAAAGGGACTCTCTTCTCAGTTGACATCTTCAGAACAGTGAGATCTATAGGAATGGTGCATGCTCCAATCTTCAAAGGGAAGTCCTTGATGAGGCCAATGGGAGTTGTAGAAGATGAATCCCCAAACATGAGAGAAGATGTGTTTGACTCCATGCTTTCAATACCAAGACTCTTCACCATTTCCATTGAGATTACATTGACACTTGCACCACTATCCACAAGAGCATCATTCATGGTGAGTTTACCAAGGGAGCAAGATAGTGTGAACTTCCCTTGAGACTCTAGCTTAGAGAGAAACTTTGGAGGGACTGGTGGATTAATCTTCAAAATGGAGATGTCCAAAAGCTCTGCTACTTCAGCTTGGTGATCTAGAATGTCTTTGATGAGCATCATCTGAACATGAGCAGCTTGCATATTGTTGATCTCTGGTAGCCTTATCCCAACATCACTAAGATCTTTTCTGAACTTGGAGACCACCTTCTTCTGAGCTTTGGTGAGAACCCTTTGTGGAAAAGGGAGCTTGTCATATGGTGACAGCTCAACCTCAGTGGCTTCCTCTAGCTTAACCTCTTTCAGCTTGTTGTCAGCTCTCTTCTCAACTTGTTTCTCAGCCTTATGCTCAGCTCTTTGCAGATTTGTTGCTTCAACTTTCCTGGCAGCGTCCGTCACAATCTGTGCTTCAGCTGTGGCCACAACAAATCTCTCAACTTCTCCAAACTCAGTTTTAAACACTAGTCTTTCAATCTCATCCTCCTCTTTCTCATGATCAGCCAGCTCAATCTTTGAAGAAGTAGTAGAGATGACAACATTGCAAACCTCCTTGGGATTCTTTTCTGGTTTTCCTGGTAGAATCCCTATTGGAAGCTTGGAGGTTGAAGCCATAGAGGCCAACTGAGTCTCTAAGATCTTGACAGTGGAAGCAAGGTGTGAGAGTTTGTTGTTGAGGTCAGTGTAGTTCCCATCAATCTTGGTGTGGATATACTTCAACTCATCCCCAATGTTCTTAGCATTTCGAGCTTGAGCTTCTAGTATTTGCTGGAACATTGATTCCACACTTGTGTCTTGAGCTTGAGAAGAACTTCCTTGAGCTTGAGGAGACTGGTTGGCTTGGTAACCTCCTGGTTGGTTGTTGTAGAGGGGCCTTTGCTGGTAGTTGTTTTGGTATTGAAAGTTGGGTTCTTTCCTATACCATGTGCCATTAGCATTGATGAAGCACAACTCCTCTTGGCCTTCTAAACCATCAACCTCCTTGATCCTTGCAGGCTGCATTTGTTTTTGGTCCCCAACATAGTTCATCTGCCCTTGCTTATCCTTCTCTTTGATAAGCATGTCTAGCTTCTCATGGAGAGACTTAATCTCCTTCCTTGTGGTCTGATCCTCTCCTCCACTACCTCTGTTGCTTCTATCATGCTCATCACTGTAGACTGAATCACTCTTAGCTATATTCTCCACCAGTTTTTCTGCATCCTCTTTAGTTCTGCCCAAGAAAAAACCATTGCTAGCTGTGTCTAATCTGCTCCTGAACTCTGGAAGAGCACCTCTGTAGAAGGTACTAAGCAAACTCTCCTTGGTAAAGCCATGATGTGGGCATTGAGACCAATAGCCCTTGAACCTCTCCCATGCTTCACTAAAGCCCTCTAGGTTCTTCTGCTGAAAGCTAGAGATCTCATTTCTGATCTTGGCTGTCCTTGAGGTAGAGAAGAACTTGTCCAGGAATACTCTCTTGCATTCATCCCAAGTAGTGATGGAGTCACTTGGGAGAGTCTTCTCCCACTGGTGTGCTCTGTCTCCCAAAGAGAAAGGGAACAGCTTCAGCTTGAATGCATCTTCAGAAACACCATTAGCCTTGGACAAGCCACAGTACTTGTCAAACTTATCCAGATGATCAATAGGGTCTTCAGCAGCTAGACCATGGAACTTGTTGTTCTCTATAGTGTTGAGCAGCCCTGACTTGATCTCAAAGTTGTTGGCAGCAACTGCTGGTGCTCTGATTCCCAACCTATGACCAGTAATGTGAGGTTGGTCATAGGCTCCAATGGCCCGAGCTTGGCGCGGTGGATGTTGTTGCTGGTGCTGTGGTCTAAGGTTTGCAGCTCCTTGACCATTTCCAGCTTGGGGAGCTTCATCTTGAGGCTGATTCTCCATATCAAACCCCAATCTCTGTAGATGAGCCTGATGCTCTTCTTCTCTTCTCTTTCTTGCAATCTCTCTCTCAAAGGCTCTGATGTCTTCAACTCTTGGAACTAGGTTTGATGGACCTCTGCTCCTCAAGTTCATACACCTGAAATACAAAGGGAGAGGAAGAAAGAGAATCAGTAACAAAATAAAATAAAAATGACTTAGTCTCAAGCAAATGACTAAATCCCAATGTCAAAATCAAACTAGGATTGGCAACGGCGCCAATTTGACAAAGGGCCTTTTCAAGGGTCCTAATATTCAAATCAAAAGTAGTACTTAAGATGTCAATCCATTCCTAGATGATCTCAATGCAAAGGGAATACAAGTCCATGCTAAATCTAAGTGCAATCAGGTTTTAAAAGTGATTATGAACTATAACTATTCTAGAAATGCAATAAATGATCAAGCTTTCTCAATATGAAGCAAGAGGACTCATGGGGCTAGGCATTTGATCTTGGGTGATGTAGATCCAATATAAGGGTGGCAAGCTATCAATTAAACATTTTCCTTATGCCTAGATACAATACTAAACAAGCTCTATCTCTAGATGAATGTTCTTTTGCTAAAGCAACTCAAGCATCTAATATCTTAGGTTGAATATTACTAAAGCAAACATGGAGAACAAGTCTAATAGCAATCTTAACTTCTTTAACAACTAATCTCTTAGGTAAAGCAAGGTAAAATCATTGAAGAGTTGGTTCAGGCATTTCATCATACACCTTGTGGGTAGGAAATGCCTAAGGATCTATTTTGATATGATCAAGATCAAAATAGCATTATGAACCCTCAACAAGCAAGGAAACAAGTAAATCTAACACTAAACACCCTAGATCTTCACTAATCACCCTTAATCACCCTAGCCCATGAATCCTAGATTAGTCTACTCACTAATAGACATGAATAACCCCAAAACCATGGATGATTCAAGGCTAAACATGATTAGAGAGCAAGATAATCACACAAAGACAATAAATAAGAAGAAAAGAAACTAAAGATTCAATCTTTCTTGAAGAGGTCTATGTGTTCTTGAGAGAAAACAAGATAAGTCCCAAAATTAGGTCTAGATGGTATTTATAGAAGCCTAAAAGTCGAGTTGGGCCAACCCAACAAACCTGGGCCGACCCAATAAAAAGCAGTCCTTTTCGCCCGTAGCGACTTGGTTATCCCGCTACACGTAGGTCGCTACAAATCTGGGAAAACCGTAGCGACATGCTCTGGTCGCTACAGTGGTCGCTACAGACACTCGTGAGGTCTCGTAGCGATGTGGTGAGGTCGCTACGCACAGGTCGCTACAGACACTTGGTCGATTTCAGCAATTCTCCTCTTCTTCTGTAGCGACCGAGCGTGGTCGCTACGCACGTCGCTACGCTGGCTCGTGAGGCTCTGTAGCGATGTGGGGAAGCCGCTACGCTTGGGCCGCTACGACTACTTAGCCATATTCAGCATCGTTCTTCACTCCTTCGTAGCGACCAGGTAGGGTCGCTACACACGTCGCTACGCTGACTCGTGAGACTGTATAGCGACTTGATGATGTCGTTACACCGGTGTCGCTACAGGCACTTTGGCTCTATGCTCCAAACACCTCTCCTTTTGTCTCAAAACACCTCAAATGCCTCCAAAGTCACCAGCAAGCATCTCCAAAACCTGATATAGACATATGTAATGCAATGCAACCTAAATGCACTCTAAATGAGTCTTAATGATCAAAATAGAAGCTAAAACAAAGCTTAAAACCATGTAAATACACAAGATATCAAATATGATGAAGTGATGAAAGATCCCCTTTTCTCGCATATTATGGATATCGAAAAAAATAATCTGAAGTTTTCTGCGAGACTGGTACACTCTTTTTTGTGTAAAGAGCTGATGACAAGCAAGAGACATGAGAAGTGGTTCATCTTTGCTAGGAGACCGCTGCGTTTTGGATTGCAAGAGTATCATGCTGTCACTGGTCTCAAAGTGAAGCACGAGAAGAACAGTAGGTTAGTGAAATGGAAAGATGATGATGATGATGGTTTTTGGAGCACGCAGATAAAGACAAAAAGAAAAATTAACTTGCAGATGATAAAAAATGATTATTTGGAAGAGAGCAGTTCCAGGACTTGGGTTGATATGGTAAGACTGGTTTATCTGTGTGTTCTTATGGGTGTGGTGATGGGGAGGGATGAAAAGGTGAATTTTCCACAGCTCTACATGAAATTGGTGATGAATTTGGAGAAGTTTCGGAACTATCCATGGGGTCTGTACTCGTTTGATTTTCTGTTGAAGCAGATTGATAAGAAAAAGGCAAAATTAGATCAGAAAGAAGGGTACTTGATGGAATGATTCTTGTTTGGTTTTCAGATTTGGATTATGGAAGCTATTCATGCTTTAGGAGACATTTGTGGTATAAAACATGATTTCCTTTTTTTTTATTTTTTTTAAAACGAAATATTAAATAAGGTAATAAAATATTTCAAATATTCGATTCCTATATTTTTGGAATGTGTCTTTATCTGTAAAATATGTATTCTACTATATGTAGAATACTTTAAACATGTTAGAAATCGATTTCTAATTGTTTTAGATTTATAGTATTCTGTAGAATCTGATTTCAACTGGTTTTAGAAATCTAGTTATGTGTAGATTTCGATTTCTACGGATTTTAGAAACATGAGTTAAGTGTAGAATGTGATTTCTAAATATTTTTAGATTACTATTATTTATGTAGAACACGTATTCTAAACATAGTAGATTCAATGAAAAAAGTAGAACATATTTTCTACTATGTAGAATGTCAATTATACTTTTATTAGAACAAAATATGAAACTATTATTTAAACATTTTTAGAATTCAAAAAAAAAATACCAAGAAGTTGATATTGGTTTTTCATCACTAGTTACTATTTTAATTTTTTTTTTGTTTCTAAAACAATTTATTTCATTTATTTTGTGAATTACAAAAGAGTATTATAAGAAAAAAATGACACAAAGATAAGATTAGTCTAATGGGACACAAAGATCATTTTTTTGGCCTAAAAATACTATTTTCCGATTTAACTGTGTCTGCATTTTACAAGAGGTTAAAGTAGGTTCTAAAAGTTTTTGAAAAATCATAGGTCCTATGCAAATGTTTCATATGTATCCCCTCAGAACCGGCTCTGTAGGTACCATCAAAGTTGCTCTTGGATTTTTTAGCTTAGAATTTATGTGCTGTTAACTTTATATAAAACTGTATTTTTCTAGTCATTTTTCATTTATGATCTTTTTATAGGTAACTTTTCTTGTAGAATAAATAGATAGTAACTTTTCTTTGTGATCGTCGGCCGTTATGATTAATAATCTTCACTTTGGAGTTCGTCACCTTCTTTTTCTGGCACTTGGAAAGTTCATTATTTCAAAGGGTAGTTTATTGCAATAACATTCTTATTCTAATGAAATTATCCAACTGTGTTTCTCCAGATTTTTGTATAATTATTACGTTTTACTCCTTCGATTTTCGTAATAAGTATCATTCTATCTGTTTTTTTTTAAATTAAAAATATCACTTTATAATTCCAAAGCAAATTATATTTACTTTCAACTGAAAATTAATTGTAAACTGCATTAATTTTATAAATAATTTTATTTGTTGGAATGATAATTATTCAAAAACGGAGAGAGTATATCTCATAGTCTACTAACTATGCAACTTTTAAATTTATTTTGAATAGATAGATAATCATAGTTAGTGTCACGTTTGATTTCAACCAATGATTCAATAACCAACACACTATTCAAACCCCATTCCGTGGTCTTAAGCATTGTTCAAATCTATTAAGGTTGAATATTGAATTCATCTATCTAATTTTTAGTGAACAATATTTTTCCAATGTTCGACTGTAATGTACAACACATTAAACTAGTGAAAAAGCATTAAGCATGTGGAAAGACTGAGATCAATTTCCAGTACATAGTGAACAACGAAGTTCACAAACTTAAAACAGAACTATTTGTAAAGTTATAACACTCATGGTGAAGGTAAAATAGAGAGTTACGCACCCTACTAAAAAATCAATATCACTAACCATACAAGCAAAATCTTGGAGCAAATCATTACTTTTCTTCGTTTAGACTGTTTCTTTCTCTATTTCCCAATGATTCGGCGAATCAATTAACCAAAAAAAAGTGGAAAATGATCAGAGGGTAAGAGGATCAACTTCAGAGTTTCGATCCTTCATTGGACTCCACTCTTCTCCCTCTGCAAACAAAACAGAAAGAGCTCCATACCATTTACCCACAACCACAAAAACGAACACAACACGTATAATAAGACTGTAAGAGCAAAGGAACGCACTTGGCTTTTCGGAGATGACCATAAGCCGCCGTTGTAATATGGAAGCTACGAAGAGGAAGATTGAGCACATACCAAACATGATCGTGATTGGAAATGCATCAACCTGCACAACCACAAGATTAAAAACAAATCAAAGATTATGTGAAGAGGATGATGACAGGACTTATTCTTACGTTGTACAAGACGATGCAGACAAATATGTTGAGCGGAACACGGAAGAAATTCATTATGGTGCTTCTTGCTTCTTCAGGGATATACTGTGATCTCATCTTCATGATCGATGGCCAAAAGATTCCAACACAAGCCTCGAAAACACAGAAACCAAGTAACTGAATGGAGGAAGTCAACGACAAGCCTTCTTCTTTCACCTTTGATGGCGTCACCAAGACCTGACCAAACATGTTGTTATTATACGGCCAATCTGCATATAAAAAAGATTGTATAAATCTAAGAGTTTAACAGCGTAGCTTCACATACACTTGTTGTGATAGGAAGCAGAAGAGAAGCAGCGGAGACTAGAAAGACAATTTGCATGTAGTTTTCGACTCTGAGAGATGAACGAGCCATGAGACGAGCTGCAAGAGAGCTTCCCAACATGGAGGCCAACATGAAGGTTGCAAATACGAAGCCATGTGGAATTTCTTCGTCGTTTGGGCTCAGAGCTGGTGTCCACAGGAAAACAAATGTGTACATTGAGGCTTCAAATAGAGATTGAATAGCCCCTAACAATGCAATCTTCTCATCTGAAAAATCATCCATAGATTTGTGTTAGTGACTATGCGGATAACATAGCTTACAGTACTAATGCGGGAATGTAAGAACAAGTTATTGAGAACCTGCCTGAAGCTATGGCTATGGCAGCAACTTTGAATTGAGTCAGCAGATCTTTACTGTCCGATGGATCTCCATAATTCTCCGACCATGTTGTCAATATGATGGCCATTCCAATCGCAAGAATGCATGCAGCGGCGTCAAAGGGAGCAACAGGGCCAAACGAGAAAGTGTCGACAAGTAGATTTCCAAACAGCCCGGAGAGAATAGCGACCAGACCATTTCCAAGGAAAACCGCCTTAGAGAATGTCAGTGACAGCCACTGTTGGTCAAAGTTCCTCTGTGCATGGTTGTTCAGGAAAGCAAAAATCCCACATCAGATATGGCTAAAACTAAGATAAGCTTCCAAAGTCTTTACTCTCTTCATCATTAAACTTTGTGTAAATATTGCAAATGAGTTTTGATTTATGTTCTCTATTTGAGGGGCTGACCTTGTTGTGCTCAGCAATGAGCCAAGATTCAAAGGCAGAAAACAAGAGAGACGTAGCAATACCACCCAAGATACGACCAACCATCAAAACTCTGTACTGTGGAGAGTGCTTGGTGATGCAGCTCAATATGTAAACTATGCAGTATGTAACACATGCCCTCTTTCGACCCCTGAATCCAAACACACACAGAGATATTGATTTTTCGGAATAAACATAGTTCTTCTCATCTGAAAACACGCACTTGAAGTTATAAAAAAAAAAGAAAAAGGAAAAGGAAAGACTGACTGTTTGTCAGCGAGAGATCCAACAATGGTTCCAAACAACATGGAGGAGCCAAAACCAGCAATGAAAAGCTGACCAATATCTCCTTTCCCGAAACCATAAGTGCTGTAAAGGTAATACACATAAGGTCCCTGAAGCCAATCCCCAGCTGTAACAAATCATAATCAAGTGTGTATCAGCATAAATGAATTGATCCCATCAATGAGAATTCAAGAACAGTGATTGCTTTCATTACAATATCATCTTCTACAAATTGATCAAAATCACAAATAAAACGAAACTTATTATCTATCAAGTGATTGATCACTCGCCCTATAATTCCATCAACCTAATCTAAATCTCTGATCTACGATACCTATGACTAAACCTAGTGCATCAAAACAAGATTAATCTACTAACAATTGGTACCAGATTTAGCAATGAGCGACTACATGAAATCCGTAAACATAAACTCCATCTGGACTCGATCTAGTACATAAGAAGTCTAGAAATCGCGATAACTACTTTAGATCGGATCCATAACAGGGAATCGCAATCGGAATTGCAGGTAACGGATGAATCAACAGAGCTGATTCTTCCGATACAGAACCTTTCACAATTAGAAAGGTATGATGCGTATGGAAAACGATAGAGTAATGGGGGGAGTGGTACCCATCATGATAGAGAAGACGACGAGGTAATTGTTCTTGAAGGAATTGAAGGAAGAAGAAGTGTTGATCCGATCCTTGTTCGTCTTGCTCAGCTCCAACGCCGCCACTATGGCCGCCATCACTCCGAACACCATGTAGTAGAATACCTCCATTTCTTGCTCTCTCTCTCTCTCTCTCTCTCTCTCTCTCTCTCTCTCTCTCTCTCTCTCTCTCTCTCTCACTCAGAGTTGATGGAGAGCTACGGAGAATGAAGAAAGAAAGAAAGAGGAGGAAAGTGGAGAAGGCGTGTGCTATTGTACCAAACCAATTAAACCAAATTTGGAATTTATCCTGTACAACGCGGTTATGGTACACGTAACCATGAGCCGGTGATTAGAATATTTATTCCACGACATTTCAACATCATATAGGGTCCAACTGGTAACCACATCGGGAACAATAGGAACAGATATGAAAAGAATGAATAAGAATAAATTTATGGGAATGATGAGGAATAGTCATTCCATATCAAATTTAGTGAGGAACAAATTTGTTCTTTGATTCTCTACAATAAAAGGAATGAAAAGGAATAGGAAGTAATGACTATTCCTTATAAATGGTAAAATTTATTAGGAATGTCAAGGAATGCATTATTTCCTTTCATTCCTTAGTCACCAGTTGGACCCATAGTATAAATCAAATATAACAGTATAGCATTTTATTTCTGAAATTTCCATTAGTCGAATAGATTGATTCAATGTTTATTTCTACTTCAGAAAATTTGGAGTTGAATCCCAAGTATGATTTACTATAACTTATGCAGATTAATAATAAAAATAAAGTTAACAAAAAAAATAATTGGTGAAGCATGAACATTTTCACAATTTGTTTTATAAAAATTAAGACTATTAAAAATGTATAGTGTTAGACCATGATTATCACTGATCCTTAAGGGGGTTTTTAAACTAAATGACTGATTTAATTAAATCAAAAATAAATAAAAAGGTAATAATCGATCCTTATTACATGATTCTCGCGACCGGTAACAAAGAAGTTCCTTAACCCACGTGTCAGCAAATTGGAAACTTTGATTTTTTTTTCTTTTTTTTCTTTTTGCTTTCCTTTCTTTCTCTCCTCCTCTCTCGTTTCTCTTCGTCTCCCGTAGATGATTGCTTTTGTGAAGGGAAGCATCTCCTCACTTCAATCGCCGGTGAAACACCGTAAAAGCAATGGTAGTCGCCGTTAACCGAGATCTCGCCGCCGCTTCTCCGGACAACGCTCCTGTCTACAGCGAGGTTCAGTCGAGCCGGATCAACAACGCCCTTCCTTTGCCTTATGTGCTCAAAGGAGCCTTCAAAATCGTCGAAGGTCCCGCAAGCTCCGCCGCCGGGAACCCAGGTTAGGGTTTTCTCCGTCTGATCTGATGAAACTTTTAATTTGGATTTGTTTGTGTATTAATCTCATTACAAGTCAAGTTTCGTACCATCTTGTGCTTCAGTTTTGTTTGCTTGTGTTACAGGAAAATAATTGTTTGTCGTAATGTAGTTTTCTTGTGCTTCATTTTTGTTTGCTTGTGTTTCAGGAAGTGAAGTTTGTTGTTCTGTGTTTGTTTATATATAAGTTTTGGGAGTTTTAGTGCTATTAAGTCCGGTTTCATTTTGTTTTGGTCTTCTGGTGTAATGTATTAAGACTAAAGATCTCTTGCGAATTTTTGCTATTAAGTCCGGTTTCATTTAGTGCTACTTTGCTTGTATGTTCAGGGCATGAAGTTTGTTGTTGCGTGTGATGATGGCTTCTTGCTGATTCTCTGTTGTTACTCTCTGAAGGGTTTGATCAGTAAAAACTCTCCGACAACTGTTTCCATTACCAAGTTTCCAACTTGGGAGAAGAAGAAGAAGAAGTAGATTTCGAATTAAAACCTGTTTAGGCTAAGTTGCGTGATGGAGAAGAGCATCAATGGAAGCAGACATTCTTTAGTTAAGACAACCCCGGATTGCTTAAAATGTTCATAACAGCTGCTCTCTCTTCTTTTTCTTTTTATTTGAACACATATATGAATCGATTTTGGGTTGTTTGGTTTGTGAATCGCAAGTTTAGTTATGTGTGTACTTTGCAGGCCATTTGCTTTGGTAGGTAATCGTGGAACAACTGACATTGTCACCATTGAACCATTTGCTTTTCATGATCTATTATGGAGTAGTCATTGAAAGTAAGTTCCTTTTCTATCACTTTGTAAAACTGAATATGTCGTTGATTGTATCAGAGTTGCGATAGACACTTCTGCAATGTTGAATAAAACAAGTGCCTATGTGTTGTTGTTGTTCTTGTTTCATATTAATATTTCATGTTCTGTTTTAGTGGTTTACGTTTGTGTCGTTGTTGTTCTTGTCTTGTTTTAGTTGTTTAAGAGAACGTGTAGACCATATCAGACATGTTCTCTCAAGGTTTGTTAAGAAAAGTTACTTTTTTGTAAGAATCTCAAATTAAGAAACTACCATTGTAACTCTAAAATTAGGTGATTCTTAACTAAAATCCTTAGCTACAATTTAATAGTTAAATATTCATTAAAATGTACTTAAGAAACCCATAAGGGTTTTAGGGATAATCATGCTCTTACTTAGATCTTAGCTACAACCTCTCAGATTCTAATTGTATGTTTGTAAACCGGTTCAAACCAAAGAACCAGAACTCGTCTTTGTGTTATACACTTATACATTGAAACTAGGCAATCAAAGAGGCTCTTGCCATTGCCAAGGCACCTTCATAGCTCCGGTTTGCACCAATGAAACCACTCATGTGCACAAACACGCATCCCGGAATTGAACTTTCCTCTGAGAGCTTCTCTCTTTCTAGGCCTCTCCATGAAATTGGCAAAGCTTTACGGCTCTCAAACTTGTCCGGTGAAACTGAAACTGCCTGAATCCTCCAGTTTTCACTTCTATCATCCTGTAGTTACATGCAAAACACTCGTTGGCTTATGAGAGATAAAGGTTGCAAACATTGTAAGATCGTATGCATAAAACTGAACCTGGTAAACAACATATTTTATGGGAGGATCAATCTTCATTTCCTCCTCCAGCTCGAATATATGGAGTTTCCACTGTTAAAATGCACAAAAAAAACTCTTAACCAACTTTCAAAGGTAATTTGTCTAGAAAAAGTGTAACTCACTGGGCATTGTTTGCTGAGCTTCATGATTTCTCCACTGGAGTCTATATCATGACGTTCTGCAAGACACTCCATAACAATTGATCGAGCTGGCAACCATGATTTCGCGTGAAAATGAACACACTAATCAAAACGTAAGAGTACAGAGATTAGTCTTGGCTGTAGTAATCTCAGTTGACGCTCAAAGAGGCAGGCAATCAAAACATATTCTGGACAAAAGAAACCTGTAAGAACTCAGAGCCAGCAAGTTCCATTGCTCGATGAAAGGCTTCATCTTCTTTGCCACTAGACTGATCAGGCTCGGTCCAGTCTAAGTTCAACCTTCCAATCCTATGCCCCAGGCTTGTGTTGTTTACATATCTTGGAGGCTGCTCCGTATCATACTGATGGATGCCATTGTCAATAGCATCCACTGCCTGTAATTTTATTCAACAACAACGAGTCACCTCAAAATAAACAAATGAAAACATTACTATATAGTTCAACTACTGCTCCACGAAAAAAAAAAAAAAAAAAAAAACTACTGCTCCACGATCTCTAACTTCAAAAATGCATTCTCTTTCTCTTTTATCCCAGATTCAGTAACATAAGCACATCAGACACTAAAGACATAGCAAAACTCAATACACACCAAAAAAAGAATCCAGGAGAAAGAAAGCAAGAAAGATTACCTCAATGAAGTTTTTGTAGACAGCTAGAAACAAACGCTGCACATCAGGATGCTTCTGATCAAGTCCAAGCTCCTTGGCAATTATCTCCAAGCCATAGTGCTAAAAGGCAGAATCATCAGCACAAATGTTCTCTACAACAAGCCCACCAACATCACAAAGAATGCATCTTCTCTTACCTTATAGATAAGCCCAGCACTACTGAGTTTAGTATTGAACCCATGTCCAAACACTTCGGTGAAGCCTTTCTGGTGATGGTCATAACGTTCACTCTCAGGATCATACACACCTCCAACATCAAGAGCCGCATCAACCTTCTCCAATACCTTGTAACACACATCACTTACCAATCAAGATTGTAACTTTACGATAAAACCCCCAAATTGAATCCAAAGGTAGAAACTTTGCGTAGAGATAAGCTCAATTAGATTGGTGGGTAGACCGAATCGAACCTGAGGATCTCTGGTACGGACGATCTGGGCACCGGAGAATCTGGTGGAGAGGCGAAGCATGTAGCAAGCTAAGGTTTCGTCGCAGTGGAAAGTTCCATTGTGCGTACCGACCCGTTTCGTCGAGAAACTCGCTCGGAAGTTTCCAGAAAGTTTCGGAAACAGAGCATGATTCCAGATTCTGCTGCAGCAGAACAGAGCTCTCGACCCAAACATTGAAAAAGAGGAAGACAAATGGTCAACGACTAAAACCCTTGACTTTGTCGTGGGTTTATGCTGGACTAAACCGTCGTCGTTTTGTTAGCCTTAGCTTTGTAATGCATAAAACACTGTCGTTTTTGTTTCCTTTCACTTTTCCACACGATTTGCCTTAGTTTTTTTTTTTTTTGCAACTGACATTTAATAGAGTTTGCATGAGAATTTTAATGGATTTGCATGGAAATATTGGTCTGAGATTTCCATCGATAAAAATAAGTTGTATAGATTGATGGCTAACTGCGTTTTGGAAGATATTCGATACATTATATGGAGACATTGACGTGTAGAAATATAAAATAACTTTGTAAATAGTTATGAGAAATAACATTGACGTGTAGACATTGACGTGCATAAATAGTTATGAGAAACATTAAATAACTTTGTAAATATTAGACCAATCAGGTTGTCTATATCATTGATAATAGTCTTAGCTCAGTAATAATGTCTTCCTCGTACAAACTTTACCTTACCAATATAATAAATGCGTCCACCAACATTAACTTCAAACAAAAAAAAACATCAACTCCAAATACATATGACTGCAACGAAAACATGAGAATATAGTTTCATAAAACTATTGGATAAGGTGTCTCCGTTACTTTTGAGTAACGCAACTCATGCTATTGGATAGAAAGCAAGTCT
Organism: Hirschfeldia incana; assembly: GCA_026261945.1. Classification (NCBI taxonomy): domain Eukaryota; kingdom Viridiplantae; phylum Streptophyta; class Magnoliopsida; order Brassicales; family Brassicaceae; genus Hirschfeldia; species Hirschfeldia incana. The sequence goes on along the minus strand of JABCMI010000093.1, from coordinate 935,352 downwards.
GGCCAAACCACACATTCCTTCGGGTGCATCAACGTCTCTCTTGATTCTCATATAACCATTCTCTCCCCAAGATTCTCCCCATGAGTTCTTCAGCAACCAGTACTTAGTCCCTTCTTCACTCACCCCGTAACCAACAATCGCAACCGCATGACTCATCGCCGTCCCGCATTCACCATCAAACACCCCACCTGAGTAGTACTTAAACGCAGCCCCTGACCCATCTATCACCGTGGAAACAGGCTGTTGCGACACCGCTTTTAGCAATGCTTCCTCGTCATTACTTGGAACGGTTTCGTATCCGCTGATTGTAGCAGCAAGGTAATCAGATGATTGTGTGTTTGAACCACATGTCTGTTGTGATCCCTGGTAGGGATAGTTATCTTCTGTGGCGATTCCTTGGTTGTTGATTATGTACTCGAAAGCTTTGGACATTATCCCTCCGCTGCATCCGTTGTTGGAGTCTCTGCTACAATCCACAAGTTGCTGCTCTGAAAGAGATATGAGCTCTCCTTTAGCAATCTTCGTTATGCCTTCCACCGCCGCCACGGCCGAGAAAGCCCAACAACTTCCTGTGACATTTTCATGATTCGTTTTCTATACACTTTTGAAATGTAAATATGAAAGAAAAAAACGACCGTGCCATGTAGCCTATGGTTTATATGTCGTTTGTTACTATTTGGAATTTAAATTGTACTAGATTCTCATAAGCGTTTTTTAAAGTGTGAATTACCTTTTATATAGAGTTTAATTTTTTAATTTAATGAAAACCAAATATTTAACTTTAGTTTTTGTTTATATTTATAAACCGGTTTGATTTTTATGATTCGCTTTCTTGACTTTTTGAAATGTAAAGAACAAAATACTACTTTCTGGACCGTGCCAATGCGCCATGTAGCCTACTAGTTTATTTGAATGAAATTCATGTTGTTAAAAGAATAATAAAGAGTATTATGATGATTAGTTACCACATTGGCCTTGGTACTTAATGGATGTAACAGCCCCCTCCTCTCTCCAATCCATGCTTTCACCGGTTTCACTGACATCTTCATATCTATACGATAACTCTTTGTCCGAATTTATACTGGTCATACCTTCGGGTACCACGAGCCCCATGTACCGCGCCCGGAACTCCTCGTCGGTGAGATCAGAGAATTGGTTGACATCCAACTTGTACGTCATGTTTGTATTCATGTTTAAGTTCTTGACGAACTCCAAGTTCTTCTTAAAGATCTCAAACCTATTTGTTTTTTCAGATTCATCGGAGTAAACACGATGGAAACGGGACATCCATTGTTCATGTTTATCCGTGGCAGAAGAAGCTTCAAAGAGTCCCCCACGAGAAGTGGCTCCTGAAGTTCTGGAACTCAAAATAATTGCTAGGATCAAGAAAGTGATCGAAGCCATTCTTGTCAAGAGAAAATGTATGAAATGTTCTTTTTTATGATAAAAAGTTGTGGGTTTGTATGACTTGGTTGCCAAGACAATGTATTAGAATGTGGTGTTATATAGAGACTATGAACCGCGTGGTTGCATGTTTTCTTGAATTTTCTAACGCGAGTTTCGCTAGCTTTTCGTTGGTATAGTTTCCACAAGCTACGAAGTCAAGTAAATGGCCAACAATTTCAAATGTGTTAGCGCAATCTGCAAACGTGTTCTGGGGGTTGGGCCATAATTTCCAATGGGTTAGCGCACATCATTCGGATCGTTCGGTCCTATTATTTATCCGACGGTGAGCTTATATGAATCTTGTAATCGAACCTCGTGGTAACGAGGCTTGGTAAAGTGTGTAGTCTAATTAAGCTGATATTTTTATCCTTAACATTGTTATACAAGACTTAAGGAGTGATGACTGAATTACATTATCATATTGTTCATATATGTGACGATAACATTTTTCCTTTTGAATAATAAAATCTTGTGTTCCCATAACAATTAACAGGACGTCGGAAAGGTCAGTTAGCTTCTTATTAGATTCCGTAGAGGCTTTACGCCTAAACATATAGAAAAAACCCTCTAATTTGAAACCTTGGGGGGGGGGGGGGTTTCCACTTTTCCATATTCTAGAAATCATATAGACAGCGAATCAGACATAGAATCAGTAATGTCTTTGCTGTAGTAGTAAATAACCCAAAACAATACATAATTATACATTGTAGGTCGTCGTCCTATATATAAGTCATTTTAAAAGTCTTGTTCAGTTAATAATCGTCTCAGGAGACATATATTCAACGTTTTCTGGTAAGGTAAGTACCAACAAATTATACATATGACTATATGAGTTTATTTTGTTCTTCTCTTCAATCGTCTGGTCAAGGCGCATAGCTCCAAAAGGTGTTAAATTCAGTGTAAATCAACCAAAACAGAGTTTTGTTGACACTTTAGTAATATAAAGATATGATATAAGGGTGGTGATGGCTCAACAAACTTGGAAATCCCGATGAAATTTTCAATCTGTTTTTTCTCCTACTTTTTCGAAACCGTGTTACAAAACTCCGATGAAACTTAATAATCATCGGGGACGTATAACAGGTTCGAAGTGGATGTTCTATTATTTAAGTTTAGGCTAATCTTTTTTACAGCTCAATGATAACTGACATGAAGTAGCTGTAGGTCTTGAGTCGATGTCCATTTCTATGAACTCGAACAAAACCTACACCATATATGAATATGATGTGAATACAAGTATAGACTGTATAGTCTTCCAGTCATAAAATGTCATAACATTTGTTGCAACTGTGTGTCTTAAATCTCTGTGCACCAGTAAAAGCCCAGCACTCGTTGGCGTCGTAGGCGCAAGGAAGATAAACTCACTATCAAGGTTGACATCTGGGGGGTGCGGGGGCCTTCGGCCCCCGCACCCCGCGGTACGGTATGCTTTTTCGGTTTAGAAAATTTACTTTTTCTGTTATATTTTTCTTATTGGGAAAATGAAATCGGGTTTTTGAGGCTTGTATAAATATGGGTCTAAAGGTTTGTAAATTATTCATTCGCACAATAATAAGAAACCCTAAACGGATATTTGTCTCAATTCGTTTTGCTCTCTGTTCTTCTCTTATAATTCGCAGCCGTTCACAACAATATTTAATTAGAAAATGTCATAAAATTTAATTATGTAAAAGGTGTTATCTTGGATATTTTTTTTTTTTTACTTTGTTACCAAAACATAAAAAACAAAAAATTTATGAAAATATTTTAATTAATATATTCTAGAATGAGTTAAACCATTTACATCTTGAACTGCTAATCTCTTTTGGAATACAGTAAGTAGTTTCCATTCCCTTTCATGATGAATCTACATAGACAATTTAATCATTTACCAAAGAGTAAAGATGACTTGTCAAATTTTATACATTGATGATGATCTTCTAAACACAATTTGTAAAGTGATTTTTAATCAAGTTTAAATTCTGTGGGTAGTTAAATATGTGAAAACTTTTAAGTAAAAATATTAGTTGGTGTGAAGAAATAGTTAACTTTTAAGTTTTCAGTTTGTTAAATTTTATCAATGTTATTCCCATTCACTTTGCATTATCTTATACTCTGCAACTCAACTTGACTCGATACAGCTTACGCCTACTACATAGAGTATACTTGTATGAGCAGTGTGTGCTTTTGTCGAGAATAGTGATAGTAGAACCGTTAATTTATTACACCTCCAATACCAAGGAAACAAAATAAGAACCGAACAACAACAACCCATCCAGTTCTTTCTATACAATCCAGAAATTAAATAGAAAAAAAAAGTTACAAAATACTTTGCTTTTCTGTTTGTCTGGTTTTTGATTTTGGGATGTTTCCTCTTGAAAACAAAATGCTCATTTGCAAACAGTTCAAGCGTGTTTTGTCTTGAAACGACAGTATAATTGGGTTTGAATTTGCAAAAGTTAGAAGTCACCTAGTAGGTCTTGAGCTCGAGCTTCGAACAGTCACACCGTGCAAGAACTTTGCATATCCCAAGAAACTTAGCTTTCCATCAGAACTCCGGATCCAATCCTTGAGCAGAGGATGTGCATTTGGTCCCAAACTCATTTCCTGCGTAATGTATCGAAACCCCAAGATTAATGCAAATGGATAGTTGGCATTAAGGGATCTCAGAGATATATTGAAGTCTCTCAACATACCTCAGCGAGTTCTTGGACAGAGATGGCTCGGCTTCCTTCACGTTCGAAGTCGTCAAACGCTATAGTTGCGATCCGTTCCCATTCTTCAAGAGCCTCTAGTTGATAAACGCTAACCGCAGCCGCACAAAACTCTTCAAAATCAAGTTTCCTATGTGCTAAGGGTTGCATCTAAGGTAAAAAAAAGAAGAGTATTTACAGGTATTATAGTTATACAGAGCTACTAGACAATGCTGAGACTCAAAAAGATCCATGTCCTAGTGCGTGCGTACCAAGTTTAAAATGTCAGGAAGCCTAGATTCGATCATAGCATCCGTAGCATATCTTGTCAATGCCTGCATATGACCACAAGTGTTTGAGACTAAAGCACAGTTTGAATTACCAACTGAAATCACACACTGACCTTGGTGAAATTGTGAAGATACAAGGCTCCATCTTCTGGTTCCAGGAGCATGAACTGTGCCTTAAGGAACACGAGTTCTTCTTCTGGTATAGCTTTGGATAGAGACTGTGGTTCCACCAAGTGACATCAAAATAATTATTTACACAACAAGCAACGAATGAATCTGACCACATATATGTCAGACAGAGTTACCTTAAGTGCTGCTCTTCTGAAAGGAGAAGCACGAATATAAGACTTCACCAATTTGTATATCGAAAAATCAAGAAGCAAACCAGGGTTTTCATCTCGAAGCCATGGATGAGCTGCAACAATTTTTTTTTTTTAAATCATTACTCATCATGTGTTTATCTCTCTCAAGGTGATCAAAAGAATTTTACCTAAAGCTTGAGCAGCGGTCATTCTCTTCCTATGATCTTTGTTGAGAAGCCTTTTGACAAAATCTTTAGCAATAGGAGATATAGAAGGCCAAGGCAAGTCTTCAAAATTAGGGTTCGCTCTAAGCACACAGCGGAAGATAGCAGACTCGGTTCGTCCATAAAAAGGTCTACTCCCACAGAGTAATATGTAAGATATGACACCAATGCTCCATATATCTGCTTCAGTGCTGTAGTTTCTGTGGAGTACTTCAGGTGCAACATAGTATGCACTTCCTACCACATCGTTGAGACGCTGATCTGATTAACAAAGATCAAAACACAACCATTCTGTCACCATCATCCAGTTCCCTAATTATTACAACTCTACAAGCACTAGCAGAGAGTCATTACCGAATCTGGAGAAATCAGATAAGCCAAAGTCTATGACCTTGAGTACTGCATCCTCATTTTTGCTGGTAAAGAGAAAATTCTGGATACAAAAAACCAGTAGAGAATTTGTTTGATAAACAAGCAACAGAGACTTGTGATATATTTTTCAGAGTGGTGGAAGTAGAAGGTGTACCTCTGGCTTCAGATCACGGTGCACCACACCTTGAAGATGGAAAAAAGCAGTAGCAGATAAAATCTGAACAAGGATACGCTTAGCATCTGCTTCTGGATATCGACCGCCTCTGCAGTAAATAAGATGTAGACCGTACAAGTTTATAAAATCCATATGCAATACACAGCTTAGCTAATTAACCTTGATTACGGCAAGATACAAAATAGAATAGTTTTGTTTACCTCGCCAAAATTCTATCCAATAGCTCTCCACCTTCACATAACCTATCAACCATAATTACATAAATCATTTTCAAAAAACCATTGGTACTAGGAAACTGTATGAAACTTAAATTCAAAAAGCAGCCATCATCAGAGAAAATATAACCTAGTCCTATATAAACCCAAAAAATTCATTTAAAACCGAACACATTTTATAAAAGCATAACAAGAGACATACTTACTCCATAACAACAAAGACATTGTCTGCATCCTCAAACACATCGTAGAACTTAACCATATGCCTATGCCCAGACAGAGCTTTCAGCAGCTTCACCTCTCGACGAACATCTTCTATGGATAAAGTTGATGTCATCTGAACACACAACAAAACCTCACTTTATCATCCCAAATACATTTTAAAAAATAATAATAATACATGTTCCAAAGTCATTTACATGTTCCAAAGTCAAGATTTCAGACAAAAAGAGACAAACCTTGGCTTTAGCAATGATCTTGACAGCTACGGTTTGTCCTTTGATCTTGCCTTTCTTGGCTTTAGCCCAACAACTATGACCAAAATGCCCTCGACCAATCTCTTTCCCCAACTCGTACTTCCCTTCAAAGTTCTTCGAGAATCCGAAGTTCTTATCTAACCTCCCTCCGCCTCCTCCTCCGCCTCCGCCACCGCCTCTTTCGTGATCATCGACTTCCTCGCTCTCCTCAGGGATCGGACCGTCTCGAGGCTGCGGAGCCGTGCCTCTCCTCCGTCTCAAAGCCGCCATGATCGGTTTCGCAGGCGAAGGAGGCGGGAACGGCCATTTGAACTTCCTTCCCGGAGTTCTCGCCGGAGACGGAGCTACTCCCGCCGGCAAAGGGCTTTGAAACGGGCTGATGGTGTAGGGGTTGACTTCGGAGGAGGAGGACGCGGCCGGAGAATTGGGAATCGAAGTCCGGTGGTGGTTGTTATCAGTATGATTCGGGAGCTGGGCGGCTCCGGCGGGGATATCTCCGTCGTTATCTTCGACGGTGGAAATGTTCCGGCTGTAACAGTGACCCATCGTTGCCGGAACGTCGAAGTCAAAGTAGTATGATCGGTTTAAAAAGTCAAAGCATCCGACGGTGAGGAGACGAAGTTGAAGAGTATGGCTATAGAGAGATCAACAGAAAAAAAATAAGGCGATGATTGAAAATTAAATTAAATCGGAAAATAAAAAATAATGGGGGGTTGGAGATTTTAAAATAAAAGAATAACGGAAGAGAAGGCGTTGAATGCCGGTGGTTTGCTAAAACGACAGCGGTGGAAACGTGACTCCTACGACAGCCATGTTACGTGTGACAACAATAATGATTTGATTTATGTGTTGCCTTGTGAAATTTTCTGCTGTATAATTAATTAACGAAAGGACAACACAAAATAAGCGTTATAGTGGTGTTTAGACAGACATTGATATTATCGAAATTAGTATTGAATAACTCTTATAAGGAAAACATGTTTAAATACAAAAATCACAAATGTACTTGACAATTTAACTTAAAAAGTTTATCGTAATTTTGGGAGGGATTTAACAAATGTGTATGTTGAAGATGGTAGCAATATTTTTTTGTCTTATATATAGAAACCCATAATTAAAGTATAGGAATACTTATGGGAACACCTTATTAGAGATTTTTCTGTAGGTTTATAGTTTTATACCATCATAGGCCAAAACATGTTTGGAGATTTCAGTGACATCAAGAACAATGAAAAAAATGATGGAGGCATCACAAGATCAGAATTGCGACCGCAAGTTAAGTTGTATATTGGCATTTGCATTTGCGCATAAAAAAGACTAATGTCTTAATCACGATACTAGTGTATTAACAATACGTTATTTCATCAAATCATGTATCCTCTAGATCAACTTATAGCATGGTTTGAAACTATTTATGCTCCTAGTAACAATAACAGTGAAAGAAATTTGTAAAGTTTATTTTAAAGTTTTAAAACTATTTCTTCAGTAAGAAGAACTAGCGAATCATAAAAAATATACTTGAAAAAGCTAAATTTCTTAAAGTATTTATCGGCTAAAAACTTGCAAAACATTTCTTTCGGAGAAAAACTGTCGTCAATAGCTTATCATATGAAAAAGACTCGTGCTGGAAGTAAAAAAAAAACAGTTAAAAAGCATGTGGTGCTAAAGATAATACAAAGAAGAGCAAAAATCAAACTAAGACGAAATCAGACAAAGATCAAAGTCAGACAAACAAGAGTAAAAATTGCACCAAATGTCTTAAACCATTCATAAAAGAAATATCCCAAAGGGTATCTCGACAATAATAATAACAAAAGAAGAAAACAGTCTTTGGTTTTTGAGCGACTGACTCTATAGAAAGGAGAAAGTTAAAAAGACCAAAGTTCTTAAAGTTGTTCAAAGATACCGGGCAGGCAGGCTCTGCGACTCAGAAGCAAACTTAAAATTCAAAAATAAAAGACTTTAAAACAGTTTGATATATATATATGAACACACATAACGCCTCAAGTACCTTCTTCTTCCTTCTTCTTGTAGACTTCTGCTTTCTCTCTTTCTCTACAGTAGATATGCACTCATGGGCGGTGAAGGTGCGGCCTCACTGGTGTCTTTGATGGGCTAACCCTTCAAAACATGCCACATAATATCAACACAAAGATGAATACAAGATTCCCCAAATTATGCTACAAATTTATTAACATATGTAAAGTTGTCTCACATTTGTTATGCAAATGAAATCATAAATAAATTCTAACAACATTTTCATTAGCTTCTATTCAAGTTTGCGTTTAGTGACGCCTAATACTACAACCCTAAATGGCATCAAGGGGATAATAAAAAAGAATGAAAATAAATATTTTTTTTACCTTATTGGGAGTGCGCCCAAAATCATACCACTGCAGTGAAGTGCAGTGATTGCACTATCCGCCTGAGACATCAGAACAAAGCATTGAGTTTTCCATTAACAATCACAGTCCATAGATAAGAACATCATCAAAGTGAAACTAAAGGGTAAAAGAATGAAAGTCTGAATCTTGGACTCATTTATGCAAAATTTATATTCAAGTTTATGCATCTAACTTTTGAGATTGAAAGAAGCTCAGAGACAACTCTTCTAAAATTAGAATCCTAACTAGCAACTGAAACTATTCAATCACCAAAGCTAATGTGAACAAGTTAACTGAAAAGCTAGGCAGAGAGAGAGAGAGAGTTACCATGGCAAACTCAACAAAAGCAATGCGGGTATGGTTGTGATAGTCTCCAAGCCTCAGACGAAAAACCTACAACATATACATATACTTCTAAAAATATTGATTGAAGAGCAGAAGAAACACGAAAATACACATGGTATTCTACAAAACCAAGTCCTCACCTCTCCGCAAGTCATTTCAAAGAAGCCTTTCAAGTCAACTTGACTAATCTGCAGTATTTAAGAAAACAAAAGACATTGATGACGAAGGTTAGTATCTTTCTCCAAATAGCTGAGCACTTAATGGTAAAAATGAAAATAAAGCTACCCGCTTGTCAATGTTGGTACAGTAAACAGTCCTCAGGCACATCTCACGCTCATTCTCAGACTGAGAGAAAGAATCATATCATTATGCCTCAAAGATTTGATTAAACAGAAGCCAAGTTCAAAAACCAAATGATTATGTGAGAGCTTTTACCCGGGGAAGGAAAGTAGGGTTAACAGGGGCGATAGCGGTCTTGGAAGGAAGCACCTTAAGAGGGTAAAAACCAAGCACTGTTCCTGACATGCTCAAAGCAGCCCTAGCTCCCTCTGCAGCATCATTGCTTGATCAGTGTTTAAAAAAAAACTCAACTAGTAAAGAGAGGTTTCAGGCGAAAAGTACCTTCATTTGTGAACTCAACGAAAGCGAAACGGAGGACTGAGTTTGGATCACCGCACACACGACAATCAACAACCTATTTGATTCACAAAAAAGATCATATGGGGAAAAGTAGTTATTGCAGATAATCAAAAACATTCTAAACATAGCAGAGATCATTTAAATACCTGCCCACAGTTAACAAAGACACCTGCTAGGTTCTCCTCAGTAATCTAAAGACAAATAAAGTTAAGAGAGGTAGTGGTTATAAAATTGATTCCTTTTACGAAAAAAAAAATGGTATAGTTTCATTTTTCTTTTTACCTGATGATCGATATCAGTGACATAAACAGTTCTCTTGATCACATCTTCCTTCTGAGCCAAGCTGGTTCTTCTGTTCACTCTTCTCCTCCCTTGTCCAAAGCTCCTTCTCTGCACCAACCGGTAAAAAAATGAGAAACACAATAATCTTCACAAAACTGATACCCAATCAACAAAAAAAAATCTGCACATTCTTCTTTCACCTATTCTAACAGATAATAAAACAATCTCAAACCATTTTTCCACAGAAATGATGTATACTTTCAAAAACTGACAATTTGCATAGCAAAGGCAGCCGCTTTTTTATCAAAGTGTAACTGAAATAAGCAAAAAGGAAACAGCAAATACCTATTAACTAAACAAAACCACACACAAAAGAGTAAAACTGCTTCTCATACAATGATTGATCAAGCGATAGACTCAAAGAACACATAAAGGTCGAAACTTTATATTTATCGCTTATTCAACCAACAAACAAACAAGCTAAACAAAAACACACACAAAAAGGTCAAAACTTTAAATATAATACCCTTCTGGCGAATTGACCATTTCCATCTGCAACAACAGGCTGCGCTGCGGTGAAACCTCCGTTAGTAAACCCTAACCCATTTCTCGGAACCTCAGATTGACTTCGAGCCAGCGAAGGAGGAACAAACTCCTTAGCCATCGGGTTGAGCTTTTTAAACGCATCGGACAGGTTCTTGATCTCGCTCTTCACACCGTCTCCGTTAATCCCATTCACGGTCTGACCCTTTCCGGCACTACTCTCATTGGTCCGATCGTCGGAATCTGGAGTCGGAGGATCCGATGAGTCGATAAAGGAATCGGATTTAGGGCTCTGATCGTCAGGACATGAGGGATTCGTCTCAGAAGTGTTGTTGTCTAAATTCTGACCAGAAGAGTCCACTTTCACACCAGCATTCTCAGCGACAGCCATGATCAGACAAAAAGAGTTGAAAACGAGTTAGGAAGTTGAAGATGATGTCTCGATCAAAAGTTTTACTCCATAGACCGAACCCAGCTTTTAAAGATCAATGAGGGACTGAAACAAAGAAGCGAAAATTGATTTTTTTTTTTAATTTTTATGGAAAGAAAGTAAAAATGAGAAGAAGCCTTGGAAAAGTCCAAGGGATAAGTCTACAATCAGTTAATTATCTTGCCATTTACCAATATACCTTTCTCTCTTCATGATAAATGTATGGCTGTAAATTCTATTTTTCCATTAATGTTTTTCTTTCTTTTGCTGTAACCTTTACGAAGCTTCCTACTTTCATTTGTAATTAAGTTTTTACTCATTGAAAACTTTCCATATAAAATGCACTGAGTTTTTAATTAGGTAAATTTATATTTTACTGCATATATTTGATAGTTTTCTTACTTTTTACTTCACCTATTAACAAAATAAAATAAAACGATGTATTAATTAAGAATGTAATTGAAAATTTAATAGTTTCTTAATATGTATTAAGAAATTTTTAAACGACATATAAAATAAAATAGATAATGTGGAGTATATCAAAAAGTCGTCTATCGTTTGAACAACTTTGTAACTCGTTAATCTATTGATCTGTTAAAGGCATCTTCAATCCTACTATATTTTTTAACTTCAAATTTCATTTTGGAGTAAAATCTTCTCCAATCTTACTCAAAAATAGAGTAATAGCTAGGTTTACTCCATTTATAGAGTAATTTTACTTTTTATTCAATTTTGGAATTGAACTTTTTTTAATTTATGAAATGATCCTTTTAATTTTAAATATTTTAATTTTATACTTCAATAATATTTAAAATGATATAGTAACATAAAAGAAATTAAATACTCTGAAAAAGTTTATTTAATAGTTTCATAAAACATGCACGCTAATAAAATCAAAATTAAGCATCAATTCTATAAAATAAATATACTATAATATAATATAACTAAGTAGCATAATAATTCGGTAAATACTTTTTGAAACTATAAAGACCGGAGAAGTATTGTTAAAACATAATTGATGAGTTTTTTTAATATTATGGGCCAAAATTTTGATTGATAACATTTGTACAAGTTTAACTTGATATATGCACAAACATTAGGATCTACTATGTAATTCAAATTACAAAACAAATTTTTTTTTCTTTACGTTTTTGCAATGCATAATTTTTTTTTTGAATCAGAAAAATTTTATATGACAAAACTTGCACCAATTGAAGTTGGAACATAATCTCCAATTGCAGTAATAACAAAAATTTAGTTTAAATAAAATATGTTTTTATGAAAATTTTGTAAACATAAAATAATTGAGTTAGTTCTTAATTTTTTATAAGTTTCAGGTACTACTAGCAATTATTAACCAAATAAAAAAATGAATTATTTGTAAATATTTATTTTTGGAGTAAAAATAGAATAACACATTAGAGTGAAAACCAACTTTATTTTGGAGTTGAACTATTAATTTTGAGTAAAAAAATGGAGTAATACATTAGAGATGCTTACATCTGACTGATATCTTATTCACTTGTGATGTTTGAGTTCTCATTCACTCCTCGTGCTCTCTCGGACATCAAGCCCCTCGCTCTGTCGTGCATGAGAGCATGCAAATCAAAACATGAAGCAATGTAGTAGAGATTAGAGAAGTAGACATCATATTTTCTTATAAATGCACGTCTGTGTGAACATTATTTCTCGCGGCTTCTAACAATATAAGTGGATAAAACTGAGTGAATGTCTTTTTCTCTACCAATGGTAGTTGCATACTATACGATTTTTTTAACATATGAACTACATCCATTGTATTCTCCCCCACACCGTTCTTGGAAGATTCTACTTCCTATTGAACTGTATTTCTTTTTCGTTTTATTGTAAAATATACTTGTTTGTAGAGTAAACATACTTATAAAATATAACTCTTTATAAATAAAATAATTTCTCAACTTTTTAAAATCAACTAACTTTATTAAAATGCAAGTTTTACTTACCTCTCTTGAGCGGCTTTTGAAACATTGATGTTGATATAGAAAGTTAAAAATAATAGTTTTACCAAACCAGGATTGGGATTGGTAAATGATTTTTTTTTTCGTTACATGAATGTTCGAAAATACATTAAAAAATCATATGTATAGCTTTTTTGTGTCATAATGTAAGACTTGTCGTAAATATATAATTTATTAAATAAAATGGAGTACTATATCGCGTTTGGAAGAATAAAGTTTGTTTACACGTGCGCTATTAGCGGTTTCTTTAGCTTGTCCATACTTTTCAACAACATTTTCTTTGGTCGTCCGTCCTCAAGGATGATGACAAATTGACAATTGACAAATTATATAGAATTAAAAGAAAAACTATATAGAATTTCAGAAGATATCCAAAGTACACAAGAAAACAAGCCCTTCAAGTTACAAAAAAAAAAACACAAGCCCTTCAATATGGTATCAGTAAGACAGTACGTAGGAGATGATGAAACTAATTCAATATAAAAGAAAAAATGAAAAATAGATGTCATTCAATTATTTTCTGTAACACTATGTGAACTGGTCTTTGGTAAGTGTGTCATCTGCGGATTAAATAGAGTCAATGTTAAACAGCTTTGACTATTTGTTTTGTGGATTTTGTCAAACCTAGAGGCAAAATTTTGGCAATATGAACAAAACAAAATATCTCTTACGTTTTTCTGGTTTTTGGGATCTTCTTTATTTTTATAATACTTCTGTACAGAAGTGAAAGTAAAACTCGTTGTAACCAGTACAGATCAAATAGTTGCATGGCAAACTCTTGTTTTGTTTTCTCTTGGAAAGGGGAATATATGATTCGTGTATAATTTAGAGTAATACTGGTAAACCAAGTACTTAAAGAGGGACCTAGAAATAAAAACGATAAACTTGAGGGGTGACGTAAGGGTTATTCAGGTAATTTACACAAGTAAGTTTATGGATATAACAAAACAAACCCTAGAAGATACAAACTTTCACGGCCGACATATCTTAATCCGATTCCAAATCTTCTCCGGTTCTGCTACTTTTTCCTGGTAAGAAGTCCTTGTCATCTCTCTCTCTCTCTCTCTGTGTCTGAATACAAAACTGTTGTGTTTGGTTTCATTCGTTGTACTGATAACTTTTGTTCGATTGATTATATGTCTTTGAACATGTAAAATAATTTTATTTGAAATATAAAATTTTCTCTCCTGGTATGTGTCTCAATCAACAAGAGTTTCCCCTGTGATGGGTCTGAAGATCAATTTGTTTTTGGAAAAAATCAGTAACAGTTGTTCTATTATATGTTTGAATGGAATAATAATGTGAGTAAGGGAGCTGAACAAGGTAGATGCATGAGTGGCTATGTTACATGATGTCATGACACATGATTTCTTTATGATAGATGGCAAAGCGCTTGGAACATGAGCATTGCGATGGTTCATAGGGGATTTAGAGAGGGGATGGGCGATCAATTTGGACTTGTTTCATATTGTCTTTTTTTTCCTTTATTATTATTGGACTTTCTTGTTCCTTGGAAGATCTGGTGAAATTAGATTTTTTTATACTAATAATAATAATAGCTTTTGGAGCACATTGGAGCTTTGTGGAGCACTGATCTTACCCAAGGATTGCTCTCACTTGGTTTGCTTCATACATATAATATTGGTCGTATCATCATCTTTTTCTTATACATGCTGATGATAGATGGAAAGCTGGTCTGAGTGGAGGTTCTTTTTGACTATAGCAGTTAACTTTGGTCCTTTATTTATTTTGTCTTCTTTTTATTCGTATCTGCAGTTACTTTTGTTTTTAACAACCTTTGCAAAACAATGAGTGGTCGATTTTCTCGGTCCATCTATGTTGGTAACTTGCCCGGCGACATTAGGGAGTCTGAGATTGAAGATCTCTTTTACAAGGTCAGTTTAGTTCTCCCTACCTTTTTGCTTTTGTTGATTCAGTTGGTTTTGCATGACATTCCACCAACTGTTCTAAGAGAATCTTTTTTTTCCTCAGTATGGCCGCATAGTTGATATTGAATTGAAGGTTCCACCTCGTCCTCCATGCTATTGCTTTGTTGAGGTGAGTTTCTTTTGTATTAAAAATTAGATGGGTCTTAAATCAAAAATTTTACAAGATATTAGTTTTAGCTAGCCAAATTCTCTATGTTGATTGTTTGTAGTTTGAGCATGCTCGGGACGCGGAAGACGCTGTCGATGGCCGTGATGGCTACAACTTTGACGGCTCTCGCTTGAGGGTAATAAAAACATTCATTTCTTTCTTACCATTTGGGCTTTAGATAGGATTGGTTTATATTTGACATGCCCTGTACACCTCCTTTGCATGCAGGTTGAGCTGGCCCATGGTGGTCGAGGGCAGTCTTCAGGTGATCGTCGTGGTGGATACCGTGGTGGGGGTGGCTATGGTGGTGGTGGAGGTGGTGGATCTGCCCGCTTTGGCGTCTCACGACACTCTGAGTTCCGAGGTTTGTGTAATTAGAAAATTGGTATTGGTAAAGTTTTGGTTGAAGATATGTTTCTGATGGTTTCTATGTATTCTCGGATGGCTTTATGCAGTTATTGTCCGTGGGCTTCCATCATCTGCTTCATGGCAAGATTTGAAGGTGTGATGATGACTACTACTTCATGTTTTTTTTTGTTTGATGCAACATTTTTGTTTGCTTGAGTTTCTGAATATTAAAACCATCGTTTCAGGATCATATGCGGAAAGCTGGTGATGTGTGCTTTGCTGAGGTCACTCGTGACAGTGATGGTGCGTTATAACTTTACATGTTCTTACCTTTTATTCAGCCTCGAGCAGCGTTTGCGTTTTGGGATATATTGTGGTTAATGTCTTTTTCTTTTTTCCTTACACATGACTTATCTTAATTATGGTCAGGAACTTATGGTGTCGTTGACTACACCAATTATGATGACATGAAGTATGCTGTAAGTATTCTTCTCTCTTTGTGTATGTCAAAGCTATGAATTTGTTTAGTTTCCTCTGCTAACAGTTTGTGATTGCTGTTCAGATAAGGAAGCTTGATGATACAGAGTTCAGAAACCCCTGGGCCAGAGGCTATATCAGGGTATGGTTTCTTTCTTGCACAGTCTTAATCGTCTGCCATCCTTGACTGTATGTAATCCATATAACGTGTGTGTTTATTTAGGTTAAAAAATATGAAAGCTCCCAGTCGAGAAGCCCAAGCAGAAGCAGGAGTCGAAGCCGTAGCCGTAGCCGAGGCCGTGGTCGCAGCCCTAGCCGCAGCACTAGCAGAAGCAGGAGCCCAAGAAATGATCTTAGGTGCGTTTGATTTACACTGAACGCTCTGTATATCTATCTTCCTATTATGAAAAAAAGTTAAAATTTGGAGTTGTGTGTTTGTTTATCAAATCTTTATTGTAGTAAATCACCAAGACGGTCCCTTTCCAGATCGATGTCAAAATCTAGATCTCCATCTCCCGACAGGAAGAAGAGTCCTCCTAGGTAATAAAGTTCTCATCATCCCTACTTTTTATGTATCAAAATCATGATGTTTCTAATCCTTCTTTTTTCTTAGGGCAATGTCGAGATCGAGGTCCAGGTCTAGGTCTCTTTCAAAATCACCTGCCAAGGTATACAAATAAGTTGCATTTTTAAGTTTATGGGAAAAAAAGGCCAAGCAGAGACTAATCTGAAACATGTTAAAACTTCTTTCTCAGGTTCGGGAAGGCAGTGAATGATTGCGAAAGTGTCAAGCCAAAAGATGGAATGAGATAGACTTATAAAGCTCAAAGTTGTAGTTGGTTCTCTGTTGGATACCTTTTTATTTATGTGGCTACTTAAATCATGGTATTTTAACGGTTCTTTGAAATATTTGTGAAAAAATATTTTCAACTCTTAAAATTTCATTCTACTTCTAAATGTCTTGTTCTACATCTAAAGGTCCGGAGGTAACATTAAGGTTTCAAATGGATGGGTGACATATGTTCAAAATATCATGGTTATTTATAGGCAATTATACGGACTTTGTTTATCAGTGGACTAGGGGTAATAGATCTTTCTGATTAGAAAGAATATCGATGTTAACAACAACACGAAGGTCTTTTAACTCGTCGTGTTTTGTGACAATTCTGTTCTCGATTAGTTCAAAAGAGCTTTGCGGGAGAGTTCCTTCGGTATCAGAGTCTTGTGAATCATTGTGCCTTGGTGATCAAAGTTGATTAACAGAATAAGAAAGGTGTATGTTAACATAAACTATTGAAGTCATCATGTATACGTAAATAAGAAGATATCATGTTTTATTCAAAAATTAAACATCTCTTTGAACTGATTCGAAACCCTAAAAGAAAATACACAAAAGGTACATATGTAACAATATATAAAAAAAACGTGTGACCCAAGTTTTGAATCAATAGATGAAACCCTAATTTCAACCCCCTTTCTTCCCGATCATCGATCTATCGTACAGCACTGTCCGACACAAGGGGCAAGTGTTTCTGCGCTGAAGCCACATCAACAGACAACCATCGTGGAAGACATGGGAACACGTCATGTATTAATGTATATATCCGGTTACATCCGGTTTAGTGGTTTAGTTAGTTTCGGTTATCATACCCAATTGTAAAGCTGACTATATACATGTAAATGCTCATTTAATAAAGTAAGAAATCATTTTGGATATTGTTTTCTCCTTCTTCTCTCCCAAGCAAACTTGTACGTAATATGGTATCAGAGCTAATCTGAGCTTGATTGATCTTCGATTGATCTTGTTTGAGCTTGTTTTTCACCGATTTACAAGTTGCGATGGTATCTGTGAAGAAATTACCACGTCGATCGACTCGTGTGGCGACTCGTTCGGCTCCGATAGCTTCTCCGGCGCTCTCTGGTCCGGATTCTCAGGCTTCGCGAGCTCTTACCGGTGTCGTTCCTCTCGAATCGATCCACTCTCCGTTCTTTATGCACACCTCCGATCATCCAGGTCTGGTTCTCATTTCTATCAAACTCGATGGATCCAACTACGATGATTGGGAAGCTGCTATGAAGATCGCCTTGGATGCGAAGAATAAGATTGGATTTATTGATGGATCTCTTCCTCGTCCTCTTGAATCTGATCTTAACTTTCGTGTGTGGTCTCGTTGTAACAGCCTTGTTAAATCATGGATTCTTAACTCGGTGTCTACAGAGATCTATCGGAGTATTCTCCGTTTGAATGATGCGACGGACGTTTGGAATGATTTGCATAGTCGATTTCATATGACTAACCTTCCTCGAACTTACAACCTCACGCAGGAGATACAAGATCTTCGTCAAGGTTCACTCTCTCTCTCTGATTACTTTACGAAGTTGAAGACGTTATGGAGTAATTTGGAGAACTGTGAAGAACCCGATGATCCTTGTGTGTGTGGGAAAGCTCTTCGGCTCCATCAGAAAGCAGAACGAGCTAAGATTGTGAAGTTTTTGGCTGGCCTCAATGAGTCTTATGCAATCATACGTCGTCAGATCATCATGAAAAAGACGTTACCTTCTTTGACAGAAGTGTATAACATCCTTGACCAAGATGATAGTCAGAAGAGTTTCACTCCTGCTATCTCTCCTGCTGCTTTCCAAGTTTCTGAGGCATCTACTCAACCCCAGAACAACTCCAGCATTTGCTACGTTCAGTCCGGAGCTCACAAGGGAAAGCCAATCTGTTCTTTCTGCAACAAGGTTGGTCATATAGCTGAGAGATGCTACAAGAAGCATGGTTTCCCACCTGGTTACAACATGAAAGGGAAAACGTCAGAAAAGGTTCAGAAGTCTACTCCCTCTGCATCTTCTCTGGTGGATTCTAAGCCTGCACCGCTTGATAACCTGATTGGAAACCTGTCTAAAGATCAGATACAGCAATTTATTGCTCTGTTCAGTTCTCAGCTCCAAGGTACCACAGTTGCCAGCTCAAGTGATGCTTCTTCTTCGGCTCCTGCTGACGTTACTGGTATCACCTTCTCCCCATCTACGTTTTGTTTTGTTGGTATATTGACTGTATCTCAGCATTCTCTTAAGACAAATACGTGGGTTCTTGACTCGGGTGCTACTCATCATGTTTCACATGATAGAGCATCATTCATTTCTCTGGATTTGAACATCAACAGCTCTGTGAATTTGCCTAATGGTTCTTTGATTAAGATAAGTGGAGTGGGCAATATTCAACTAAACGAACATATTCTTCTCAGAAATGTGTTGTTTATACCAGAGTTCCGGCTTAACCTCATCAGTATAAGCTCCTTGACTACTGATCTTGGTTCCAGAGTTATGTTTGATCCATCTACTTGTGCCATACAGGATCGTATCAAGGACCTGACGATTGGTCAGGGTAGGAGAGTGGGTAACCTGTATGTGCTGGATGTCAACGAAGCTTCTGTGATGGTGAATGCAGTAGTGGATATTGGTACTTGGCACAACAGACTTGGACATGCTTCATTCTCAAGACTTGATCTGATTTCAGAAGCTTTGGGAACTACAAGACTCAAGAATAAAGGGAATTCTTTCTGTCATATTTGTCATTTGGCTAAGCAGAAGAAACTTTCTTTTCCCTCACCAAACAACATCTGTAAATCAAACTTTGAGCTTTTACACATTGATGTTTGGGGACCCTTTTCAGTTGAGACAGTGGATGGATATCGTTATTTTTTAACTATTGTGGATGATCATTCGCGTGCTACCTGGATTTATTTACTTCGCACAAAGGATGAAGTGATCACAGTGTTTCCGACGTTTATCAATCAAGTAGAGAACCAGTTCAGTGTGAAAGTTAAAGCAGTGAGATCCGATAACGCTCCTGAATTGAAATTCTCAAAACTCTTCCAAGAAAAAGGTATCTTTGCGTATCATTCTTGTCCAGAAACTCCGGAGCAAAACTCTGTTGTTGAACGCAAACACCAGCACATTCTCAACGTTGCCAGAGCCTTCATGTTTCAGTCTCAGCTTCCGCTTGCCTACTGGGGTGACTGTGTCATGAGTGCTATCTTCGTGATCAACCGGACACCTTCACCACTTCTGGGAAATAAGACTCCTTATGAAGTTTTAACTGGTAAAAGTCCTGTTTATGATCAGTTGAGAACCTTCGGTTGCTTGTGTTATGGTTCTACATCTCCGAAACAGAGGCATAAGTTCCAACCAAGGTCAAGAGCTTGTGTTTTTCTTGGGTATCCTTCTGGTTACAAAGGCTACAAACTGCTTGATTTGGAAACGAACAAGATTTCAATCTCAAGGAACGTTGTTTTTCATGAAGATGTCTTCCCCTTGGCTTCATCTCCTATGCGTGAAGACTCTTTGAAACTCTTCACATCACCTTTGTCCTCAGGTACCACACCATTAAATCCATCTTCTTCCCCTGAAATTTCTCCATCTCCTAATCTTCCCCCACAAATTTCTTCTCGAACACGTAAACAACCTGCACATTTGCAGGATTATCATTGTTATACGCTGGATTCTGATATCCAATATCCTATTTCATCTTCTCTTTCATACTCTAAAATATCTCCCTCTCACTTATCTTTCATTAACCAAATCACAAAGATTCCAATCCCTCAATCTTATTCTGAGGCAAAGGATTCTAAGGAATGGTGTGAAGCAGTTGATAAGGAGTTCAATGCTATGGAAGATACGAAGACTTGGACAGTTACTACTTTACCAACTGGTAAGAAAGCTGTTGGGTGCAAAGTTCTCTATTCTTTGAAGTTTAACGCTGATGGTACTCTTGAGAGAAGGAAGGTTCGGGTTGTTGCTAAAGGTTACACACAGAAAGAAGGCCTTGATTACACAGAAACATTTTCTCCAGTGGCTAAACTTACTACAGTTCGGTTCTTGTTGAAAGTGGCTGCCTCTCGAAAATGGTTTCTTCACCAACTTGACATTTCAAATGCATTCTTGAATGGAGAGTTGAATGAAGAAATTTATATGAAGATCCCTGATGGTTATGCAGAGAGAAAAGGGATTGTTTTACCTAAGGATTCTGTGTTTCGCCTTAACAAGTCGATTTATGGCCTTAAACAAGCTTCAAGGCAATGGTTTATTAAGTTTTCTGCTGCTCTGTTGAGATTGGGATTCACTACAGGCACTGGAGATCATACATTGTTTTTGAAGTCTTGTTCTGATGGTAATTTTCTAGCCGTTCTGGTGTATGTTGATGACATCGTTATTGCTAGTACTAATGAAGCCATCTGCAAGTCTCTCATTCAAGATTTATCTCAACAGTTCAAGCTTCGTGATCTTGGAAATTTGAAATATTTTTTGGGCTTGGAGATTGCTCGTTCGAGTGATGGTATTTCTATTTGTCAGCGGAAGTATGCTTTGGAGATACTCACTTCCTCAGGCATGTTGGGTTGCAAGCCTACATCTACTCCTATGATTCCTAATCTTCACTTATCCATTGATGATGGTGAACTTATTTCTGATCCTGCTATGTATCGTAGTCTCGTTGGGCGCTTAATGTATCTCACGATCACTAGACCTGACATCACATATGCAGTGAATCGGTTATGTCAGTTCTCTTCAGCACCTCGTTCTCCTCATCTTCACGCTGTGTATCGTGTTCTGCAGTATATCAAGGGAACAGTGGGTCAAGGTCTCTTTTACTCTGCTTCAGAAGACTTGACATTGAAAGGTTTTGCTGATGCAGATTGGTCTTCTTGTCGTGATAGCAGACGTTCAACAACTGGTTTGTCCATGTTCCTTGGTGATTCACTGATCTCTTGGCGTTCTACGAAGCAAGACACTGTCTCTTGTTCATCTGCTGAAGCCGAATACAGAGCTTTGTCTAATGCTTCTAAAGAAATGGTTTGGCTCATCAAGTTGTTGAAAGATCTGCAGGTTCCTATGATTCACACTCCCATTTTGTTCTCAGACAGTACTGCAGCCATCTACATTGCCACAAACCCGGTTTTCCATGAACGGACAAAACACATAGAGAATGATTGTCATCTTGTTCGGGATTGGCTTGATCGTGGTACTCTCAAGACACTGCACGTTCGGACTGAGGATCAGGTTGCTGACATTTTTACAAAACCATTATTTCCGAATCAGTTTGCACATCTTAAGTCCAAGATGAGTCTTCAGAATATCTTTGGAAGCTCATCTTGAGGGGGCCTATTAATGTATATATCCGGTTACATCCGGTTTAGTGGTTTAGTTAGTTTCGGTTATCATACCCAATTGTAAAGCTGACTATATACATGTAAATGCTCATTTAATAAAGTAAGAAATCATTTTGGATATTGTTTTCTCCTTCTTCTCTCCCAAGCAAACTTGTACGTAATATCATGCGTGTAGGTACACCACGTTTCGAATTCGAACCACGGGAGACTCCGAGATTGTCGAGACATATGGAACACGGTTCTGTTTCCATCTTTGAACTCTTCAAGTCCTCTTTGCTCATCTTCCCTAGTTGAACCATCTTCGTTAACACCTCTTCCTTGGATGGATAAGGGGTTATCTTGGCGGTTAACCTCAAGATTAAACCGTTACTACCAACTCCAGCCCATGAGATCTCTGAAGCTAGGTGATCAGCTAACCAACGGTGGCTAACGAAAGAATCTCGGAGAATCTCGCTGCGGCTAAACCCTAACATGTTTGAAGCCTTTGAGATCTTTGGAGCTAACCAACGGCGGTTGATGAGTTGATCTGCGATGAGCTTTCGGAGGGAGCCATGACTTGAGAAACTAGGGAGACGACTGATATCTATGCGGACGCTTGGAGAAAGTTGAATCTCATCAGATGTTGTCTCGACGACGATTATGATTGAGGTTGGGTCACTTGGTGAACGTTTCTTAGTTAGTTTGACGTCGCGGAACTCCACACGGGGACGAATCATGTTTTGAAAACAAAGAAGAACGAGAGAACTTTTTTTTTTTCAATTGTGAAGCTTCATTCATGACTGTGAGATATATATATAAGCGCGTTGTCATCTATCACTTTTCCTTTTCTCTTTGATTCTTTCTGTTTTGTGTATAAAATTTCCATTTTTCTTTTATGGGTTATACTGTAATTTCAGGTGGCAGGAATATATACAATTTTCTAAATTTCAGTCAACTAAGCAGAAGTCGATTTTAAACAAAGATAATAGAAAGTACAAAAAACAATTCAAACACATAGTTAATCAGTCTCTTCCTTGGCCATGGAAAAATAAAATTATCCTTAAGAAATCATTGTTGCGAGCATATATTAGTGCTTATGATAGTTACTGCATAAATCAGTGTTTATAATAGTTAGTACATATATCAGTGATTATAAATGGATTGAAAGATGAACATCTTCAATACCTTCGTTTTTTCTTTCTCCGTAGCTGATGAAACCTTAAAAGCCAAGCACTTATATAGGCTTAACATCCTCAGCGTCGTCTATGAAGGTGTAAACGTATTGATCCTTAACAAAATCAATTCCTTGGACCCTAACTTTCACGACAGTGTTTCTATCCACATCGTAGTAGAATATATAGAAAGGATCAGAAAGAATGGAGGGTGAAAACACAATTTCACTGTCACCAGCCATCCCGACAATATTTAACCTGCCATCCATACCAAGATTCTTCCAAAAAGGCGGCAATACGTAGGTTTTCTTCCACCAATTTTGTTTTTCAGCATCCTCTAGAACCATCAAACCAAGACTTGTACTTCTTCCACCGGAAAAACCAACCGAATCAAATTGAATAGCACCTAATTTACCCTTGTAATTTATCAGGGTTGAAGAACAAGTTAAATTGATTTCCAGTGGTTTGAACTTTTCAGAAATAACATCAAAGCAAATGACAGTAAAATTTCGTCCAACTCCATACCCGTCGTTCTGGTAAGCTATATAATACAAAATCCCATTGATACATATCCCACCACTCTCGGGGAATCGTTGTAGTGAACATTCAATCATTCTCCAAAACAGTTTCCCCATTCCTAACTTGTCTATGAACCGATATCGATCTGAGCAGTGCCAAGGCAGAACGCTATAGGCAAATACATGGTGCCAAGGCAGAACGCTATAGGCAAATACATGGAGGAAGACAAAAAATTTCAATGCTGTATTTATGAAGGGCTTTGTGCCATTGTGAGTTACAACATAAAGAATAGGCTCTGTGCCAATGTGAATTACAGTACAAAGAATAGAACTAAACTATTATAGCTGGTCCTTGAACTCATTTATGGTAATTTCCTCTGCTCCACGTGATGGACATGCATTCCTACACTAAATCCTGTGGTGGCAACGGCCCTGAAGCTTGAGTCGTCAAGTGCATCAACTCATTACCAGTGGCAGAACTGTTAGTTGTTGTCATCGAACTGTGATGCTGCGGTTCCGTGTAGTGCAAGTTCTGCTGCGGTTGAGACTCAACGGCCCACTGCATCTGCGGTTGAGTTGCAAAGGAGATTCCTGTTTGGTGCGGCTGTGAACCCCACTGCGTCTGAGTTTCAAGGTGCTGCTGCGATTGAGACGACGTACCACCCCTCTGAAGAACTTGCGCCGGCTGCAAGAAGATTCCCGTTTGGTCCGGCTGTGAACCCCACTGCGTCTGAGTTTCAAGGTGCTGCTGCGTTTGAGACGACGTACCACCCCTCTGAAAAACTTGCGCCGGCTGCAAGAAATCGTCAAGCGGCTGCAAGAAACCGGTAGGGTTCTGCGTTTGCTGCAAGAAACCGGTAGGGTTCTGCGTTTGCTGCACGAAACCGGTAGGGTTCTGCGTTTGCTGCATGAGAGCAAGTTGTTCCTTGAGGGCTGCATTTTCTTGTTAAAGAAGCTGGTTCTCATGAGTAAGCTCGTAGATTGTACGCACACACCCGTGGACAGGATCATCATCGATCCTTGCTCTCGCTTCATAAACCAGAGAAGTAACAGCGGCTTCCCTCTGATCAACTTCTAGGTCGGTTAAAAAATAACAGAACCTTTTAAAAAAGGTTCAGTCTCTCCCTGACCCGCTTCCCGATGCAGAATAGTTGGGCCACTCCTGGCCGTGTGTCCGTCGTGAAACCAGCGTTGCCTGCCTTCGGTGACCCCCTCCTGCCTCCGCCTCACCCCCTGACCCGTCTTCAAACCTTTCCCCCATCCAATTCCCGCCCCTTTCAACCTCTCCTCCCATGTCCCGATCCGAACTTCGCCGTTCCCTTATCTCCAAACCAACTACTGATACTATCATGGTCCAGGCTGGTTCTCAGTCTCTGGATGTAGTATCTCTTCCCTCAAGAAAGGATCTTAGGTGCGTTTGATTTACACTGAACGTTCTGTATATCTATCTTCCTATTATGAAACAAAGTTAAAATTTGGAGTTGTGTGTTTGTTTATCAAGTCTTTACTGCAGTAACTCACCAAGACGGTCCCTTTCCAGATCGATATTAAAATCTAGATCTCCATCTCCCGACAGGAAGAAGAGTCCTCCTAGGTAATAAACTTCTCATCATCCCTACTTTTTATGTATCAAAATCATGATGTTTCTAATCCTTCTTTAACCTCTGGGCAATGTCGAGATCGAGGTCTAGGTCTCTTTCAAAATCACCTGCCAAGGTATACAAATAAGTTGCATTTTTAAGTTTACGACAAAGGGCCAAACAGAGACTAATCTGAAACATGTTAAAAATGGTCTCTTTCTCAGGTTCGGGAAGGCAGTGAATGATTGCGAAAGTTGTCAAGCCAAAAGCTGGAATGAGATAGACTTGGGTGCAACTGAAATGCATTTTTTTGGAATAGAAACTTTCTGAATGCTTAATTCTTTCTTATTCCACAAAATATTCACCAGTTGCAAGGAAAAAAAGGAATGTGTATTCCATCTCATTCCATATTATTCATTTCCATTCCAAAAAAAAATTCAACATCCTTTTGAAAAATCATTCCACGTTAAAATAGTTCTGGAACAAATGGAATACTAATTCCATTCCATTAAATTCCATTAATTATCATTCCATTAATTCCACTTATTCCTTTTATTAACATCCAGTTACAGTCCTGGAGTTTTATTATAAAGCTCAAAGTTGTAGTTGGTTCTCTGTCGGATACCTTTTTATTTATGTGGCTACTTAAAACATTGTATTTTAACGGTTCTTTGAAATATTTGCGAAACAATATTTTCAACTCTTAAAATGTCATTCTACTTCTAAATGTCTTGTTCTACAACTAAATGTCCGGTAACATTAAGGTTTCAAATGGATGGGTGACATATGTTCAAAATATAATGGTTATTTATAGACAATTGGACTTTGTTTATCAGTCTGATTAGAAAGAATATCGATGTTAACAACAACACGAAGGTCTTTTAACTCGTGTTTTGTGACAATTCTGTTCTCGATTGGTTCAAAAGAGCTTTGCGGGAGAGTTCCTTCGGTATCAGAGTCTTTTGGTGTATCATTGTGTCTCTAAGTGTCAATGCTTTGGTGATCAAAGTTGATTAACAGAATAAGAAAGGTGTATGTTAACATAAACTATTGAAGTCATCATGTATACGTAAATAAGAAGATATCATGTTTTATTCAAAAATTAAACATCTCTTTGAACTGATTCGAAACCCTAAAAGAAATACACAAAAGGTACATATGTCAATACATAAAAAAAACGTGTGACCCAAGTTTTGAATCAATAGATGAAACCCTAATTTCAACCCCCTTTCTTCCCGATCATCGATCTATCGTACAGTACTGTCCGACACAAGGGGCAAGTGTTTCTGCGCTGAAGCCACACCAACAGACAACCATCGTGGAAGACATGGGAACACGTCATGCGTGTAGGTACACCACGTTTCGAATTCGAACCACGCGAGACTCCGAGATTGTCGACGCAGATGGAACACGGTTCTGTTTCCATCTTTGAACTCTTCAAGTCCTCTCTGCTCATCTTCCCTAGTTGAACCATCTTCGTTAACACCTCTTCCTTGGATGGATAAGGGGTTATCTTGGCGGTTAACCTCAAGATTAAACCGTTACTACCAACTCCAGCCCATGAGATCTCGGAAGCTAGGTGATCAGCTAACCAACGGTGGCTAACGAAAGAATCTCGGAGAATCTCGCTGCGGCTAAACCCTAACATGGTTGAAGCCTTTGAGATCTTTGGAGCTAACCAACGGCGGTTGATGAGTTGATCTGCGATGAGCTTTCGGAGGGAGCCATGACTTGAGAAACTAGGGAGACGACTGATATCTATGCGGACGCTTGGAGAAAGTTGAATCTCATCAGATGTTGTCTCGACGACGATTATGATTGAGGTTGGGTCACTTGGTGAACGTTTCTTAGTTAGTTTGACGTCGCGGAACTCCACACGGGGACGAATCATGTTTTGAAAACAAAGAAGAACGAGAGAACTTTTTTTTTTTTCAATTGTGAAGCTTCATTCATGACTGTGAGATATATATATAAGCGCGTTGTCATCTATCACTTTTCCTTTTCTCTTTGATTCTTTCTGTTTTGTGTATAAAATTTCCATTTTTCTTTTATGGGTTATACTGTAATTTCAGGTGGCAGGAATATATACAATTTTCTAAATTTCAGTCAACTAAGCAGAAGTCGATTTTAAACAAAGATAATAGAAAGTACAAAAAACAATTCAAACACATAGTTAATCAGTCTCTTCCTTGGCCATGGAAAAATAAAATTATCCTTAAGAAATCATTGTTGCGAGCATATATTAGTGCTTATGATAGTTACTGCATAAATCAGTGTTTATAATAGTTAGTACATATATCAGTGATTATAAATGGATTGAAAGATGAACATCTTCAATACCTTCGTTTTTTCTTTCTCCGTAGCTGATGAAACCTTAAAAGCCAAGCACTTATATAGGCTTAACATCCTCAGCGTAGTCTATGAAGGTGTAAACGTATTGATCCTTAACAAAATCAATTCCTTGGACCCTAACTTTCACGACAGTGTTTCTCTCCACATCGTAGTAGAAAATATAGAAAGGATCAGAAAGAATAGAGGGTGAAAACACAATTTCACTGTCACCAGTCATCCCGACAATATTTAACCTGCCAGCCACACCAAGATTCTTCCAAAAAGGCGGCAATACGTAGGTTTTCTTCGACCATTTTTGTTGTTCAGCATCCTCTAGAACCATCAAACCAAGACTTGTACTTCTTCCACCGAAAAAACCAACCGAATCAAATTGAATAGCACCTAATTTACCCTTGTAATTTATCAGGGTTGAAGAACAAGTTAAATTGATTTCCAGTGGTTTGAACTTTTCAGAACTAACATCAAAGCAAATGACAGTAAAATTTCGTCCAACTCCATACCCGTATTTCTGGTAAGCTATATAATACAAAATCCCATTGATACATATCCCACCACTCTCGGGGAATCGTTGTAGTGAACATTCAATCATTCTCCAAAACAGTTTCCCCGTTCCTAACTTGCTATGAACCGATATCGATCTGAGCAGTGCCAAGGCAGAACGCTATAGGCAAATACATGGAGGAAGACAAAAAATTTCAATGCTGTATTTATGAAGGGCTTTGTGCCATTGTGAGTTACAACATAAAGAATAGACTCTGTGCCAATGTGAATTACAGTACAAAGAATAGAACTAAACTATTATAGCTGGTCCTTGAACCCATTTATGGTAATTTCCTCTGCTCCACGTGATGGACATGCATTCCTACACTAAATCCTGTGGTGGCAACGGCCCTGAAGCTTGAGTCGTCAAGTGCATCAACTCATTACCAGTGGCAGAACTGTTAGTTGTTGTCATCGAACTGTGATGCTGCTGTTCCGTGTAGTGCAAGTTCTGCTGCGGTTGAGACTCAACGGCCCACTGCATCTGCGGTTGAGTTGCAAAGGAGATTCCTGTTTGGTGCGGCTGTGAACCCCACTGCGTCTGAGTTTCAAGGTGCTGCTGCGATTGAGACGACGTACCACCCTCTGAAAAACTTGCGCCGACTGCAAGAAGATTCCCGTTTGGTCCGGCTGTGAACCCCACTGCGTCTGAGTTTCAAGGTGCTGCTGCGATTGAGATGACGTACCACCCCTCTGAAAAACTTGCGCCGGCTGCAAGAAATCGTCAAGCGGCTGCAAGAAACCGGTAGGGTTCTGCGTTTGCTGCACGAAACCGGTAGGGTTCTGCGTTTGCTGAACGAAACCGGTAGGGTTCTGCGTTTGCTGAACGAAACCGGTAGGGTTCTGCGTTTGCTGCATGAGAGAAGTTGTTCCTTGAGGGCTGCATTTTCTTGTTTAAGAAGCTGGTTCTCATGAGTAAGCTCGTCGATTGTACGCACACACCCGTGGACAGGATCATCATCGATCCTTGCTCTCGCTTCATAAACCAGAGAAGTAACAGCGGCTTCCCTCTGATCAACTTCTAGGTCGGTTAAAAAATAACAGAACCTTTTAAAAAGCTTCAGTCTCTCCCTGACCCGCTTCCCGATGCAGAATAGTTGGGCCACTCCTGGCAGTGTGTCCGTCGTGAAACCAGCGTTGCCTGCCTCCGGTGACCCCCTCCTGCCTCCGCCTCACCCCCCTGACCCCCCTGACCCGTCTTCAAACCTTTCCCCCATCCAATTCCCGCCCCTTTCAACCTCTCCTCTCATGTCCCGATCCGAACTTCGCCGTTCCCTTATCTCCAAACCAACTACTGATACTATCATGGTCCAGGCTGGTTCTCAGTCTCTGGATGTAGTATCTCTTCCCTCAAGAAAGGATCTTAGGTGCGTTTGATTTACACTGAACGTTCTGTATATCTATCTTCCTATTATGAAACAAAGTTAAAATCTGGAGTTGTGTGTTTGTTTATCAAATCTTTACTGCAGTAAATCACCAAGACGGTCCCTTTCCAGATCGATATCAAAATCTAGATCTCCATCTCCCGACAGGAAGAAGAGTCCTCCTAGGTAATAAACTTCTCATCATCCCTACTTTTTATGTATCAAAATCATGATGTTTCTAATCCTTCTTTAACCTCAGGGCAATGTCGAGATCGAGGTCCAGGTCTAGGTCTCTTTCAAAATCACCTGCCAAGGTATACAAATAAGCTGCATTTTTAAGTTTACGGCCAAGGGCCAAACAGAGACTAATCTGAAACATGTTAAAAATGGTCTCTTTCTCAGGTTCGGGAAGGCAGTGACTGATTGCGAAAGTTGTCAAGCCAAAAGATGGAATGAGATAGACTTGGAGTTTTATTATAAAGCTCAAAGTTGTAGTTGGTTCTCTGTTGGATACCTTTTTATTTATGTGGCTACTTAAAACATGGTATTTTAAAGGTTCTTTGAAATATTTGCGAAACAATATTTTCAACTCTTAAAATTTCATTCTACTTCTAAATGTCTTGTTCTACAACTAAATGACCACATTAAGGTTTCAATTATACGGACTTTGTTTATCAGTGGACTATGGGTAATAGATCTTTCTGATTAGAAAGAATATCGATGTTAACAACAACACGAAGGTCTTTTAACTCGTGTTTTTGTGGACAATTCTGTTCTCGATTAGTTCAAAAGAGCTTTGCGGGAGAGTTCCTTCGGTATCAGAGTGTTTTGGTGTACCATTCACCATTGTGTCTCTAAGTGTCAATGCTTTGGTGATCAAAGTTGATTAACAGAATAAGAAAGGTGTATGTTAACATAAACTATTGAAGTCATCATGTATACGTAAATATTGGAGAGAAGATCCCACATCGGAAAGATGTAAGGGACATGAATAATATATAAGGGACTTGAGAGACTCCACTAATTGCCAATTGGTTTTAAGTGGAAGCCTAAGAAACTTATCATGGTATCAGAGCAGGCCCAATACCCTGACCCATTAATTAATCTGGCCCGGACAGTGGCCCGATCATCCCATTAGCTGATGGCCCATAGAAGGCTCAGTTCTCCGAAATCGCTAGAAGATAAAGCATGATTTCGGAGGGGTATGATGGATTCTGCGAGATTAATGGTTAGACCCACCATTATCTCGAGGGAGGGTATTGGAGAGAAGATCCCACATCGGAAAGATGTAAGGGACATGAATAATATATAAGGGACTTGAGAGACTCCACTAATTGCCAATTGGTTTTAAGTGGAAGCCTAAGGGGGGTTAGTGGGAGATGGATTTTTAAAGAGTTGAAGAATTTAAAGATTCTATTGTTATTGGTAACATGATTTTTAAATTCCTAAAAAGTCTTGTGTTATTGGTGTGGTGATTTCAGAATTCCATATAAATCTTTTGTTATTCAAAAAGTTGACTATTTTATGATTTTGTAATTCTTTTAAACTATGGTGTTATTGGAACAATGATTCATTACATTTTAACTCATCATCATGACTTTTAGAATACTATAGTTAACTCATGTATTCTCAAAGTTGAGATGACAAAATCAACATCCCTTTCTTACATGCATATATATAATACGTAATCTTTAGATAAACGTTCAAAAGTTTTTGTTTTTTCAATGGCATCCAAGTCTTTCATTCAAGACTGGTAGTATTTTATGTTCCACCGTTGCTTTGTTCATTATACCATTATTGTCCCGCCATCCACGTTGAATCCCCTCCACAAGTAATTCTATCAAAACCTTGGTTTCCTCTGAATTCCATAGGCTATACTGATTTTTTTCTTTGTCACCCATTGCAATCTTATGTGGAGTTAATCATTATTAGTAAAACATACATATAAAAATATTTATCACAAACAAATAGTTAAACATCAGAACTTTGGCTACTAGTCTAAACAAATAAAATAATGAAACCAAACATAGCTTGAAAGCAACCAAAGCAAAAACAGATATGTGATATAATGAAAAACTGAGAAATCGAAAAAGATAGATAAAAGAAGGGAGAACAAAAGATTGTATTACCTTGAAACCTTGAGAGCTCTCTACGATGAACAAAAGCAAAAACAATTATTGACGTTCTTTTTCTTTAAACACAATTCAACATACCATATTTTTCATATATTATATGGAAAACAAATAAATAGTAGTAGACAAAGTTAACATAAAATCCCAATAAATCATTGCCAATCAAGCCAAAAGAATATGTGGATTCTATAAATATGGGAAGATATATTGTTTGAATCAATGAAAATCTCGGTGGAATTAAAATTCTATTGACTTTTGAAATCTATGTAAATTAGCCTCCCACTAACCCCCCTAAGAAACTTATTATGGTATCAGAGCCTCGTTTGTTGACCCAAGTAGGGTGGCCCAAGAGGGGTTTATTATCGGTCCTAAAGTGGGATTCGGTTCGAGATGGGCTGATAAGAACCATCATCTCGAGGGGGCGTGTTGAGATCCCACATTGAAAGTATAAAGGGACCAACACTAACATATAAAGGGTTAAGGTCAATCCACTAATTGCCAATTGGTTTTAAGTTAGAAGCCCATAATAAACCCGAATTTGATATGGTATCAGAGCCAGGTTATCATGTGGATCAAAGTTAAATTAAATCAGAGCCACCCGATGTGGGCCACTCCGTGGATGGTAATTCCCACAGTTGTCCACGCATGTGCGTGAGGGGAAGTGTTAATGAGTAAAGTCCCACATCGATAGTTGGAGAAATAATTAAGTAATATATAAAGGGTTAGTGCCAATTGGCAATTAGTAGAGTCCTCCAAGTCTCTTATATATTACTAATGTCCCTTTCATATTTCCGATGTGGGATCTTCTCTCCAATACCCTCCCTCGAGATAATGGTAGGTCTAACCATTGATCTCGCAGAATCCATCATACCCCTCTGAGATCATGCTTTATCTTCTAGCGATCTCGGAGAACTGAGCCTTCTATGGGCCATCAGCTAATGGGATGATCGGGCCACTGTCCGGGCCGGATTAATTAATGGGTCAGGGTATTGAGCCTGCTCTGATACCATGATAAGTTTCTTAAGCTTCCACTTAAAACCAATTGGCAATTAGTGGAGTCTCTCAAGTCCCTTATATATTATTCATGTCCCTTACATCTTTCCGATGTGGGATCTTCTCTCCAATAGTAAATAAGAAGATATCATATTTTATTCAAAAATTAAACATCTCTTTGAACTGATTCGAAACCCTAAAAGAAATACACAAAAAGTACATCTTAACAATGTATAAAATAACGTGTGACCCAAGTTTTGAATCAATAGATGAAACCCTAATTTCAACCCCCTTTCTTCCCGATCATTGATCTATCGTACAGCACTGTCCGACACAAGGGGCAAGTGTTTCTGCGCTGAAGCCACATCAACAGACAACACAACCATCGTGGAAGACATGGGAACACGTCATGCGTGTAGGTACACCACGTTTCGAATTCGAACCACGCGAGACTCCGAGATTGTCGAGGCAGATGGAACACGGTTCTGTTTCCATCTTTGAACTCTTCAAGTCCTCTCTGCTCATCTTCCCTAGTTGAACCATCTTCGTTAACACCTCTTCCTTGGATGGAGAAGGGGTTATCTTGGCGGTTAACCTCAAGATTGAACCGTTACGACCAACTCCAGCCCATGAGATCTCTGAAGCTAGGTGATCAGCTAACCAACGGTGGCTAACGAAAGAATCTCGGAGAATATCGCTGCGGCTAAACCCTAACTTGGTTGAAGCCTTTGAGATATTTGGAGCTAACCAACGGCGGTTGATGAGTTGATCTGCGATGAGCTTTCGGAGGGAGCCATGACTTGAGAAACTAGGGAGACAACTGATATCTATGCGAACGCTTGGAGAAAGTTGAATATCATCAGATGTTGTCTCGACGACGATTATGATTGAGGTTGGGTCACTTCGTGTACGTTTCTTAGTTAGTTTGATGTCGCGGAACTCCACACGGGGACGAATCATGTTTTAAAAACAAAGAAGAACGAGAGAACTTTTTTTTTTCAATTGTGAAGCTTCATTCATGACTGTGAGATATATATAAGCGCGTCGTCATCTATCAGTTTTCCTTTTCTCTTTTTTTTT
Source organism: Hirschfeldia incana (assembly GCA_026261945.1). Lineage (NCBI taxonomy): Eukaryota > Viridiplantae > Streptophyta > Magnoliopsida > Brassicales > Brassicaceae > Hirschfeldia > Hirschfeldia incana. Next base: position 901,758 of record JABCMI010000093.1, on the reverse strand, counting down.
TGGTGGGCAGTTTTCCTTTTCTCTTTGATTCTTTCTGTTTTGTGTATAAAATTTCCATTTTTCTTTTATGGGTCGACTGCAGTTATAAATTAATTATACTGTAATTTCAGGTGGCAGGAATATATACAATTTTCTAAATTTCAGTCAACTAAGCAGAAGCTGATTTTAAACAAAGATAATAGAAAGTACAAAAAACAAATCAAGCATATAGTTAATCAGTCTCTTCCTTGGCCATGGAAAAATAAAATAATCCTTAAGAAATCATTGTTGCGAGCATATATTAGTGCTTGTGATAGTTACTACATAAATCAGTGTTTGTAATAGTTAGTACATATATCAGTGATTATAAATGGATTGAAAGATGAACATCTTCAATACCTTCGCTTTTTCTTTCTCCGTAGCTGATGAAACCTTAAAAGCCAAGCACTTATATAGGCTTAACATCCTCAGCGTAGTCTATGAAGGTGTAAACGTATTGATCCTTAACAAAATCAATTCCTTGGACCCTAACTTTCACGACAGTGTTTCTCTCCACATCGTAGTAGAATATATAGAAAGGATCAGAAAGAATGGAGGGTGAAAACACAATTTCACTGTCACCAGCCATCCCGACAATATTTAACCTGCCATCCATACCAAGATTCTTCCAAAAAGGCGGCAATACGTAGGTTTTCTTCGACCATTTTTGTTGTTCAGCATCCTCTAGAACCATCAAACCAAGACTTGTACTTCTTCCACCGGAAAAACCAACCGAATCAAATTGAATAGCACCTAATTTACCCTTGTAATTTATCAGGGTTGAAGAACAAGTTAAATTGATTTCCAGTGGTTTGAACTTTTCAGAAATAACATCAAAGCAAATGACAGTAAAATTTCGTCCAACTCCATACCCGTCGTTCTGGTAAGCTATATAATACAAAATCCCATTGATACATATCCCACCACTCTCGGGGAATCGTTGTAGTGAACATTCAATCATTCTCCAAAACAGTTTCCCCGTTCCTAACGTCAAAACTTGATGCTCCTCGGAGAATTTAGGATATGTATTTCTTCTAAGCGACATGCACAGTACATTATACTCTTCTTTTATGGGATCATACCCTAAGTATGTTCTCACATGAACCCTTCTTGTTCTCGCTGGAGGTAATTTTTTGAACTGTCCTGTACTAGGATTAAATATAGTCATCATCTTTGAATCACTACATCCACGTTCAAACCACATATCACTAGGACAAAGCAAGCCCCGGACAGGGCGATGAATCAGAAAGGACCCCATTCTGGTGGGGATAGGCGTATGATTATCGACAACTAATACGTCCTGGTCTGGATTTCGAGATTGAGGTGCCGAGTAGGAAAACAACTTACCGTCAACATGGAACGTGAACAAGAGACGCGGACGTGCCGAAGACCTCGTAAAGAACGTATGGGTGAAGTCTCTACTAGAGAAAATAGAAGCCCATTCCTTGGACACGCAACGCAATCTCCATACAGATTTTGCGGTTAGTCTCGAGAAACTCTCGATGATGATATCAGCTGGGATCGACTCTGAGTTCTCAACTGATGTCGAAGAAGATCGAGTTTGGGGATTCTCCGCCTCTGAAACATGCTTCTTCTGCTTCTTTATCATGGTGGACAAAACCCTATTGAGAGCAACTATTTTTCTATGATATATATACTACCAAGTTCTTAAGTTACGGCCCAATTGTGAAGCCTAGAGTTCCGATAGACAAACCCTAATCTTAATGTATATAGTATTTACTTAGATTAGGGTTACTGAATCGGGGAAAGGTGTACTGTATATTTATTTGGGAATTGGGAGTTAGATCACTAGGGAATTAGAAGCTGCATTGCATGGAGTCAGAAACAGAGAGTATGTACTATGTAGAAGCGCGGAAATAAAAATACTGGTTAAATTATTGACATCAATTAAAAATATCCAATTTTGTGTTTGTAATTTCAGGAAAAAAAACATTAGTTAAAGTACAGTAATTAAGTTAAAAACATCAATTATTTGTTTTGTCAAATGGTAATAAAACTGAAAACTAACTCTTGCGGACTGGTCCAAATCTAGTTAGATTTATGATCAGTGGCGGACCCAGTCCAGAATTTAAGGAGTGTCAGAAATTAGGTTTTGACCTATAATGAAAATCATTTTAAGAAAAAAATCAGTTCTAAAACAGTAGAATTGGAATCGAACCATGATAAGGTGGGACAAAAGAGAAGCAGATTAATCGAATGAACTACGGAAACTCTTGTCCACAATAGCAAAACAGCTGAAACTTATTTTTAACCTGTTGCAGCTGCACCATTATAGCACAACGTGGGTCTGCCTCTGTTTATGATCAAAAGAAAACATAAAATTTCAAAATAGAACGATAAACTTCTAACATGTTTTAAAGAAGATTTTCTAGAAACATTTTGAAAGCAAAAGTTAGAAAGTTTTACATTTCTATGATTCCGAAGCGGAAAGCTGATATCCAAATCAGCGTATGTGCTACCTATAGTAGAAGTGGCAATCAATTTTGAGTAAGATAGTTGGCTATAACTACCCCGTCATATACCTTGTTTTAACAAGTTTTATAAAAAGGTAAATAGGGAGTAGGAGTTATGGTTTCTTACTCTCTACATATCGTGAGGTAACCTAACGAAGCAGTGCCTAAGGTTCGTATGTTGTTAGAAAACAATAAAAACCAAAACCATCAACATTTTAAGTCATTGGTCTTTGGTATAATTTTCTGCCAAATCAGTATTTCTTGTAGCTCTGGTTTGGCCGTATAACCGTATCAAAAATGGTGGTCTTTTGTTGCAGAAAAGTGAATTTACCAAATTAGAGAATTGTGTCCTAACTAAAGTAAAAAAGAATTACAAAATTAATCACGTTGTAGTAAGTGAGTTGATTCTACAAATATACAGCATCACCGTAATCAGTATATAGAATGTTTCTTCTTCTTTTTTGATGAAAAACAATACAAGTAGAATATTTCTTCTTCTTTTTTGATGAAAAACAATACAAGTGGAGATGCAGGCAATCGAACCCTGTGCCTCTCGCATGCAAAGCGAACGCTCTACCATATGAGCTACATCCCCAATTTGTTTAACTAAATAGATTATGAAGTATAAATAAATTATGCGTAGGTATTAGAATAGTTGAAGTGCAAGCAGAGCAGAAGTGAGAAGAAGAGCAGGAAGGCAAATGTTGACGCTCGGTATGAAACAAGTTACAGAAGTTAGCAGACTGACCATCAAAAACGTTTCCTCTGTTTTCACTACCTATGCATCTAAGATTATAACCATACACATCCTCGAAGTTTCTAGGTACTCTTCTTCATATCAAAGCCTGATTTCTTTAAGAGCCAACATTCAGAAACCCAAGTTATGTTCGGTGAGGCCAATATGGAGGACTTGAGAGCTCTAAGCCGCTCGACAGTTCAGGATGCCTGAAACCGGAGCCACGTCTCAAAGTGCTGAGACATCTACAACCACAGTAGAACTGTAGAAGAAGTACATGCAGAAGACGATGAATAGGCTCGTGAGTGACATTGACTTGGTCTGGACTCATGCTGGAGTTTCACGCAGCAAAGCTGTCAAGGGACTCAAGTGTAACGATGTAGACATTGTTGGTGCAATAGAGGAATTCACTACTTAAAGAGAGTTGCTTTGTAAAACGTAGGAACAACACAATCACATTTAAAAATAGCAAATACCAAATCCACACAGAGTTTCATTTAACGTCAGTCACACTAAGCCGTTTTATTTATACACAAACAAAGCAATTAAAAAAGGATCGAAACTTCTTGTCCAAGGAAGTTTCAGTACTCAATCATCCTTGAGGACATGTTCCCAGTCCGAGTATGCAGATGGTTCATGACCGACGTGCATCTCTATCTGTGAATCTTCACTTACTCTCATCATCATGTCTGGCCAGAGGTGATCAGAGATTCGCGTCTTGTTTCTTGGCTGATCGTCTCCTGAATCTGAATCTGAATCTATGTTCAGGCTGTTGAGAGACTTCTGTACTTGCTCAGCGTCTCGGCGTTTTAGTATCTGGAATCTATCCATTACATCAGCCACATGGCTGCTCCTGCCAATTTTAGCCATTTCCCAAGCTTGATCTGGATCTTCCATTCTTGTCTTTGTGAAGTTCTGAGAATTGAGTTTGCAATCTGTTTCCTCCGGCTTCAGAATCTGCACCCTGTCTATAACACCAATATCTGAATCAGGGCAGTTCTGAGATTTGAGTTTGCGCTTTGTTTCCAGATGCTTCAGAATCTGAAACCTGTCTATAACATCATCATATTTTTTCTCTGTTGTGGATGCACGGCAATCCTGCTGTATAGTGTCCAGTTTTTGAGCATCAGGCTTGACGATCCCATGATTTTCCTGTTCTGAACCACCGGTTAAGCTTCTGGACATAAGTGAAAATACTGCATCCACGGGACTAGAGTTGAATTTAAAGCTTTGTGGTGCGTTGTTGATGAGTGATTCAGTCGTCTCCGGCTCTACAGTTTTCATGATGGAAACCGATTTTTGCGGGTTGAGAACAGGTTCCTGCATAACGGTTGATGCATCTGCAGAGACCTCTGAGAAAAGCAACATATGAACTGTTAAAAACAAATAGTTTCGAAGCGTATTCGCAAGATAATGTGCAAGAGTAAGCTATAAAGTTATTAACCACTGTTCTGCAATTTGAGATGATCAGTCTCGTTCTTGATACGATGGTAGCGAGCCATGCAAGTCGAGGAACATAAGGCAGCTTCAGTTTCGAGCCAGAGATTCTTGTACAAGAGAGTTTGTGAGTGGTTTTCTTCACCATCAGGAAAGTTGGAAGCAAGTATGTTCTTAATACTCTGCAAAGTTAAGATTCAGTACGTAAGATAAATACACAAATATGGCACAAATATTATGTAAGTAAATACCTGGGTCATCTCAGTCGTATCCATATCGACCGGTTCTTTGAAGCCAAATCTGTCTAGTGGCTCGACATTAATTCCTTCACAGTCTTTAGCAACTACATTTGGGGCCTGAAAAGTGTATGCTTAAGTAACTAATAGCAAACAAGATCAAGAATTTACCTATTCTCATGTGAACACTCAAAGTTATCACAAATGATGCTCATAAGAAATAAATGATCCGCTCATAGAGCATGCAAATAAGTATCTTTTTAACTTCTACCTACGATATAATTCACAAATGCCAGGGTCGAGCTGCATCACATACCTCATTAAGATCAACCACGTTTGGGCAGGATACATTCATAGCTTGAGTTGGAACCGATGCTTCTCCTCCTGCTATTGTCTTGTTACTGGTGATTTTCTTTAAGCACTTGGTGAGATTCTCAACTACTTTATCAAGGTTCTCAAGTTGTTCCGGCATCAGCCAGCTCCCATTGTTGAAGCATTCGTAAACAAGCACTTCTGAGAGATTATGCATGGCATTAATCACGGAAGAAACAATTGGAGAAGAAGGCGGGGATGGGAGATCTCCTTCATCGCATAAATGCTTTTCAGGTGATCGGCCAGTTGAGACATCATCAGCATCCGATTTACTACTACTCCCTTTGATACAAAGATCTGTCAACAAACTGGTCTTCTTAGCTCTACTCATCGTATCAAACGGTTGTTCCTGGGGCTTACAGGCTTGAACATCTTCACTAGGTTGATTAGCACTACCTTCGGAAAGGGTTTTATAGTTGACAGCTGGATGGGCAGCATAGCCATTATCCGCTTTCACTGGCTCACTTCCCATAGAAAACACAGTAGGAGCTGAAGGTCCCTCGGAAGACACCATGAAGTGGTTCCAGGATCTATGCTCACTGCAATTCAAATCTCCAATCGCATTCTTAAAGGAGCTCTCAGAAATACCATTCTCAATGTCAGCGACCAACGTATTAGGCCTCTGATAAAGGGAGGAGACACCACTACTACCTTCTCGTTTTTCCTTAAACAGCAAACCAGAGGACTCGACATTGCACTGTACCGGGTTGGAAGAAAAGAGACTCCTTGAACTTGGCGAGCCAACAGCCTTCTCAGACAAAGGCTTGACATGACGACCAGTGGCTTCACCATATCCAAGCAACACGTTGAAATTCACCGGTTCAACAGAAGAACCGTGCAAGCTACCGGATTGAACATTCTCAGGCGCATCACCAAAGAATAATCTCCCATCATCTCCTAAACGAACCCCACTCTGACTTCCATCAAAGAGAGCATCCGTTTTCATTGGTAAAGATGGAAGAGGATTCACACTCTCAGGTTTATTATCATAGCCATGATGGTGGTAGTAATCTCCAGGACGTTTATCATCATCAAAACCATAATAAACACCAGAAGGCGGGATAGGCTTGTAGAACGGCTCCTGAGAATTCCTGTTCAGCATATCCGCTAAAGAAGCAGAGGTAGGAGCTGAGGTATAAGGCACCCACTCATAGCGTTGCCTCTCTGAGAAATTATTCTCAGTGGGGAACGGCGCAGCATCAGATGATGATCCCTTTGAAGTGTTAAACCCACTCGGTGAGAACAAGTCTTTGTGAGAATCTTCAGCCCTTGGACCCAAGTTCCCTGCAAGAAACACAAAACAACAAATTATCATATATTATAATTAAACCAAGCCGATAAAATCAAATTAAATAGCAAAACTTAGATCTATCTCTCTCCTCGAGACCACAGTTCGAACCCCATCAGAGTACTATTTTAAACACTAAACAGTTAAAAACCCCAAATATGATTTCAAAAGGGGGATTAAGATATATATATATACCAAACGATGAAGAAGGCGTCTGAGAGCGGGAATGATCACCATACGGTGGATAATTGGACCAATCAGACGGTGATCGGTTGTAAGAGCCATGAGAAATCATCGGATCAAACGCTCCTTGTGTGGTTGGATCATAGGACTGAAAAGGTTGGATCGGAGGGGCAGAGGTTGGAGGATGAGGAGACGGGGAAGTGAGGAAGATCGGGTACGGTACTCCGGATAAACCGCCGTAGCCACCATATCCGTCTGCCATCGTTTTTTTCTCTGTACCCCCAGAAAAGTAGAAGCTAAAGTCTGGCTCTGACTCTGCAGCTAAAGTCTTGTGGATGGATATCATAGTTTATAATAATCATTTGAAGTTTCTTAATGGGCCGTTTAATGGCCCAGAAAGCCATGTAATTATCTTGATTAATTTAATTTAAGTAACAAATCAACGACAAAATTGTTTAAAGTACACGTAAATACCAAAAAGGATACAAATTAACAATTTAGAGAATTAATCATTTGATAGATATCGTGAAAGAATAACATTCAATCTCTTTTTTTTTAACATTTTATATTAGTTCGTTTTCTGGTTAAAATAGATTTTCATCTTTTTAAAGTTGGATAATTATGTTATTTCAAGGTACTAGAAAATATTACAGACTTTTTTTTATGTTAATGTGTATAATTCTGTATTTCCTGAAATTCAAATTTCAGATTTTGTGGTGTAAAAACATGAACGAATCATTAGTCAAACCATTGTTCCACGAATAGTTCTTTCTTAATCAAATCCAAACGGTAAGTGTATGAAGAAGTGAATAAAAGCATATTGTTTAACTAAGTGCCTCTTTGTGAGCATTCACATCTACATTTCTTTTGTCTCACTCATGTAAACCAAACGAAAAGCCAATTTCTATCAAAATACATAACCAGAAGCAAAAGCCAGAGTAGTGTAGATAGTAAACTGGCAGCAGTTTGTTTTCCCATCATAACTTTGAGAGTTTCAGAACACAAAGTACATCCACACTAGTTATATAATAAAGTTTGAAGAATCTGTGAAGTTCCACAGATAATGTCAGGATGAAAAAAGACGTTTTAAAAACAAAAACCTTATCTATATAAGAACACTACTGATACAAAGTCAAGAAGTAGCCACATTATACAGTAAGTTACCCTCATAAAAACTGGCCCCTGATAAGGTGAAAACTGAAAACCAGTAACACATGCAGCAACAACAAAAAAAACAACAGCCACTATATAGTCAAAACAAGGTTTTACAGTTTTCAGATCATCAGGGAAGCTCTGAAGTCTGTGGTTAGACTGCACACTGATATCAAGAACAGGACCGCAACGACGGCCGCCCTAAGAAGTCCTCCGTATGAACATCTCACGGACATAATCTTCTTAAACAAGAACCCTGTTCTGTTCTTTGACCTCATCAGCTTCCCCTTCTTTATAGCTTCCCCGTCAGTATCCTCAACCTGTGTATTAGTTACCATTCATTTGTTACCCATACTAATCTCACAGAGAGCAATAATCCATGTGAAAAATGGTCGTCATTCTCACCTCTCTCTTTACAGTTTGCAGACGCAACCTTCTTGAGGCGTTCCCATGGATTACATAGTCAGTGGTACAACCCGAGGGCTGTTCCCGCCGAGGCTGTAACTTGATACCTGTTCTTGAAACATCATCGCTCACGTCACCTGCCGAGCGCGGTTGCTGATACGCTGGTGCAATCTGCAACCAATTATAGATATATATATTAATAAGAGTTAGTTATAAAGATACTGTTTTCTTAAGGAACATACACACACACAAAATGATGTTACGAGTTTCGAACCTGATCTGGCACTGCACCGTCGAACTCACACGGAAAAACAAAGTCTTGATCGTCTGGGAAATCAAGAACCGAATTGAGAAAACGAGATACATCCGTATCTTCTTCTATGTTTGTACCGTACTGAGTTTGAATCGGGAAGCTGTTGTTGTGGTTCCCGGAGAAGTCACTAGAGCTAGGCTGAAGAAATGCGTCGAAAGAGGATCCAAGCTCGGATTGGACTTGAGTGTGTAATGGAGAGAACACTGGCAGTGACTCCAGCTCTGGAAAAGACAGCCAATCAAGATCTCCAAGCTGCGTGTGACATCAAAATTAATTACAAAACCGAAGCAACAAATGACAATGAGTTAAAAGAAAAACTCAGAAGTGTCTCCTCACCTTGGAGGAGGTTGTAGCCTCATTGCAAGCACCATTAACAGAATCACCCGAGATTGCAAGAGAAGACTCGGGCTTCACAGCGACCATTGGAGACGAGACAGCTTCTTTTTCCACTAAACTCGGGTCTTGTTTCTTGAACAATTTGCATATAACAAACGGACTCTGCATATATTTATATCAAAAACCAACACACCAATAAGTCACACTTTAACATAAAACAATTTTGGTATTCAATGGTTACTTAAGTTACACCTCTACATCATTTAATTACCTGGCCAGGGTTGGTGCCATTCAGATCCTCCTCGGTGGCGCGATACTCGTGCATAACCCAGTTCGTTCGCGTCCCTTTAGGAGCACGACCGGAGTGGAAAACCAGAGTTCTCTTCAATCCAATAACGTTGTTCTTCCCCGATTTAATCGTCCGGTCTTTTCCCGTGGCCTTCCAGTGACCTGCGATCGTTGACCGGTTCTGTCTACTTCCGTTAGGGTGCTTCCGGTCCAATGGACAGAAGAAGAGCCACTCTGAATCGCTTGTTTTGATCGCAGAAAAATCTACCAAAAAAAAGCTTTTGATTTAGTCCACACACACTTCAAAAATTTGAATCAATTCAAGAAGAAAACGAAGAGATAAGAGAGTTAGGAGGTATATACCAGGTAGATCCCACGGTTCGCATTTGCAGATATCGATCTCTCGGATGGCTTTGACGTCGTCATCGTGACCGTTGATTTTCCTGCGGAGATAGTAACGGACTAGCTCCTCGTCCGTTGGACGGAATCTTAATCCCACTGGTAGAGAATCCATTGATAGTTCTTTAATATTCTGATTCATTGATTCCACTTTTCCAAGAAAGATAGGATTAAAGGCTCTTTTTGTTTTCTTTTAATCAGAGATGCTTATTCGAAAGTATCAAGAAGAAGAAGACAATACGAGTTTTACAGATGTTTTAAGAACCCTAAGCTCGTATCGGATATGATTTGGTAAAGTGAAGAAGAAGAAATGTGAAGTTTGGTTTTTTCTTCTTTGGGGTTTATAAGACCGTGACGAAAGCGGCGCGTGGATCACGCGCCAAACCGAGTATATTACGCGTTTGAAGAGGAGATAGTTGAAGTACGACTTTACCCTTTACGAGAGGAGATAGAAGAAGTTGGTTCACTGAGTAATAGTATCAAAGAGGTAGGGGTAAAACAGTGAGTTAGATGACTGTGTTTTGTCATATAACAAATGGCACAGCGACACGTGGATGAGGGAAAGAAAGTTTCGCTATCGGTCGGTCTCTCGCTTGTTGAGTTTCTCGGAAGGTTCGATTTCTTGATCTTGACTTTTTATGGGGGCGGAGAGAAGTTGTCTTTCGATTCTCTGAATATTCGGACATTTCGACATCTTTACGTACGTATGTGTATTATGACGTGATAAAATTCAATGAAGCACGCAGCAATCATTTGAGTATTATGTTAGGGATCACTTTCGTCTGATCTATTTTGCGAAAACGTTAATTAGTTGTAATAACGCTCACATTATCTTATTTACTGATATACAGTGACACTGTAGTTATTCAAAAGACATTTGACAAAGACAAAAAGAGATGCAAAGTGATTTACTTTATTTGACTAATTGATTTTCCTGCTTAGAAGTACTAGACTTGAACCAAACTTCTTGAAATGGTTCATCAGTAGTAGCAAATAATTTTTTGTGTGGTTCCAGTAACAACTTACTTTGTACTTCATGTAAAAAAAATCAGATCATACTCTCCAAAAATGTATACTATGATTACCAAAAAAAATGTATACTATAAAGCCATTGATATTCTTCCCACCACACGGCGAACAATAATAACCTAATCAATTATTCTTTGCAATTTTCTAAAGACGAATAAAGATGTATATATTTCTTACGTTCTTTCATAGTTATTACCAGGAACAACTAAAAATAGGGCGCAAGTCTCAAAGCATGTGGTGTTACAAAAAAGAAAAAGTCTCAAAGCATGTGAGGTCCACAAAACTTCTTCCACATGTCCGAGTCCATATCAAATCTCAAAACTCAAATGCAGAAACCCTAAATTTGCTCATGAGTCTATCTGCTAAACTCTAATATAATTCACTAACCTTCTGTAGCTAACTAATCTTAGCCATCCCCAAATTGAATTATCCAACACACACAAGAAAAGACCAAAGGTTATCCATAAAGTTCGGAACCATCTTCATGTATATAACCCTGATGACCATGTCCTCTTCATTTGTTCAATCCTAGGAAATACTTGTGTAATTTTTTTACTCTCCACAGCCTAAACCCAACCAAAACAACAAAAACAAAACAAAACTAAATAATGGGTGGCTGTGCGAGTAAACCCAAGGAATCAGACATGAACAACGAAGAATGCTCTGTTCCTAACAAGCCTGTGTCTGAAACCATAGTACAGGAGAACAACACAGAACAAAGCGTTGAGAAACAGAACCAGACAGAGACTGAAACAGCTTCTGTCGAACCTAAGGAAGCATCTGAGGTCGAGCCGACCAAGGAAACATCTCCTGCTGCTGAGCCAGAGGTTGCAGCGGCCGTGGAAGAGTCATCTTCTGCTGGTGAGGCTGCAGCACCTGAGAAGGTAGAGAACGCAGCGGTTGCAACAGAAAAGGCTGAAGCAGCTGTGGAAGCGGTCGTCGCTGCCGAACCAGTAAAGGATGAGGTTAAAAAGGAAGAGAAAGAAGTTGTTGTCGCTCTTTGATTGATTAAATCTTGTGAAAATGTTTTGAATGTTGTTGTATACCACCCTGATTTGATTTGCTACTAACTGGTTTTATCGAGCTGTTCGTTGTATTTCACAATGGTTATTCTTTGGTTCAATTAAATATAAATCAGTTTTTGCCTAACAGAAATTTACAATGAGCATTCATTAGCAATTTTCGTGATTTAATTAAGATCTCAGCCTGTTTCCTCTATCAGAAACAATGGAAGACCTGTTTTCTGTTACGATCTTGTTACAATCGATCAAAAGAAAAAACACGTAAAAAGATTAACTGATACAGTACTCCATTATACGTTGTTTGTTGCTTTTTTAGTTTTGTGATTTTACTCCATAATTTATTTTATGCACCAAAAACATGGATTGAAGACAATTCTTACAAAAAACAGGGAACTAGCTGTATTTTTTTTTTTTTGGTAAAAAAACTACCCGTATTTTTGTAACAATATCTATAAAGTCATCAAATCTTAAAACAACATTTTTTTTGAAAGAATTTAAAATTTATTCAACCAAAAAAAACCTTTTTACAGAGTTATAGTTCTGTAATCTTTTGCACAAACTATCAGTAAATAAATTTTTTTTCATTAGTCCCCTTTAGCTTCTACTAAACCAAATCTCCATAGTTTATATTAAAATTCTTAATTAGAACAAATACCTAATTATTCTACTAAACTATCAGTAAACTATAAAAAAAACATTTTCTATATTGTATTTTATTATATAGAATAATTAATTAGAACAAATCCAACTATATATCAGAAATACTCTAATTTAGAATAAAATATAAAAGAAACAATAGTTTACTGTTGGATATGTTTACATTTCAAATTTGTTGTAAAGTTTGTGCCATTGGGTTAAGTTTTTTTTTTTTGGATTTTGTTCCTAAGTTTTGACTGGTTAGTTAAATCTAGTTAACAGAAAAAGCAAGAAAAAATTCTTGCAATTTACTACCGTGCTTATAACTATAGGCATGTAACAAAGAGTTAGGATTCATACTATGTAATAAACAGTAAGATCTAAAAATCTAACCAATTAACAAAGTGCCACGTGACCAATCTTTCACCGCCAAGTAAATACAAAATAAACGGAGAGAAGTTAATGAACGAGCGACAAACATGGGTGTAAATATTAAAAAAAAGGAATAAATATTAAAAAATATGAAGTGGAAAAAAGTAGATGAGGTAGGCCCCACTAAGTGGAACCGTTTGATAACGGAGTTACATTAATATCCGTAAAGAAGACAGTACATGTCTGATCTATAAATACTTCTCCATCTTCTTCAATCACTCTGTTCTTCAGCTACCATTTAGTTTCGAATCAAAACTAGGGTTACAAAATTTCTCTAATCTCTTATCAGGTATGCCTCTGTCTCACTCTCTCTCTTCTTCTTGTTTGTAACCATTTTTCTATAAACTTAATGGAATATGAAATATCGACTTTGTATATCTGGCTATAATCAAAATGTTTTATCCTTTATGCTATTGTTTTAGTTTCTTGATTTTCAATCAGAAATTTCTGCAATCATACATTTCTTCCTCTATATGTTTATCTACTGCTATGACGTTGACGTCCAATTGGTTAATTTTGTGCAAATGATCTCATTCTGATTAGGAACAATTATGTGTAAAGTGGATCGATTTCAATTTTAGTAATATATAATTATCATAGCATATTATGTTGAGTTTATCTATGTCTATGTGATTGTTGAGGGGTTTATTTTGACATAATTTAATTGTTGAAGTAATCTATGTGATAGTTAGTGAGCATTTTATATGCATCTTTGTGGAATGAAACTGAAATTATCTGGAAATGATGGACGCTAGCCTTGTGATGATTATGATCGCTTCATTGTATTTCTTGGGTCATGCTCATGTAGTGTGAAGACGACGTTAGAGAAAACAAACGATGGAGGTATTTGGAAACTCACCCGTGGTTGGTTCCGCCAATGTTATCTACCTGTCTGCGTTATTTGGTGGCGATGGACCCAACCCATGTCACAAATGTGACTGGAAATGCAAGAACGAAAACGTGTGTGGAAACATGTACCGTTGCAAGCTAACCGGGTTGACCCATGTCTGTGACAAGAACTGCAACCAACGGATCCTGTACGATAACCACAGCTCTTTGTGCCGAGCCAGTGGTCGGATATTCCCACTCTCACCGGCTGAGGAACAGGCGGTTAAAGGAGTCCGGAGGAAGCTCGATGATGAGAGTCAAAACTCTGAAAGCTGCGTCAAGCGCCGTCGACGTGACGCTCAGTTTCTTTCTTCTCCTTTCGAGAGGTCTTTTGCTGCCGTGAGCCCGATTTGCAGCCAGGCTGGAGATGGAATGGAGATGAACTAGAGATCTTTTCTATCTACGAGGGAATAATGTAACTTACCTTTCTTTTCGATTTTGGACAAACTATGTAATAAGAGATTTTTATTCGTGTGCTCTTCCAGGGAGACTTAGGTGTATCTCCCTGTATGAAGCAGCATTTTATCTTAGTACCGTTGAACTCTTATGTAGTAGTTAAAGTAGGAGAGACTTCATGATTCTGCTGCTTTGTTGTGGACGTTTCTTGTTTTAATGTAACTTGGTGAAGTAGAAGAATAACACACATGTTTCAGCTTTTGCTAGTGATGTCCTTAATACGCAGTTTGTGCTTGTCTTCAGGACAAAGGGGTAGAGGCAGCCTTTGTTTTGTTTTGCCGTGTATCTTGTTTTGGGTAAGCCTCAACTGTTACAAGATACCATTGTTTTGGTAAATCTGAGCAGAGCCAAATCTCAGACCCATTTACTCCAAATCATCATACTCATAATCAAAACGGAAAGAAGTGGTAGCTACACAAAATCAGCATCTAAATCCAACCTAGTGCTTCAGAATCTTTATGGTGGTTTACCAATAGTAATCGATCTATGGGAGTTCCCTTCGCACTTCATGAACTTTATAAACATAGTTCATTTGTTAATCTTTTTTGGTAAACCACTAAGCAACATCTACAGAAAGTCAGAAACATTAATGTATATAGCTATTATGTCTTATCTTTTGTTATATCCATGCGAATATGAACTTGGTCCTTTTACAAATTGTCAAATGAGTTTGCATACTCTTTGGTGAGCCAAGGCTTGCAAGGACAATCTCTCAATGCAATCACTACTGCTGCTGGTTTTGCTGTCTTCCAAGGAATATTTTTCAAGGCGAGTTGCTGTCTTCCAAGGAATATTTTTCAAGGCGAGTTATCATTCTTTACTTGTATATATATTGAATCATGTACACAAGCATCTCTTCTTACATTTATTTTTAACTCAGTTGGGAGAAAGATAGTCTAAGCCGAGCCCCGAAGCCCCGTATACACGCGATCAAGAACTGTGGTGTTGAAGCTAGCTAGCTATGTCTAGAGAAGGACGGGAAGAACTTCAAGAAAGGTTCACTGATAGGTTCATATAAAACTATCATCTCGAATTTAACACATCATACGTTGCCATTGCTCACTGATAGGTTCATATAGTAGACATATCCAAAGGTTTGAAACCGACTAGTCTGCTCCTGTTAGATTCTTCTGCGCCTATACTAGTAATGTTGATTCTCTTTAACATTATATATGGATGTATTTCGTCACAAAGCTAACTAGTACATTATAAGTTATGAATTAAAGAACAGAAAAGGAATATGCGTTGTATATCACTATCAAGGCCGGATCTGAGCACCGTGAAACATTGGTTTTGGCCCCTGAAAAATTTGAAGATGTTATATATATGGATAGACCCCTAATTTACGAAATAAATTTATTTATTCAACTTCGTAAAAAAATGGTTATATCCCCCATATTTATAGATCCGACCCTGATCACTATACATATATGAACATTGTGGCCTTATCGAGTATAACATGTTGGTAAGAGCTTTGCGCGTGTGATATATATAACACAATGGATGAAATAGTAATACGATTAACTAAATAATGTGTCAACAATATAATAAGGAAGACCGAAGAATCTTTTTCTTTGTCAACTAATAGTGAAGAATCTTAATGCCGTGGTGCACCCAAACTCAATATAATATTTGTTGTGTGTAAATCTTGTTCTTGTGATTCCTGAGTCATTTTCATATCGTCATCCAATTTTAATCGATACTTAAAAAATGTTCCAAATGTTTAATCCTCATCCCATATCAAATTATCTTGTTCTTGTGATTCCTGAGTCATTGTCATATCGTCATCCAATTTTAATCGATAGTTAAAAATGTTCCTAAATGTTTAATCCTTATCCCATAGAAATTGCAATTCAGCATCAACTGTCACAGCGCGTAGACTCCACAACCTCTACTAAAACGGCGCGTGAAGCCCTCTGTCTGTAATTAAAAGGGAAAAAGGAGGATAAAACCGTAAGGAAAGGAAACAAATTCAAAGACGTGGCTCACTCTCATTGTTCCATACTCATCTCGATATTAGTTAATCATATTTAATAAATTTCCTTAAACCAGAGTATTAAATGGTTAGTAGTGTGTATCGTGTGTACAAGTGTTTTCCGTCCAGCTTTGTATCTTCTTCCTCCTTCATCTTCGTCTCTCTACGAAACAACCTTTTACGCTACCGTTGACGTCTCAGATAATCCAACAACCTTCTTTCTCACAGGTAAACCCTACCTAATCGAACTTCCCTCGATCTGTTTGATCCTCTTATCGTTCGTCATTCGATCAGATCTAGGATTGTTAGGCCAATGGATTTCCCAGAGAACCTCCCATCGTCATCAGACATAGGAAGATTAGAACAGATCGTATCCCACTTCTTCCCAAAAGCACTCCACATCATCCTCGACTCCCGAATCCCTTCCTTACAATCCCGCGCCCGTACGCGAGATCGATCTCACAACCCCAAAAAAACCGATAAATGGTTCAACCTCATAATGGGAGACCGCCCCGCCGCAATAGAGAAGCTACACTCATGGCATCGAAACGTACTAGACTCAATGATCATCGACATCATCCTCATCCATCCCAACAACAACAACCAATCATCCTCAGAGACTGTGATCGAGCGTTGGATCGTCCAATACGAGAATCCTTCAATCATGTCTCCTCATCATCAGAGCTCAGATCCTCGTTACCAAAAGGTTTACAAGAAAGCCATCATCCTCCTCCGATCTCTCCACGCGCAGACGCGCCTCCTCCCTGCTTACCGCGCGTCGAGACAGCTCAGCTCTTCCTCCTCTCTCGCTTCCTCTTCGGGGTATGAGATGGTCTACAAGGTTTCGTCGTTCAGCGACGTATTCTCCCCACCAGTGAATGAGACTATGAGAGAGTTTCGATTTGCATCCGTCGAAGTACCTCCAGGCCAGCTCTGTGCCTCAGTAACTTACCGTTCGGACTTGTCTGACTTCAACCTCGGCGCGCACATCACGTTGCCGCCGAGGATTATAACGGATTACGTCGGGAGCCCCGCGACGGATCCGATGAGGTTCTTTCCTTCTCCAGGGCAGAGCTTTGTTGAAGGTGGTACTAGACGGCGGAGGCCGTTGACTAGTGAGCGTCCTCATAGCTGGAGTAGCGGGTTTCATAATAGGCCTCCGACGCCGACGAACCAATCTTTCTCGCCTGATTTCCACTGGTCACGTACCGATGGTGACAGTCACCAGCTTTCGCCTCCTTTTTCGCCGTCTGGTTCTCCGAGGATGATTAGTGTGAGGCCTGGGACTGCTCCCGTGACTATTCCTTCTTCGGCTGCGTTTAATAGATATGTTTCGTCTAACTTCTCTGAGCCGAGTAGGAACCCGCTCCCTCCTTTTTCACCTAAGAGCGCCAGACGGTCCCCTTCGTCGCAGGACTCTTTGCCTGGGATTGCGTTGTACAAGAGTTCTAGAAGTGGAGAGTCTCCTTCTGGATTAATGAACCATTACCCTGGCCACAAGGTTGTTATTTATGCTTCCTTCTTACATTGTTTATATGTGTCTTGAGATCACTTATGTCCCCTTTGATGTGTTTTTTTTTTGAATCTTTCAGCTGACAAAGGACAGCAAATACGATTCAGGACGGTTATCTGGACTGCTGTCTTCAAGTGGCTCGCCAAGATTCGGGTTTTCTAGGAGCCCGAGTAGATTGTCTTCCCAAGACGATTTGGATGACCCTGATTGCTCGTGCCCTTTTGATTTCGATGATGTTGACGAGTCTGGTCTTCAGTACAGGTATAAAATGGTTTAACACCCGTTACTTACTTTATTTACTTGAAGGATGTTTGTTATTAGTTCTCCACGATCTCATCAAGAAGACAATTGTTTTGACATCTGCTCTTTGATCTCACTGTTTTTGGCTTGTCAATTTCACTTCTTATTGGGATCTTTCGGTGCAGCCAAAGTCTTGACCGGAGGAAAACTTCGAGCTCTATATCACAGTCGCTACCTATAGGGCGGAAGTCACAGGACGCAGCGGTTGGCGTCCTGGTTCAGATGCTAAAGACAGCACCGCCATTACGACAAGACTCAAGTACTTACATGGCGTCAATGTCTGGGGTTCAGAGAGAAGGTAGCTCGGTTTCAGGCACAGAATCTGAATTTTCCATGGCTCGAAGTACATCAGATGCGCTAGAGGAACTGAGGAATTACAAGCAGCTCAAAGACTTGCTTCTCTCCAAATCCAAGAGTTTTGGTGGAGAAACTCGGGTCCACTGAGCCAAAACCAAAATAGAGCAATCAAGTTATGAGTTAATAATAATCTGATGACTGTTTGTAAATATGGATTTGATGACTACTACTACTTTAGCTCATGTTTTAGTTTCTGTTAAATTAACTTTGAGAAAAAGAGAAAAAAAAAGAGTGTGTAAAAAAACTTACCTTTCAATATGTACATAAGTACTCATAAGGTTTGAAATATTTTCATTCCTACACTTGCTAAATCTATGGAAGTCTTGGTAAGTTAAAGAACATCAATATTTGTGAGCGTTACCAATGAAAAAGTTTGATATAACAATGCATACTGATTCTTGCTCAGTTAAAAGATTAACTACAATGCATAGCTTGTAGTTAATCTGATTTAGTTTGATCATCAACATAGAAGAGTTTTGCAATACAAATTGGATGATAGAAGTTACACACTTAGATAAACGATACACTAAAAACACACACACACACGAAAAGGGCCGAGTAGCTTCAATTATCCATCCGCAATATGCCTAAACATCTACCACTTTACAGCTTTCGCCAAATCTGTGCCACAAAGTAAAACTTCAAAGCCTTTGCCTTTACCAGAAAATTTACCCAAAAAACTGCCATCCATACATCTCCTGCACAACTAACTTAGACTTACTAGCCGGCTTCGGAAGCGATATCTCCCGTCAAAAGCGTACCGCGAAACCCTGCTTCGATATCTCGATGCCCCGTCTTCTTATCGCATATCTCATCTATTGAAAACATCATGATGGTTATATTCTAATAGACAAATCTCACTTAAGCTCAGTAATTTAGCTACACTTCAAAATAATCGAAAGGTACGTTTACCAGCAATGTCGCGGTGTTCATGTATCTCGGTATCTCTCACCCAAAGCTTGTCGCCAGGGAATATATTCACGTCTGCAAGAGTTGCAGATTCCTGATCAATCACTTGTGTGCCTTTGTGAAGTTCTTGGTTCTCCTTCATCACCTGGCATATTATTAAATCCCACATGACATTGCGTATCCAAGTAGTCTAGTGAAATTTTCATAAGACTAGAGGATTTACAAAAGCAATGTTAGAAGACATTACCCCAAGTAATTCCCATATCATCATCTTTAACTGATACACAGTCGTTGTTGCAGAAACTTTCAAGCTGGTCTGCTTCCCGTAGTTTGTTCTCCGTGAACGCTTTGAGGTACGCCGGTCCACCTCAAAGCCGGAGTCAGATGCTTCTAACATTGACTTTGGTGCTTCCTTTCCCCGCACCAAGCAGATAGATACATCTCCTTCAGAGTAAGTGAGCTTCTGCATCAACTCATAGCTCTCTCTGTCTCCTATGCATTCCTCACAAACCTAGTGAGGATAAAAGATATTGCTATTATAAAAAAGCAACTCATGGACCTCAAACGATTTGGTCTACATGTATTGGAACAGTATATAATGCAAATACCTCTGGGGATGTCCTAAGAATAAGCTGCTGAGTATCAATGTCCATATCATTCTCAAGGTCAATAACGTCCTGAGATGCACTTTCATTCCTATTATCACCAGTCTCAATAAAAGCAGAGACTCCATTCTGCATGATCCCTCCCCACTCCTCACAGAAACATTTCCAATCATCCTCAGGGATGATTGTCAGCTTGTCCGTCTAGAAAAATTGTGCACGAATGAAAGTAAGAATTCCCCATCACATGGGTGAAACACACAGGTAATATGACAGAGGATGTAAACAAAACCGACAACCACCACGCCAATTTGTCAAATTCGGAACATGGTTCCTTTTACTTCTCTCACTGAATGGGCAACTACACCACAAAACCAAACTATCAGAGCCAGTGACTAGGGTTAATACTAGAGATTCTAAATCCTCCCAAGCGCTAAAACCAGTCCCAAAACACTCAGCTATCACTCCGCACTTGTTTTCTTTTATATATACTATCCTTACTTCTACAGAAACAAGTTAGCCTCTCTTGCGTTTGTTATGAACTCTTATCAGTTTCCTATTCTGATATTGTCTTTACTATTTCAAACGGTTTCACAATAGATTTATAAGAATCATACTTACACATGGATTTTTCTGAAAAAATGAGCCACGTTTGCAGACAAGTTCAGGGAGTCTTTCAAGGAGTCGTATGTGCTGAAAAAAAAAACAAGAGACAAACCATTAGTTTTATGCTCAAACTTGGTACTGGGAACTAGGAAGATAAAGTAAGTCCTGCTGTTATACGACAGGTTATATTCACCCGCGAGAAAGCAGTATAGGAAACATATTTAGAGTTAAGACTTCTGTACATATAGAAACCAACTCCCTGCAAAGAAATCTTACCTTCTCGCACTTGAGAGTATCAATGACTCCATTAAGAAGTTCAGGTTCTGGTACCGAGGAACTGTTTTTTCCAGTCATGTTAATATAGCTTCTCCACTGCACTAGCCACGGAGAAGGCAACAAGAAATATCGGCTTTGCGGTGTTAATGCTATAGCCTTTCCCGTGGCTAACTTCTCGTGGTTTTGGCGTTGCTTTGCCTTTATTATTCTGTTGCATCAGACCGAACGTAAGAAAATATTTAATGGGTATCACGAATTCACAACCAACAGAAACAACGACTAAACATGGTTAACCTTAGTGCATCCTCGACGTCAGCAACCTCAGAAAGTTCGGATGTGCAGTGAGAACATTGGCTGGAGTCCAGAGGGAAAGAAGAACAACCCGAAGTATCTTCTGGCGTCACTTTTAAAGCATCTTCAACAAGGAATGACCAGAAGTTCTCTGGAACTAGAATCCTTTTGGCCCCTGGCGCTTGCTCAGGCATCAGCTCCCCATGACTACACGTGATTGCATTTGTGGGGCCTGCATCTGCTTCACTGGGAGCATCAAGGATTTTCCTTTTTACCCATTGCTGCAACCTGGAAACATGTTATTACGCTTTAGAAGGAGCTTCATTTTTCTGAAACATTTTAGGTGCGAGCCCCAATGGCGTCCATCTTAGGAGCAATTAAATGTTGAAGGGGCCATCAGCATATGCATCAAGCTATCGAACACGCACAATCAGTACAGGCCAGTTGAATACATACCATGCTTTAGAGACGTAATACTCTCCGTCCTCACGCTTTCCCGAAAGAACTTCGCCTGCTATGCTTTTCATGAATGTTCTTCGATCCCTATAGCTGTCAGAAGAGACAACCATACGAGCACCATCCATAAGGCATTCCCTGCAGTAGTCCCCTTTCCCTAACTTTGGTCCACCATTGAACTAAAAGTAAGAGAATATGACCACATCAAAAAGAAGGTTGAGCAAGAGAGTGAAAAATCCAACAAATAATATGATAGCAGAACGGAAGATTCCTGTTCATAGGAATAAAATTATAGAAACTACTAATTTGTCTGACAAAAATGTTTGATAATGGCAGCTGATGCAAAGGTTACAGATAAGAAAACTGTGTGTCCTGAAGAAAGGAAAGGCACGGAAAGAATATTGCATACCTTTGATTCTAACTTGGTCCATGCAAGTTCAGATATACGCTTCATGCAAGTAATTTTTGAGGCAAGAAATTTCCCGTGGGAACATAGTAAAGGGGTGTTGTCCAAAGCTCTACCTCGTACAAAAAGAACAAATATAATCAAGAACACTTGAAAGCGTAGATAAGATCTAATTTGCTAAATAGAAAATCGTCGCCACCACTGACTGAAAACTGAAATCAAATACAAACTTTTGAGGGAAAACAATAGCAAGAAACTTTGGTATGGAGTATAAAATAGCCATCATATCTGATTAATCATGTACTTTGTTGCAGATTTAAATGCACCGTAGGTTGAAAGCAATGCAGTTAGAACGGGTATATAGATATAGATTTACTTACGGCGGCGAGATGGTATCAGCCCATAGACGAAGCCAATCAGTGGAGATCCAAAAATATTGTTCTTCAAGTGACTGAACAGCAGCTTCCGAAAGTATTGTTCTCACTTCTTGCCTCCTTTCAGTCAAAGTATTCAATTCTCTTTCCTTTCTTAAATCAAATTGCTTGCAACCCTCAAGGAATGTTGCGTTCAGGTCACTGATCCATTTATCGAGATGTGGCGGAAGATAACCACCTTCAGGCTGTTCAACATCTCCTTTAGTTAAGTCAATAGGATTCTCTCTTTGTCCTTCCCGACTATAAATCAGCATATAAGCATCACTGGATGAGAAAACCTCCAACTCTGTGGTGTTCCCACTACTAGAGGCACCATTACTCTCGCACTTCGTGAGATTTTTACAGAGATCTCTACTCTAGATGTGTTTGTGTGTAATAAGAGAGTGTTTGATGATTGTAGAGAGAGATTAGGGAAAAGATTAAAAGACTTTGTAACCAAGACTATAAGATTAAGAGATTATAGAACAAGATTAGAGATTGGTAACAAGATTAAGAACAAGATTAAGAACAAGACTTTAGATTGATGAAGGAGGAGGGGAAACCCCACTCTCTCTCTTAGATTACAAATCGCCAAATACAAGGTTTATAAATGCCATTACACTTTGCAAAACATAAACCTAAATCTAATGGCTATAATTAACTTAAGAGAATGGATGGTGTAGATGAGATGGCACTCTTGTAATTTATGATGGCTGGAAGGATAAGGTTGCTTTAATTCAAACTTGGCAAGCTTGCTCCTGATCTCTCATTGGCTGGCTTTAGGCTCCTCTTAATCTGGCCATGTATCTGTCTAGGTTCTTAGTCAAGGCTGCTCTTCCTTTCCAGCAATAGCCAGCCTGTCCTAAGACCCATTTCGTCCATACTCTCCTTTGTCTTCTTCTCTTAAGAGTTTTGTCTTCTTCTCTTAAGAGTTCCAGCCTGTCACACTTGCAACACTCTCTTTTGTCTTCTTCTCTTAAGAGTTTTGTCTTCTTCTCTTAAGAGATTATCTCCTGAACTTTACACATGACCAAATGCCTTGCCCAGACATTGCACATGTCTCTCTCAATGCCAGATTTCGCCCAGACTTTGCACAGCTCCTAAAATGCCTCAAATGGTCGAGTTATGCATTTCTGGGTCGGACCGGTCCGTACGGATCCGTACGGTCCGTACCACGTCCGTACCAAATCCGTACGGCCTCGCCCAGACTTTGCACACTCGACCATCTTCCTCAACAATGCTTCTAAGTCCCTCCTGGACTTCACCCTATCTTTGCACAACCATCAGATCACTTCTGGACACTCTTAGACACTCCTGAAGCCTCCTGAAGCTTCTCAGACAATCTCTGGAAGCCATGCCCTATTCTTGCACCACTCTCAATCTACACCCAACACTTATGGCTTCACCATTTCATCTCTTCAAGTTAACACTCCCCCTCAAGCTTAACTCTAAGAGATCCTGAGTTAAGCTTGGAACCTTGAAGAATCCCCTCGTTAAAACCCTTACAAAGAAAACCCTTTGGGACAAAACCTTGTAAGGGAAAGAGTAGGTTTCCTCAAGGCCTAGGGATTGGCCACTGAGTCTTTGTGCCTTACCAGCAATGTAAGGGACACAAAGACTCTGGATCATGGCCCTCATGTGATGCAAGGTCGTTCACCACTTCCCTTGCTCATCACCAACACATCTTGTACCTCATCTTTAGACAGATCATGACTCTCCCCCTTTCTCACAACCTCCTTGTTGTGATCAAGTGCTCGGACCTTCTGATCTTCCTTGATAGATACATCTTGAGTCTTGACTGCTTCTTCTTAAGGGAACCCACCATGTTACTGAAACCGCATGAAGATGATTCAGACTGTAGTACCAAGCACCTCACTCTAGAAGCCGCCTTGGAGATCGCTTCATCATTCCTCACTATGCTCCATAACTGATCCGCTCCTCTTCTTGAATAACTACCAAAGGCTCTCAGATCATGCAAGCTTCAATCTCTCTCAAGCTTAGCCATGTGGAACAAGTCAAGCTTGGAAGAATAGCTTTCATGACCTGACTTCTCACTCTATTGCAGCCAACTCACATTAGAAGTTGCACCTGATGGAAGTCTTCATTTTCTCATACCCAAAAATGCTCTGAACATTCATTCTCTTGCCTAGACACGCCACTGCCTATGGCTTTCTTCACACCACTCATCAATCTCTTATCTCTCGCCATGTGATGACATACTCTAGAATCCATGGTGATGAGTTTGTTGGATGTGGATGCTTTGGCAGGAGCACCCAGACTCCGGGTCGTAGCCAAAGCATACACATGCTTCCCAAACTCATCCCATTCCTCCTTTGTGCCACGCTCATTTGCTCTCTGCACTTTCTCCTTTTAGAACCAATTTATGTCTCCTCCTCTCAACAAACTTCACGGCTTCTTCTTAGAAAGGCTAGGAGGCAACTATAGCTTCTTTATCCACCACTGATACTTATCAACTCAACAAACTCAACTTGCCCTCTTCATAGACCCTGGTTTGGGTCTCCCCCTCTCAACAGACTTCACAGCCTCTTTAGAGAAGCTAGGAGATGACCAGGAACACTTCAGTGAGGCGCCAAACAATGGTACCTGATACATTATCCCAAAGGTGCATCAGTACTTATCAAGAACCACAAAATGCAACACACTGATGCTTTAAGTTTCAATCAACACAATTTTCAGACAATCAACACAAGTTTAATATCTTTTCAAGCTCAAGCAATGAATAAGATAGATAAATTGTATTAAGAAAGTTTAAAGAGTATATGATTCTTCCCTTTTGTTTTGGTGAGTCTCTAAACTCGACCAGTGCACCATCTTCATGGCATCATCAGCTTCTTGGAGTTCAATGTGAATCCTTCAGCTTCATGCTTCTCATGAGCCTTCATACACACAGCTCGGCTGATGATCCTTTGTAGAAGCCTTTGCACACACTTGATAGGCCATGAAATTTGCTCTTTACACCATTCCCCCCTCAAGCTTAGTTTCCGAGACTTAGATTTGGAACTGAGCTTGTGTATGGCATAAGCAATTTCATGGTCTTAAGGCCACCAGTCTCAACCGACTTTGGTGATAGTCTAGATCTTGTGATTTACTCTCTTCCTTATACTAGGAACTAGGGTGTTTGAATCACCATAGAGAGTTCACAAGACAAGCTCTCATTGCATAATGTCCCAAACTACACTTCCTGTAGACTTTTGGACTAGATATGTCCTTTGGTATTATGCAATGGCATTCTCTCTTCCTTATCCAAGGATAAAGGTGATTGAATCACCATAGAGAGGCCTCATTGTATAAATCATCACACTACACTTCCTGTAGTTTATGGATAGACACATCCAGTGATGATATACACTGCCACTAGACCTTAGTCTTTACACTCCTTGTTGTTGGCGAATTGATGCTATACATCTTTATGTGTACCTGCCATCACCACAACTCAATACAAGATTAGATCCTCCCATTGGGTTCAAACACAGATTTTTATATCTTGTTTGATCACCAATGGAACACTGGCAATGATCTTGAAACAAGCTAATCACAAGAACAAGATCAAGTCCTTTTTCAATCTCTAAAATGGCAATGCATGCTTTAAACAATACACTGGCACTTTAGGCACAATTTTATGCAATAATATATGAATGCAACAACTTAAGCAAGGCTATATGAATGCAGTAGATTCAATCCGAATGATTACAGCAAATCTAGCACCCTAGAAATGCTATAAAGAAACCAGGAACTTATGCTCACTAGTTCAATCACAGCCCATGATGCAAGTGGCCTAGACATACTTCTAATTACCACACGTTACCAGGAATGGATCTAGCTATGGCATAGGTACCAGAGACTAATGCAAATATGAATGCATGCAAGACATGTCAAGACACACTAATTTAATCAAAAAATTGATCTAAGATGCTTAGACATACTACTAATACAGCTAGTATTCAATGATGAATTAACTAAGGTCTTGACACCACCAAAACACTATGAACCTGATTGAATCACTAACATGATCAAACGAGGAAAATAAATGAATGCACCACAGCTTCTTAATCATGATGGGAGCATCAGAGATCACTTCTCAATTTTGCAACACATCCATGATTACAGAACACGACAATATGCTAGGCAATGCACAAGACTAAAGACTTGAGAAACAAGGATGATCCACAGCGATAACACCAGTACCATTATGCAAGTAGCTTAGACAAAACTAGAGGCTACAACCCATAAATGGTACCTTAGTCTCAACACAAAATGATGACATAATATAAATAGATAGAGATTAGATTTACTCCCTTGTATGACTGGTGAGGAGTGGCTATTCTCCACTTGAATCCCTCACTTACTGGTCTTGAGCTTTGTAACTTCAGACCACTCACTTCTAAACACTTCTCAAGGAACTTCAAGACCAGGAGCACATCACCCTAACAGCTGCGCTTAACTCACTGATCCATCTTCTTCCCTTCAACTTTGATGTTTCCTTGTATGTCTTTTCATGACCAGGAGCGCATCACTTTCACCAGCTGCGCTAACTCAACCAGCCAGACATACAAGTCAACTTCCATTGCTCCAACAATGGACCTAAGGCCTCCCACGACCACTTCTTGTGTGACTTATCTCAACCAGGAGCACACCACTTCCCACAGCTGCGCTATCTCAACCGGTTAGACACACCAGATACTCTCCATTGCTTCAACAATGGATCAACAGCCTCCCACGACCACTTCTTGTATGCCTTATCATGACCAGGAGCGCATCACTTCCCACAGCTGCGCTATCTCAACCGGTCAGACATACAAGACACTCTCCACTGCTCTAGCAATGGGACAAGGACTTTTTCTTCTGCTTGGGTTGGTGATGATCAAAGAACACTTCTCATGTACCTGAAACAACACTTAAACTCCAGCCAAGATCAGCCACACTTGCATTGGTATCAACCCTTGATTAATCATCAAGTTTGATTACCAATGTTACACGCATTGCACAAGACTGAAACAAGCATGAGCAAGTTCATATCTTTGCAAGCTATTTCTCTAAGAACAAGCAAGAACACCACAGATTCAATGCAAAATACTTAGGCAATCTTAACTTCTGCCTTAACTGCATCTTTGACATAAATCAAAGTGCATCAACCTAAGGCAGCAACAATAATTCCTTTTAAAAACAATGCAAGCCGATTACACTAGACAGATTTCAAGTTATAATCCTTGCAAGAAACCTCTCTAAGCACAAGAATGATCTTAACATAGTCATTTCAAGTTACTTAGGCATTCTTTAAGCTCCTTTACTCAGCTATTAGACATGAATCCAAAGCTTCAATGTTAGGTAACTTCTAGACAGTATGCATCCTCTTTAAAGAACCTTTAGCTTTAAAGTCCATGCATACAACTCTCTTTAGATAAAATGCAACAGCTTTTAAACAGATTCAATACATGGATGCAAAACAATTTTAGTAAATCACACAAGCACCATTATGAACCAAGCTAAGCATTTTAAACAATCTCAATCATCAACACACTACACAATAAGCATCCTGGGACAGATACACCTCAACACAATACATTTTTCAATTAATCAACAGTCCACAGGTTATCAAATACACCACAATACACAACCAGATCATAAAGGCACAAGCTTTAACTAAGGGAGAGAGGTTTAGCTTACAAACAAGGAACTAGTGCTTGTTCCTTGAACCTCCAAAGCCATCAACACCACGAATGACCTTTCTCCCTGATCTCATCATGCCAAAGAACCCTCCTTTCTTCATGTTTGAGTCGCCACACCAGTTGCAAGATGAAAGCTTCCTTCTTGGATAGTTTCTTCTTGAACAGGAACCGGGAATGGCTTGGTAATGCTTCCAATGGCCTTCCTTCTTCTGGCGGACATGAGGGAGTAGTACACGACCAAGACAAGCTTCTGGGCACCATGGATGACGACATCTTCTTCTTGAAGGGGTTGAACAGCCGGATGAACCAGAAAGCTTCTACTTGACTAGAACCGGCAAGGGAGAGAGAGCTTGTGCTGTGAGCGGAAGCTGGAACCAAGTTCTAAGCAACCTGGCTCTGATACCATGAGATTTTTACAGAGATCTCTACTCTAGATGTGTTTGTGTGTAATAAGAGAGTGTTTGATGATTGTAGAGAGAGATTAGGGAAAAGATTAAAAGACTTTGTAACCAAGACTATAAGATTCTAGGAACAAGATTAGAGATTGGTAACAAGATTAAGAAAAAGATTAAGAACAAGACTTTAGATTGATGAAGGAGGAGGGGAAACCCCACTCTCTCTCTTAGATTACAAATCGCCAAATACAAGGTTTATAAATGCCATTACACTTTGCAAAACATAAACCTAAATCTAATGGCTATAATTAACTTAAGAGAATGGATGGTGTAGATGAGATGGCACTCTTGTAATTTATGATGGCTGGAAGGATAAGGTTGCTTTAATTCAAACTTGGCAAGCTTGCTCCTGATCTCTCATTGGCTGGCTTTAGGCTCCTCTTAATCTGGCCATGTATCTGTCTAGGTTCTTAGTCAAGGCTGCTCTTCCTTTCCAGCAATAGCCAGCCTGTCCTAAGACCCATTTCGTCCATACTCTCCTTTGTCTTCTTCTCTTAAGAGTTTTGTCTTCTTCTCTTAAGAGTTCCAGCCTGTCACACTTGCAACACTCTCTTTTGTCTTCTTCTCTTAAGAGTTTTGTCTTCTTCTCTTAAGAGATTATCTCCTGAACTTTACACATGACCAAATGCCTTGCCCAGACATTGCACATGTCTCTCTCAATGCCAGATTTCGCCCAGACTTTGCACAGCTCCTAAAATGCCTCAAATGGTCGAGTTATGCATTTCTGGGTCGGACCGGTCCGTACGGATCCGTACGGTCCGTACCACGTCCGTACCAAATCCGTACGGCCTCGCCCAGACTTTGCACACTCGACCATCTTCCTCAACAATGCTTCTAAGTCCCTCCTGGACTTCACCCTATCTTTGCACAACCATCAGATCACTTCTGGACACTCTTAGACACTCCTGAAGCCTCCTGAAGCTTCTCAGACAATCTCTGGAAGCCATGCCCTATTCTTGCACCACTCTCAATCTACACCCAACACTTATGGCTTCACCATTTCATCTCTTCAAGTTAACACTTCGGAGTTGAAGAAGAAGAAGAGCCTTCATTAAATGGATGTGCACCCAGTTTCGACACTTCCTCATCGTCAAACTTCCACCACAAGCCAGTCTTTTCATCTTTGATATGAGCAACGTAATGTCCACTGTTCACAGCGCTTCCTTTGTGGATCAACACAGCAGAGAGTTCGTATGTCAACTCACTCTCACAACACTCCGCCAATCTCGATCTCATATCCAACACTCGAGGAAAGGAAAACGAGGATGTAATTTTCTTCTTAGCCGTAGTCTGTTGACATAATAATTTTTTTTTAACAATAACTTATCTAAAGATTCAACTTATTATGCAAATGTGTTGATTGAAAGTAACCTTTGGGAGGAAAACACAACGTTTGAGCTGAAAAGTGATAACAGGAGGCAGCGTGCGGAGTTTAATACAGCGCGTAGCGTCCACTCGAGCATCGCAGCTCCCACAAAAATACTGATTGTCACCATCAAGATGCTCCAAGCTAAGGTAATCACTCAAACTCTCATCCAAACTCTTAATCCCCTTGACATTCAACTCAACCGCGTAAAAGTCCTCAACCTTCGAAGAAGCTTCCGAATCCCTCCCGCATTCCGAGCACGTGGTCACGTGCGATACACTCCCGCGGAAGAGATCCTGCACAATGGAAACACCAGAACGCTCGAGCAAGGATAAAAGCAGAGTCAAGAACTCGTGCGTATCCTGCTGAACCTCGTTATCCAATTCGAGCGTTTTGACGAAGGACTCGGAGTCGACGGAAGACCTCTCGCTGGCGGAGAGCTGGGCGAAGAGCCTGGCGATCTGATCGAGGACGGGGTGCTGATTTAAGATGTCGAGTTCGAGGGAGAAGACGGCGTTGCGGAAAGGGGAGTTCATGTAGAGGCACTGGAGGATGCTGTTGGCGTAGCAGGTGGCGCCTAGGTTTGTTAGACCGGCGGGGGTGGATTGGGGAGAATGGCGGCGGTTAGAGGAGAGATCGGGGCCTAGGGATTGGATGATCTCGGAGGTTTTTTGCCAGAGGCCGGATTTGCGGGTGCCGTTGGGAGGTGGAGCGAGTGAGCAGAAGCAGTTGGGGTTGTCGCGTGTGTTCACGCGGCAGGTGGTTTCTTGTTGTTGGCAGAGTGGTTTGTGGATCATGAGGAGTTGGTTTAGGTCTTCGTCGGTTACTTCATTCGCTTCGTAGATTTTTCTGCAAACGAATCAAATGTTTTTGGCTAAAAATGCAAAAAACTAAAAGAGTTGATTTGAGTGGTTTTTGTTTTTGTGTACCGGAGGATTTGAGGAGAGGAATCAACGGTTTGTGAAGGTCTTTGCCTTTTGTTTTTGTTTCGTGTGTTAGGTCTCATTGTGTTGTTATCGCCTCACCACCAACTAAGCCCTAGGAGGAAGATCACATTTGTGTTAACTATTCGATTCTCCGATTGAGGAAAGACATTTATGAAATCGCATCGCAACTCTGATCGATCGGAGAAAATAGAGGGGAGCATAAAGTACCTGAGAATCTGGAGTTGTTGATAGAAAGCAAGTAGAGAGCTCAGCTTCTCCCGTTTTCCCTCTCAACTCTTCGTCTTCCCGTCGATTTTTTTTCTCTCTCTCTCTCCGTCTTTTCTATTTTCCCTCCTCGTCGTCCCGCGCTCTCTAAAATACACGTTGGATCAAATATCAATTTTGATTAGGCTTCTTTTTTTATTACGTATACACATAATAAGAGATTTCATTCCAAATTAGTCCCCATAATAAGGTTTTACTATAGGGGATTTGTTTCAAACTGGTGACTAGTGTCCTAATAACCCCAAATTAATTCATCAGGGCCAGATGTCTTGTGTTGAAGCAACTTTTATTTGACCAACATGTGTAGCCTTAGTTTGCAGGCAAACACAAAGTATTACTAACTCCGTTCGAAAATAAGATTTTTTAGATTTAACTTTTGTTTCATAAAAATGAATTTTCTATATTTTTAAGGTACTTTTGTACACTT
Organism: Hirschfeldia incana; assembly: GCA_026261945.1. NCBI lineage: Eukaryota > Viridiplantae > Streptophyta > Magnoliopsida > Brassicales > Brassicaceae > Hirschfeldia > Hirschfeldia incana. The sequence goes on along the minus strand of JABCMI010000093.1, from coordinate 870,408 downwards.
TTAAAAAACATTAATTGTAAATATTTGAATTGATTAAATTTTATTGGTGGATAATTATTAGAAAATACATAGAAAAAATAAATAGTAAATTCAAAAGTAAACATTTATTATGTTCTTAATATACGTGAAAACTCTAGAAAATCCTACTTTCAGAAACCACATAATTAAAAACAAAACATTTGAGAAACATACATACGAGGATCTCTTGTTGCAATCTTTATGGCTTCCACCCTTGTTTAACTACTCTCTACTGCTCTTTCATCATCTTTGTGTATTAGTAGATACATTTCCATGCTCTGTTTACAATCTCGTCTTCTACAAACGGACGCAATGACCACATCATAGTGTAAGTACCTAGTTCATCAAATGATGTCTTCAAACTAAGCCCTCTCACAATCTTTTCCTGCATAAATACAGTATCATCATCATACATTGCTCTTCTGTAAGATCTTTGAATAAAGATCCAACATGCAGAGTCTCTGAAGTTTCAAAATCTAACACACCTGCATAACAAAGTTCTGCTTCACCATACTGTAAACCACTGCAATAACTGTAGCGTACTCTGCAACTTCAGGTTCTTGAGCAAAAGGTACAGTCTCCTCCTGAGACCAAACAACATTACTCTTTTGTCTAAAACCATTCTTCAAAGATAAACATGTATTGAAACCTTACTTCATCACTCGTCACTTGTCGCAATTCATCATTTGATTCTTCGTCTACTTGTGTTGAGAGCTTTGTTGCAGTCTCAATTGCAAGGGCTACATCATCAGTGAGACGCTCGAGCTCAGATAACAAGCTCTGAGCTGCGTTTACAAAACCTTACAGATTAGAAGGGCATACTTGCTTAACTAAGTCAAAGTAAGTTTGATGACATGAAACATTAACCAATACAAAACAAAGCAATATGGCGAGAAAACAGTAGATTCATTATTACCTTTGATTAGGTGGTCAGAAAGTCCTGCTAGGGACGTATGCACTTCTTGTTCCAGGTAGTTTTTTTCAAACAAACAAAAAAGAGAGAGATGTGTAAGCAGAAACGTAAAAATGCTAAAGAGTGTTTCTTTTCTGAAAACATGAATTTCACATAATTTGAGAAACTATTAGAGTTAGATCAAAAGAGATGATGAATAAAACTTACAAGCTCGTGTGCTCTGTGCAGCATCATCGATGTTGATACAGCCTGCTTCTATGTATGATTTAAGCCGTCTTGTTTCATTGTTCTTGAGAATGTTCTCGATCAACTTGGAGGAAAAGGCTATTGGAGAGCGTTTGAGCAAGCCTGTGGATAAGAAACTATGTCAGCGAAGGTCCCATAGTGAAGACAATAAAACCACTAAAACAAAGCAAAAACGTACAGAGTCCTTGCTGAAAGCGTAGAAGAAAGGTGTTTGCTGCATTATCTAGTTCCTCAAGCTTTGTGATCCTATAATCATTGCAATAATCCAAGATTTTCAAATATCTGTGACAGAAAAAAAAATAGAAACAAACATACCCGGTCATAAAGTCTTTGAAGATATTGTAAACTTTCTGCTTCAGCTCGCTTCTGGCTTCCATCTCTCTCAGTCTTGAATTCTAAAAGACACATGTAAACACAACTGCTCAAGCTAAAACCAGAAGAGAGTTGAGAGGCACAACACAAGAGTCAATTTCGTCAAACAAAAGAAAGATTCGACAGAGAAAGTATCGATTTTTTTCAGTGAGCATTTGAAGTAGATGAACATGGCAATCAACTGCTTAAACAAACTTAAACGTTTTCTCATCTAATCCCAACTCGACAGCAGACTTCGGACAACCAATTAGTTAAAACAATACAAGAGATATAGAGAGCATTCAACAAACCAGAGTTCGGTTTTTGAAGGAGACTACGAGACGTGTGGAATGGTGGTGGCCGACAAAGCTCGGAGGAAGTCAGAGAGACGCCGGAGAAAGATAATTCCGGCGGTGGAGAGAAGAGGCGAATGCTTAGGGGTTTCGCTTGGTGAAGTAAAAAAAGCTGAGAATAGTTTGGGCATTGACCCAATTAATTTTGAAGAAGATTTTTTTCGGTTAAATGAGAAAAATAAGACTTTCTTTCCCAAAATGGAAAGCTAATTTTCTTTTTTTGCTTAAACTTGTTTCCATATAGGAATATAATATATACACACATCAATCAGAACCCATACCGTGGAAGTAGCTGTACAAACCCAAAACAAAACAAACAAAAAACAAAACGAGTCATGTGTCAAAAACTGTGAGTGAGTGTGAGGCGGTTTACAAAAACTGTGCCTCGGAACTAACTTGAAAACTCAGAACCCATGTGTCACATGTTGTCAGTGGTGTTGGCGTTGAGTTTTGTTTCCTTTATTATGAACTTTACTGCCTCCTCCTCCTCCTCTATACAACTTTGTGTGGCTGTTCTGTCCGTAAGACGCGTTCTTCACACCCTTGGTTCCCGAAAGCGGGCTTGTCCCGTAAACTCGCTGTTGGTTTCTTGCACCATTGGGCGCTGACACTGCATTGGCCACGCGGGGGCTGTTGCCTGAGCCGTTTCTCACCGCGGCAATGGCTCGAGGGCTTCCATAGAAAGGCTGCCCGGCCGAGGTGGTGGCCCTGTTGATGACTCCAGCTCGTGGGCTACCATAAGGACTCGGGGTGTTGACCAGCATTTCCTGGTTGATAAGAATATTTTGCAATCAGAACATAATGAAATGTCTGTTGCCTTCATAACTAAGATTCAGATCAAGAAATGTATTTTTTACCCTTTGTGGAGTCTGGTAAAAACTGGGACCAATGTGGGAAGAGACCATCCCTGGAGAAGAATTGTTCACTGTTTGTGGATAAGAGACCCGGCGATGATTGCCTCCTGTGTCGATCCATGGAGCTGGTCTGCCACCACCATAGCTTTTCCTAAGACCGGCAAATGCAGGTGGCTCGTGTCCCATAAAGTAGTAAGAGCTGTGATGTTCCTCTCTGCATAAAGTAGGAGTTGGAGCCCATTGTTGTCCTTTGGAAGCAGCAGCTTGATTGTAGCTCTGGAAAGTGCAGGAGGATTGAGAATATGAATGGCCCATGAAAGGGATGTTTGCGGGTATGAAACTCGGTGCCTGTTTCCTGTAAGGAAGCCCGGGATACGATGCCATACTCCAGTCTTCGATGGTGATTCCTTGTTTAGCGGCAAGGTCGAACACTTGTTTCTCTTCAACTCCTAAACCCATGAGCAGATTCCATAGGTTTCTCTGAGCTTCTCTTTGGTTGTATATGATTTGGTCCCTCATAGCCATTTCAAACTGTAGTTCGGTATTACCCATCCCCTACATTTATTTATGTTAAAACAACAGTAAATGTTAGTCGGTAGCGTAAGAGTCTCAAGACATTGCTTAGTTTACTCTACTCACCAGGAGCTTGTACTGGTTGAGAATGTGCAGATAAGTTTTGTTTCCATTGTTATTTATTGCTTCGTTGAGCATATCCTGTAGTTTGCAACGATGCTTTTCATTTTCTTCTATTTCCTGTAAAAACAGAGGCATGAGCATGATTGCGAAGATGTATTGCAGAGTGGAATGTAATATACGATTAAAAAGAAGGTTTACTCTCTGGTAGTTAACACCGGCTTCATCATTGTCTCTTATATTATCAAGTATTACTTGACGTCTGCTACTTAGGGCCTCAACAATATCCTTCTCTGTCGCCTATAAAATAGAGAAGAGTGTTACAGTAATGCAATATAATGACCTCTGGATTAAGAGAAGCTTTGAAACTAACCTGTTTCGCAATGGCATCATCGAGATGCTGAAGTTCAGTACGGTTTCTGAGGTTAGTTTCTTCGAGCTCAAATAATGCCTTCTGTAAGTTTATACGTTCCTGAACATTTTCACTGATCTGGTGACTTAAACCATCCAACCACGAAAGTTCACGTTCAACACCTCTTTCAAAAGGTATGATGCTAAGCTGCGACTCCTTTTCTGCTAGTTGCTTCTTCAGCTGAGAAACCTCACTCTAAGAAACCAAAGGCATGAGTTATGTGCTGCTACTACATTCAATTTGTAACAAAAGTAGATGAAAGTAATTAACTTACTTGAAGATTGTCGATCATTCGTTGGTAGTCTGACATATGAGTGTCAATGGTACCAATATTTTTCTAAAACGCATGAAAAGCAGTAAGTACTTCTTGACCAATTAGCAATATCGTGAACTAAGAGGAGAATAATTGTAACCTGAATGTGGGTCTTGATCTCTTTTGCTCGGTCAGCATATTTCAGTGTGTTCACAGTATGATGATACTGATTATCAGCAGGAGATACAGTTGCAACCATCACCGTCTGGGAGTTCCCACTCAAACCATCTTTAAGAATACGCGTAAGTTTGCTGAAATTACACACGTCTGTCAGCCAAAAAAGATGGCCATTTTTAAATCAGAAAGATCACAAATCGACACATACCTGTTTCTGTATGGGACATAAGCAAGACCCTTTTTGTGTTGCTTCCCCAAGGCGTTTATGCAATTTGCTAGTGCAAGGAGTGAGCGGTTGATATTAGCTCCATCCCTCAGTTTCTGACCTCCATTGTTCGTCTCAGCTGCTCTTTCACTGCCAGCAAGATCTACAAGTGCGAGTTTCCCTCTCATAACCTGATTTTGATTCTTTTGCCTTCTTTTTACTGCAATCTCCAGAACTGCATGGGACCTGGTAATTGACAGGCACATTTATAAAGGGTAATGGACCACTGCGAGTTCGTTTTCAAGAGAAAAATAAAAAAAATGTTTCCATTACAGTGTGAGATCTAGGGTTTCAGAAGAGACAAGCTTCAGACATTAACAGCTTATTCAGGAGATAGCACTGCTCACCTTGATGATGTACTGTTCATCTCAGTGCTCTCAGTTTTTCGTCTACTGTTCCCTAAGTTCAGCAGTTCAAGAATTCGATCAGCAGAATAGACCTACAAAAGAAACACTTTGACTAAGGCTTCAAGATCAGGTTTAAAGTGATCTCCCCAAATCTGGTTTTACAGGAGTAATGGTCTTATCGCTTGTAGAAGGAAAGAAAAGTATAGAGACCTTGATTGATCGCAGGCCAGCAACTACTATTCCCTGCTCCGGATCCTCTCTGAGCTCCAAATGACCGGATGACTTTTCAAGCAGATCGTATATAACCTGAATTGCAATTGAAACATATATTACGTGAGAAAGAGTAAATCTCATCACTGAAAGAGCACACTACATACACACACCAAAAGAAACGAAGGAGAACAACCAAATTTATCAGAGGGAGGCTTACTTCGTTGTAGACTTCAAGATAGGAGCAAGTGACTTCGAAGTCATCAGAGCTCTTGTCACTCTTAATCATGTCGAATACGGTATTCAGGCTGAGAACCATCAATCCAGGGTCACTTCGTGTTCCAACCATTGTATATGTTTTGCCACTAAGAGCAAACAAAAAAAACGATGCATCACTGAGTCAGATAACAAAATAAAAAAGGAGAGGCCATACTGCAATAGTTTTCCTGACATAGAAGACCTAATCAAAGCCAGTTTAAGGTCTAGATCACTTTAGCAAGAATATTTTTAAGTAAGCTAAGAGAAACATTCACTTGTAGTCTTTGCAATGCTACATCACTGCATACCTTCCAGTGGAACCATAGGCAAAGACTGTAGCATTGAGTCCGTGAACAACCCCAGAGATCACTGAAGAAATACTCTTATATACATTCTGAAAGAAAAAAAAAAATACAAATACATTATTTAAGATGCAATACTCACTATTCAATATGACAAACCTTACACCACAAGTCAAAACTTAGAACCTAAACATTTTCCAGAAAATTCCATCAAATAGAAAGCGTAGATCCTAATGAAATCACAAGTTCCCAGAGAGCGAGCGAGAGAGAGAGAGAGAGAGAGAGAGACTGGACCTTGTTGGTACTCTCAGGGCCAAAGGCATGATCGAAACAATATTTCTTCTCTTTAGTCCGATTCTGAATCCGGTCAAGGTAATCCTTCGATAAGTCAGGGTCCAACACTATCACCTCCTTAAGAAATTCAAATCACACACAACAAATTAGGTCGAACGAATTTTTCCAAATCGAATCGGTAAACTGTGGGGGAGAAAAATTGAAAACAGACCTTAGAGTTATTCACTCGAACGATGTCTCTTCCACGTTCTTTCTCCATCAACGGTCTACATTTCACGGCAACCTACCGAGAGAATTCAAACGGTGCGGAGAGAGAAAACTCAGGGGAAGAACAATGGAAAAAAGGAAAAATTAAACGAGAGAGCTAACCGTTAGTGTCGTCGTTTTCTTCGCGACGGGAGCTCTGATGCTCGGCATTTCGTCGCGCTTAGATTACGAAGAAACAATCACAATGCCGAAGTGGAATTTTCCTGGAAAGTAATGAGGATTTTCTCTCGGGAAACTAACGATCAGAGAGACACACGGAAACTGACGGATAAAATATCTGAGTGAAGAAGAGAATGAACAATTCAGCTGAGGCAAAAGGGATACTACTACTAATTCAAAAGTTTTTGAAGGTTTCAAGATTTTCTCTCTGTATAAATTTCACCGTTTCAAAATTTATGAATAGAAACAAAATAAAAAAACAATAAATGCATCGAACGAGAAAATATTTTTTTTTATTTGTTAATCAGAAGAAGAAGAGAAATAAAGATCGTGCGGGAGGGATACTGTGTTTGTATCACGTGTGTGACGGTGCATTTTGTAGTGGAAGTGTTAATGCTACCGGAGCCGTTGATTTTATGTGACTGAACGGTAGATATCGACCAGGGAGATGTGTGTCGGTCCCGTTTTCTTTTGTTAAGACCATGAATATCGGTGTCCCAAGACAGATATCTTAGCTTTTTTGGGATTTAAATTAAATGAAAAAAGCCCAATAATGCTTGGGACAAAAGATGAATGTCCTCGGTTAAGAACTTTTTGGTCGTGTCCTTAAGGGGCAGGTGTCAAACAACCAAAACCCATCGTCTTCTTCCTCTCACTTTCCTTTGCGATTCTTTCCGAAACCGATCCTTTTCGCGTGCTTGAAATTCGTAGAGTCGGATCGAATCACCATGGCTAAGAGCTCATTCAAGCTTTCTAATCCTCTGTGTCAGTGTCTTAGATCCTCTCTTATACACTATTATCAATCATCATAGTTCCAGATCGTGTAGGATTCTGATTTCTGATTAAGCTTTTGCTTTTTATATGATGTTTATATCTCTGTTTTGTGTTGGTTCTATCTTCTTAGGGATACAGATTAGACTAAACCAAGTTTAATTAGTCTCTGAATCCTTTGATTTTGCTTTGTTGATTTATCAGAGATAAGGATGAATGAAGCAACTCGAATCAGAGAGAGAAGTACCCTGACAGAATCCCTGTACGTCTCAAATCACTCTCTTGATTTAGATTAAGTTAAGAATTATTGTGTTCTAATTTTAGAATCTGTATCATGTAGGTGATTGTGGAGAAGGCTGGACAAAGCGATGTTCCTGACATTGACAAGAAGAAGTGAGTAGTGTGACTGATTGATTGATTAGTTCTCAAGCTTGATCAATGACTAAATGTGTTGTCCACTTTGTTTTTCAGGTATCTCGTCCCAGCTGATCTAACAGTTGGTCAGTTTGTGTACGTAGTCTGCAAAAGAATCAAGTTTGGTGCTGAGAAAGCTATCTTCGTCTTTGTCAAGGACACATTGCCTCCAACTGGTAAAAGGCTTTAAAACTTGACACCATTCAAGAATAAAGTTTCATTCTTTACCTTTAAAATTAGTCTCACTAGTATTTTTGTTTGTTGATGTAATAGCTGCATTGATGTCTGCGGCCTATGAAGAACACAAAGATGAAGATGGGCTCCTCTACATGACTTACAGCAGAGAGAACACTTTTGGTTCTTTCATCGCTGCTTGAACACTCAAGATGTGATGGCTACTGCTTTGGCCAAAGGTTCCACTCTTGGACAAGATGCTGTGAACAAAGCCAAGACTTTTGATGAATTGAATCAGTTGAGAGCTGATGCTTCCGCCAAGGTGAGTCTTCTGAACAAACCAAATCAAGAACACGCATCACAAAGAGTGTTCCTTTTGTGGCACAACTGGAAAATCTGATTTTTAGTAGCACAACATAAATTTGTCTTATGATCTTTTTATTACTTGTCATACAAGTTTGTACCATGAACTCAACAATTAATTTATTAAGAAACAATTAAAAGTCCCACTAATAATTACCATTTTTACAAAAAGTCCTTAACAATGTCCTAATCTAAAAATAACAATAAAAAACTTTAAGGACAACTAACTAAGGACAATTGATAATCATGCTCTAAGATTTGTTTACTACGTCCCCGTTAAAATGTTTAGTCAAGGAGCCTTTTTGATTTGGATCTTTGTTGCAAATTGATTTCTTAACTAATTTAATTTGACGAAGTTGCAAAATCTGTAACACGACGTGCCATCTAATACCATAGATATATACAAGATTTTCTGACGTGACATTTTAAACATATTCATATTAATAATGATAACTCACATATAATAAATTATTTTCTTTTGTGACAAAGAACATTGTGAAAATTCTTTAAAGGTCGTCACAATGAAAAGTTGGCAGATTACAGTTGTGTATATTAGAATAGGAATCATATATTCATTTCATACAATTTGGGTGTAACTCGGTTAGTTAGCTCCTCTCCACCTCATGAGTTTGATTAAGGCAGAAGAGAAGAAGAGAGTTATAATGGGAAAAACTATACAAATTAGAATTCCCCAGTATTGTGAATGTCTCGTAAAAACATTTCGGAATCATATAACTGTGTGTTAGCTCGCCCATCCTGCACATTATCGACGAATTTAATTTTAAGATAAATGCATGACTGCTGCCCACATAAGTATGGGTACACCTACGTTTATTTCTAATTTAATGGTAGGTGCATGTGCTACAAACTCAACTTGATCTCACCGAATGATCTTTCGGTTCATCAATTGCAAATATTACCAGGACCGCTCGTTATTAATTTTTTTTTTTTTGTTCATTTGGAACGTAATAAACTGTAAAAGTTGGATGAGTGAATGGGACGTCAATTAGGCTACTTTTAACTCCGGCTGATTCCATTTGAGGAAAATCTATGGGCTATTTTGAAATTGAATGCCCAGAAGGTTTCTGGTCTCGTTTTGCATGATCGCGACTTCTGCCTATTTTGATTTTATATACAAGATTTAGAAAGCACATGCACGTAACAATCTCCTTTTCAACACAGTTCTCTTTTTACCTTCGTAAAGTGATATACTGCCAGGCTAACTGCTACACACAATCTATCTTTAGATCAACATGAGAATCGTTTTATTCAGTCTCTAAGTAAACATGTTCCGGTTTAAACTAGGCCTCCAAATGGTTTTTTAAAGTGTAACGCGCGTCGTCGATGCATCCTTTGATCCTACTACGTTGAGGGTTAACTAAAGACTCTCAGGGAGTTGCTAAATTTTATTGGAGTTCTGCACTATTAGGAGAATACGTTCCGTGTTAGAAGCAGAAGACAGAGCTCTGATTATGATGGCAACCTATGATGTTCGGTTTATGGGGTTTGGGCAGTCATTTTCGAAAGTACAATATGAATTTGATTGGGTTTAAAATGGTGGTTAGAAAAAAAAACACATGGTATCAGTATTTTCTCAAACAACCCACAACCCACGCCGTTCTTTCTTCATCCATGATTTATTTTTTTACTCCTGTATATCTCTTAATTTTGTCAAACAAGCCTTATACACACACGATACACCTATCACAATCCACGATGAACTGTATTTCATCCTTCCTTACTCTCCATGGCCCCTCTTGCATCATTTTTATTCTATTTACTAGATTATATATAGTGATCAGTTGATAGAGGTTTAGATACTTCTATTCAGCTTGATCATGTGGTGTATACACATATTTCACCTAAGTTATATGTGATCATTTTTTGCAGAAAACAAAATGATGATGTCATTGGATTATTATACCCACGTTTCTCACTAATTCACATGATCAGATTTTCTTCGGTTGATGTAAGTTTCAATTTAGAATGTGTTGATAACTCTATGAAGCTTTGCTTGATTCACATGTTAATTAGGAACGTATTTAGCAAAAAGAAAACATATTTTTCACCGTGACATTTCAATTAGAGTATATAATCAGTGTTAGTCATTTATGCCATTTAGGTTTAACAATTATAGGAGTATAGCTAGGTCCGGTCTGTTGGATAGGCAATAAAAGCGGTGGTATAGGGCACAAAATGTTATTCAATTTTTTTTCAAATCTAATTTGTCCATTTTAGAAGAAGAAGAAAAATTACCTAACTGATTAGGGCATCCAACGATCATGGACTGGCAAGCTAATAGGGTATATTAGCTATTCTCAAACTAAGGTGTAAACGTCTTTCTTACTTACATTATTTTCCATTGTCATGCACTGATTTGTTTTCATAGAATGATGTTTTGTGTTTTTTTTTTGGCTAAATGTTTTTGTGTTACATGCTGTTTTCATTTACTCTTGTTAAAATAATTATTCGATTTGTAAGATTATTTGCAGGATATTGAATGAATGTAAGATGCCAAGGACCACAGAACACAAATTTACAAAGAACTCAAAAGATACCCCCAACAATATTATCACTTTTAAATCACACCCCGATATTATATCACTTTCAAAACACACCCCATATTTATTCGAATCGGTCGTCTCTTCCCCTCACCGAGCCCCATTTCCAAATACCCTAACAGACATTTTTCGATTTCCCAGTAGCCAATCCATGGCAGAAGAAGTCCCAGCACCAGCATCAGCATCAGCATCTTACATCCCATACGTCCTCTCCCAAACCCTAACCCCCCACGCTCACCCCGTCTCCTCCGTAAAATTCTCCTCCGACGGCCGCCTCCTCGCATCAGCCTCCGGCGACAAAACAATCCGCACCTACGCCATCACCCCCAACGGAACAGACCCCATCGCCGAGCCAGCACAAGTCTTCACCGGCCACGACGCCGGAATCTCCGACGTCGCCTTCTCCTCCGACGCGAGGTTCATCGTCTCCGCCTCCGACGACAAAACCTTAAAGCTCTGGGACGTAGAGACTGGTTCCCCGATCAAGACCCTCCGCGGGCACACGAACTACGTCTTCTGCGCGACCTTCAACCCTCAGTCGAACATGGTGGCGTCCGGATCCTTCGACGAGACGGTTCGGATCTGGGACGTTTCGACGGGGAAGTGCTTGAAGGTTCTTCCCGCGCATTCGGATCCCGTAACCGGGGTGGATTTTAATCGGGATGGGTCTTTGATTGTGTCGAGTAGTTACGATGGGTTGTGCAGGGTGTGGGACTCCGGGACGGGGCATTGTGTGAAGACGCTGATGGATGATGAGAAGAATCCTCCTGTTTCGTTTGTTAGGTTCTCTCCTAATGGAAAGTTCATCCTCGTTGGTACTCTTGATAACACCCTCGTGAGTCCCCCAATCTAATAGAGAGCAAAGGCATATTAGGCTTTTGTGTAGATTGTGTTTGTTCCTATTCGGGAAGCTTTTTATCTCTTTGCAGTGAAAGCTGATAGCTTTAGTATGGTTCATGAATACTGAATGGTCGTTAGGTCTAAGATACTTCTTTTGGTGTTTGATTTTGTTTGATCATTAGGGTATTTGAGAAGATGTAAATATTCTCATGATGCGTTATTAATGCACGGATCTGTTGCTTTATAAAGCTCATTGTCATATCTTGCTTAATCCATTTAAAAGAGTTGATTATTTGCTATATGATTACTCGTTTTGCTCTATAGCAAATGCATTAAGACTTGAATTGAACGTGTTAACTTAGATTCTAGATTGTGAAAGCTGATAGCTTTAGTATAAATATGTTAATGATCAAGAAGAGTTCAACAATCCTGAGTGGTTGGTTGTTTGGAAGATAGAACGTGTTAGCTTAGATTCTATAGATTGTGAAAGCTGATAGCTTTAGCATAGTTATGTTAATGATCAAGAAGAGTTCAATAATTCTGAATGGTCGGTAGTTTGGGAGATAGATCTTTTGGTAATTTGATTTTTTGTTTGGATCAATAGAAGATGTAAATTCTCATGATTCGTTATTTACAGAGGTTGTGGAACATTTCTTCGGCTAAATTTATCAAAACATACACTGGCCACGCCAACTCTCAGTACTCCGTCTCCTCTGCGTTCTCCGTCACAAATGGGAAGCGGATAGTCAGTGGATCCGAGGACAAGTGTGTATACATGTGGGAGCTCAATTCCAGGAAATTGCTTCAGAAACTTGAGGGTCATACTGAGCCTGTCATTAGCGTCGCTTGCCACCCGACTGAGAACATGATCGCATCAGGCTCGCTGGACAAGTCTGTAAGGATTTGGACACAGAAGAAATGACGGAAGAGGAATGAATCTCTCTCCATGTAAAACATACCTTCCTTTCATGTTGTAATATTGTGTAGTGCCCTCTTTCTTAGTTGAGAGCCTTTGTTAGATTTGATTCTATTCCAGTCATATTCGAGGCATTAAAACAAGAGCCTTGTTAGATTTGGTTTTCAATTCACATAATAACTGTTGACTTCCCAAGCAGAGGAACTCGCGTCCCCTCTTCCTCTGTGATCGACATCTACAGAAAAATCAGTTTGGTTCCACCTTCAGAATCTGAGGACTTCTCGACGAGTCTGTTTGAACTCGGTACTTTTGCCTCTTTTATATTTTCAAACTCCGTGTATCTCTCACTATTACTGTTTAGGTAAATTTTACCGAGGCCCCCATCTCTAGCAGAGTGACCAACAACTTGGAGTTCAGGACCTTGAGCATCTTTGTGCAAACAACGACCAAAGATCAAAAGCAAATGTGTAGTTTTTTTTTTTTTTTGGTAGGAAACCGGGAGAAATCTCCCGATCTTTATTCAATAACAAATTGCAGTCTACAAACGAATCTGTCGTGGCCTTAATGGTCCATCGACATACTCATGCAATACACTAACCACCTCACTCGGTGCAACATCAAATCTATAAAAACCAAATGGAAAGGAGAATGCAAGGTTAGCCAAACCATCAGCTAAGCGGTTTGCTTCCCTATACACATGAACTATTTGGACCAACCAGTCCCTTGTCAAGAAGCCATGGCACAAATGCACCAGGAAAGATAGCGGATGAGCATCTCCAATCCCTACTGTGAGAAACTCCACCACCATTCGAGAATCTACTTCCACCTCCAATCTACTAATACCTTTCTCCCATGCCATCACCAGGCCATAATATACTCCCCACAACTCCGCCAAAGGAGCCGAGCACCTTCCTATGTTCAGTGCAAACCCACCACACCACTCACCATCCCCATTTCGAATAACTCCACCAGCAGCGGCCGGTCCTGGATTACCTTGTGAGGCCCCATCCGTGTTTAGCTTCATCCACCCCACCCTAGGAGTCGTCCATCCGATCATTACTTCAGTCCTCTGACCAACTTCCAAGCTCCTTCTCTCCACCGCCTTCGCTAGCATTACTTCATTAGCTAAATCCCGCAAGAATTTTACTCGATCTTTCCAAAGTCGGGTCTCCCCAAATACATTCCCACATCTCCATTTCCACCCCCACCAAGTAGCCAAAGCAAACATCGTAGCCCAAGGGACCCCACGCTCCTCATCCTTATCGCAAAGGTTCCGGTACAGCCACTCGAGCAACGGCATTGAAAAGAAAGCTTGCCCTTTCGCTGGGTTGATAACTCTATCCCATATTCCTGACATCGCCAGACAGTCTCTAAGAACATGTAATATTGTTTCAATACCTCCTCTACAAACCTGACAAACATCAGTTCCACTCAGGTGTCTTCTATGTCTTTCTGCATTTGTCATTATTGCTTGATTCCCCATAAGCCAGAGGAATATTCGCACTCTCTCTGGGGCGACAACACGCCACATGCTCCTAAATAGACTACCCATATGTTGCCTGGGCGTATCATCTCGTGTGAGCAGATTATATGCAGTCTTTACGGTAAACTGGCCGTTTGTTGTCTCTCCCCAAGATAACCGATCATGCACTTCAGAAACTGTATTCACCACCACCGCCGCAAGCTCAAGTCTTGTCTCCTCCGTAACAAAGGGTGCAATTCTGGTTAGGTCCCAACCCCCACCCTCCAGCCACATCTCTCTAGCTGTTACATTTTCGTACCCCTCTGGCAGATCTGCAATGGCGACCTCCATTAATGACTGACCCGACAGCCACTTATCCGTCCAGAACTTTATTCTTCTCCCATTACCAATGACCCAGTTCTGTCCATCAGTAATCACCTCCCTTATTCCCATAACCACACTCCTCCAAGTATATGAAGCTCTCTTGCTCGCTACCATCCACGATGGATCGTGAATATCACCCACCACGTACTTACTACGCAAAATTCGAGGCCATAAGCTTTCCTTATTATGCAACAGACGCCATCCCACCTTAGCGATCAACGCTTTGTTCATGTGTTTCGATACTCTGATCCCCAATCCTCCATCAATCTTTGGTTTACATATTTTGTCCCAAGCAACCAAATGTTGGCCATTACCCCACACAAAGCTTCGCGATAGTCCATCCAGTTTATCAAGTGTACTAACAGGCAGCTGGATCGTACTCATCGAATGTACCGGAATTGATGATAGCATTGCCCTTGTCAGTGTTACTCTTCCTGCAAGGCTCAAAGTTTGCTTTTTCCAACCTGCTAGCCTTGAAGCCACTTTCTCAAGAACTTCTCCAAAAGTATCTTTGTTAATTCTTTTCTGCAAAATTGGCATCCCCAAGTATTTTCCCAACTCTTTTGTTGCTTCAATACCACTTTCCCGACTAATCAACTCCACTCTGTCTCTAGTAACATTCTGAGAAAAAAATATTTTGGACTTTGGGAGACTCACTTTCTGCCCTGAAGCTTTACAAAACATCTCAAGTACTCGTCTGATCACTCGTATCTGTGTTACAGATGCCTCCGCGAAGAGTATCAGATCATCCGCAAAGCATATATGCGAGAGCTTCGGTCCACCTCTCGACAGACTAATTGGTTTCCATTTCTTCTCCAACACTGCTCTGTCTATCAAATGACAAAGTCTCTCCATACATAACACAAACAAATATGGAGACAATGGATCACCTTGTCTAAGTCCTCTTGCTGGCTTAAAGGATTCTGATTTTTCTCCATTCCACAAGATATTCATTGCTGGGCCTGAAACACATTCCATTATTCTTCCAACCCAATCCTCCGACAAGCCAACTGCCCTCAGCGTATCTTCTAGGAAGTCCCAACGAACCCTATCATATGCTTTCTCTAAATCCAACTTTAAAAGCATATATCCTTTCTGCCCCTGTTTTCTCCTCATAGAGTGCACGGCCTCCTGTACTACCACAATATTATCAGCACTGAGCCTCCCAGGAATGAAACTAGATTGCGCAGGTCCAATCAATTTATTCATAACTCCTTTCAATCTTTCTACCATAGCTTTCGTAATGATTTTGAAAAGGACATTACACAAGCTTATCGGACGGAACTGAGTAATGCTTTCCGGTTTTAGCACCTTTGGTATCAAGACAACAAGGACATCATTTGTTCCTTCCGGTAGCTTACCCGTCTCAAAAAATAAGAGAACGAACTTGACCACTGAGGCACCTACAGTATCCCAACATCGTTGATAGAAGACTGGTTGAAACCCATCAGGTCCTGGCGCCTTAAAACTTCCCATAGCTCGCACAGCCTTCTCCACCTCCTCTGCCGAGAAATTCCTATTCAAGGAATTATATTCTTGATTAGTAAGACGCACAAAACCCCTCGTAGGTAGACGTTCCACTTCAGCATCAACATCCTCCAGAGAGTATAATCTCTTGAAGTAGCCAACCGCTAACTTCTCAAGTTCTTGAGCATCCGAGATCCATTGGTTATCACTGTTCTTCAACATATCGACCTTATTACGCCTCCTCCTAATTATCGTTGACATGTGAAAGAACTTAGTGTTTCTGTCACCATAGACAACCCATTTCTCCCGTGATTTCTGAAACCAAATGAGTTCTTCCTGTTCACAATTTCAAACTCCCTAAGTAACTCACCCTCCTTCACCAGCAACTCTTCCGTAGGACCTTGATCGATCTGCTCTTGTACTCTTTTAACTTCCATTACCAACAATTCCTTTTTCTTTTGAACATTCCCAAACACTTCCTTGTTCCACTGTTTAAGTTTCACTTCCAAACGTTGTAATGCCTCCCTGGTATCGATCTCTCGGTCCCATGAAGCCGTTAACAGTTCTTTGAACTCACTGTGCTGTAACCATGCAACCTCAAACCGAAATGGACGTCGACACGCATTCCCATGTACCTCTGGCGTTAGTTGTAGATACAGAGGAGCATGATCTGAAGCTAAGAATGGTAAGTGTGAGACTCTGGCCTCCTGCCACTTAAGCCTAGAATGAGCGCAGCACAGCACTCTATCAAGTCTCTTAGCTACAAACGTACTCTCTGTTTTACCCCTCTTCCATGTAAACTGGTTCCCACTGAAGCCCATGTCAATAAGCGACATCTCATTTATCCAATCACCAAAGGTTAAAGAGTCTTCAGACAATCTCCCATTCCCACCACTTCTCTCATCCAAGCGCACAATAGTGTTAAAGTCGCCCCCAACAAACACTGGTCCAGCTATGTTGCGAATCACTTCACCTAAAGCTGTCCATAACCCACTCCGACGGCTCGGCGTCGGGGCTGCATATACTACAATTAAATCAATCACCTCTGTTCCCTGTCCTACTCGAGCGTGAATAAACTGCTCAGAAGACTCAACAATCACAAGCTCTCCTACTTCTGACCTCCATAGCAGCCATAGACCCCCACTTTGACCATTAGCATCCACCCGAAAGGAGTTTTCAAATCCTAACCCCGACAAATTCTAGCAGCTGCATCTCCACCAGCATGTGTCTCAAATACAGCAAGTATGTTTGTATTAAATTTCTTTACCAAGTATATAATTGATCTGCGAAATTGAGGTTTGTTTGCCCTCCGGCAATTCCAAAAAATGCACTTCATCAGGACGATATAGTCAGTAACAAGAATCCCCGGGGCAAATTGTTATGCCTCCACATTCGTCGAGCTCTCTCCTACTCGACCCACGCCAACCGCCAACTCATCGAGGTGCAGAGTCTCCGTTTGTTCCTCTTGCACCTGCATATTCCTCTGTTTATCACCATGATCAAGATCTCTCTCAGCTCCGTCAAGATCTCCAACTCCGGCGAACGCACCCCCTGGCCGACCAACATTCTCTCTCTCAATTCGCAATCTCTTACCGGAACCAGATAATTCAATCTCTCCTCTCGTTGGACCAAAAATGAGTCCACGAGTTGGCCCAACAGACTTCGATTTGGGCTTCTGGAAATTTGGGCTTCTCCAATTACCTCCCTTCCTTTCTTTTAAACTCGTTCGAATGGACGTCTGGTTCCCTCCATTCCCAGTCGCAGCAAACATCATCGCCTTCCCATTTGCTTTCTGCACGCTTCCAGTGCTCAAATTAATATAGTTTTCATTCTCTTTATTCTCTTCCTCTCTCACAACAACCTCCATACTCTCCATCGTATCCTCCTCTTCCTCCAGTCCTCCAAACCTATTAGAAATTTTTATTTCCCCTAGCACCCTCTCTCTACTTACTTCCTGTGTTTTTCTCCCCATCTTACCGCTTCCGTCCTTACCTCTCACTGGGCCTCCTGTGTTCTTCGGTTGCTCAGTATTCTTCCTCGCATGTCTCACCTGGGTGAACTCCATTCCTGTCTCCGCAGATTCATGACTCACAGGATTGGTAGTCACCGGGGTTGTCACCGGAGTTGACACCGGAGCAATTGCTCTATCCGTAACATTCCTCGGGCATGCGTGAACTAGATGCCCGTACATACCACATTTCGAACAGATAGCAGAGATCCCTTCATAGGAAACGAAAAATCTCTCACCATTCACCAACACCGTCCCCTTCAATGGCTTATTGAGATTTACCTCCACACAGATCCTAGCATATCTAGCTCTTTCAAACTTTAGAGTTGTCAAGTCCACTTTTATCGGTTTTCCCAAGCCCTTGGCTATTCCCATCAATATTGTCTTATGATAAAAGTTCACTGGAATATGGGATAGACAAACCCAAACCGGCGTCGTTACTATCTCATCCTTCAACGGGTCAAACTCAGGTGACCATGCTTGCACCATAAGGTAACTACCAAACGCTCTCCATGGACCACCCGATAGAGCCGCCATATACTCCTCTTCCAACTCAAAACGTACCATAAAGAAGTTTCTAGGAAGATCCATGACAAACATCGACCCTTTAGGCTTCCATAACTCCCTTAGTTTGCGATTCAAACTCAATATTGGGACATTCCTCCCCAAAACCCTAACGATCATACACTTCTTCCAAAGGCTATTCATAGCCGTCAACACTTCTTCTCCAATCGTTATCACTGGTTCTCCATCCTCTCCGTTCGGAAACGTTAAGCTCAGTCTCGCCTCCACAAACTCCTCATCCACGACTTCCTCCGGCACCGGCATCCCTCCTTCATTACTCCCGATTACTTTCCTTACCAGCACCATCAGGTGGTTCCCCCGGTGGTCTCCCCTTCTCTCCGATGTCCTCCATCGTCGCATCCTGGTCCTTCTCACCCAAAACCCTAAAATCGCCTTCTAGAGCCCTAGCCGTCATAACTTTAAATTTTGAATAAGCAAATGTGTAGTTGTTATGTAGTAAAATACAGTTTAATCTATCTTGTCGTGAAGACGAATAAATTAAGGTAATGTTGAAAACATGTCAAAATAAAAATAAATAATATATCGGTTTAGGAAACCGGTTTAAGAGTAGTATATAGGGATTCATATGTAAAGAACAGACCGTCTTTACAAATCAGCCACCAACTCTTACCTAAAGGTTCTGTTACTCCGACCAGCGAACCTAGGGTTTAGTAATGAATTCTATTTTGGCTATCTGTTATGTTTAGTAATCCATGGGGTTGCTTGCTATGTACGTAAATGTTTGATCTTTGAACCTGATTGTTCTCCTTTTTTCTTTTTACCAGAATCTTTGAATCTTTGCTGACAAGAAGAACTCAATGGGTCGTTTCAAGAGCGTAAGTGCAAAACGCCTCAAAATTGTGTTTCTTTTTTGGCAGTAATATGTATTTTAGTCTGTGTTTGTTGTGATGGTTATAGAATAAGAAGGGTAGGGTCAATGTGAAGCCTATCGTGAAGAAGAACCAAACAAACGTTGATCATGTCACCGGAGAAAAAATCCCTAAAAGCTTCGTCTTTTCAAGAACGAAACTTCCTGGCTCTGTCAAACAACTTCAGATGGATTTGAGAAAGCTCATGCTTCCCTACACTGCTCTCAGTCTTAAGGTACCGGGTCTGGTTTTTACTATGTTTTAACTTTTTGACCATTACTGATTGCAAAAGATGTGACCTTTTTTTTATTCATTCGCAGGAGAAGAAAAGGAATACTTTAAGGGACTTTTTGAATGTGTCAGGGCCAATGGGTGTTACTCATTTCCTTATGCTAAAGAAAACAGCCTCTGCATTGTCTCTTAGAGTAGCAACAACCCCGCAGGGCCCCACTCTCACTTTCAAAATCCATCAGTATTCGTTAGCATCTGATATAGCTCAGTCTCAGACACGGCCTAGGTGTCCTCCAGATCTTTTCAAGAATCCTCCTTTGGTATATCAACCTCTTATTATTTTTCCTTTGTTTTTGTTTGTAATTTGTGTGGGGTTTGCTAACAGTTGAGAGTGTATATCTTGGTGTGCATAGATTGTTCTTGCTGGGTTCGGTACTCAAGAGCCGCATCTGAAGCTAGCAACCAAGATGTTTCAGAAAATATTCCCAGATCTTGATGCCAACACTGTTAGTATTTAATATTATATGCTTATGTTGCGGATTGTGTAAAACTTGTTTTCAGCAATTTGTAATTGTGAAATAATAATGTGGCAGATTAAGCTCTCGACATGCCAGAGATTAGTACTCTTGAACTACAACAAGGACACGAAACTGATTGATTTCCGGCATTATTCGACAAGGCTGCAGCCTGTAGGAGTGTCTCGTAAGCTCAGAAACTTTGTGCAGACTCGTAAGGCTCCTGATCTTAGGAATCTGCAGGATGTTAGTGATTTGATCACCAAGTAAGGGATCTATCTACCTACGTTGTTGGTACATTTGATTCGTCTCTCTCTCTCGATATATATATATATATATATTTATATCAATGTGGATTTTTATATATATTATTCAGGGCTGGATATGGATCAGAGAGCGACGGAGATGAAGAAGCGGCAACATTAACACTATCATCTGATCTCGGCAGAGTTAACAAGGGTTCGACAAAGAGTGCTGTGAAACTGCAAGAAATTGGACCGAGAATGACAATGCAGCTGGTTAGAGTGGAGGCAGGATTGTGTTCAGGAGATATCCTATTTAGTGAAGATGGTAAATCAATTATATTCTTATTATTTTGTTGTCTATATCTGTATATATATATCGGTATGTTTCAGGAAATGTGGATGAAAAGAATAAGCAGGATGGTGATGAAGAAGATGCTTCTAGCGAAGAAGGTGAAGAGGGTAGTGAAGAAGAAGGGGAAGAGGGTAGTGAAGAAGAAGGAGAAGACATGGATGAAGATGCTGATGATTAAAAAGAATTTGTTTTCACTAACTCTAGTGTATCTTCACATCAAAAGTTTTGTTTCTTTGCATCTTTCTTACTAATACGATGCATCTATAAATTATAAGCGCAATCGATTACCGTTCAGAAAAAAAAACGTGGAAACTTTTGCTTAAGGTGTTAATTATCACAATATTTAAATGGATTATAGTTTGCGGATTGGTAAAAGACAATATCCACTTTTAGTTGTAACTTGTGTTTTAAGATTGTGTATGAAGAAGATAAACAAAAGTACAAAAGCGTGAAAGTACACTAGTAGGTTCTCTACGTCATTGGGTGATGGGGGTGGTCTCTTGTGATGAGGAATCTAACGGCTTTCCGTTTCGATTCATACGTATCTCTCAATTCTAATACCCGAGATATTTCGGTTTATGTCCCCTCATTCTGCTTTGTTCCTGCAACTACCCCTCGATTTGTATATAAATAAATTTTAGCATACCTTGCAAAGTTGTAACTAATTTTTTTTATCAGTTAACTTATCTACACCATGAAATTGACTGTGAATGAAATAAAATGAATCGAGGTTTGCTTCTTCAATTTTATGTTATAAATGTGTTACCAAATAAAAAGGGTTTGATTTAATAAGAGGCCATGTCTTATAAAAAAAGAATTTGAAGAAATAAATAAAATTCGAGAAATAATTGAATATATAACATTTTAAACCTAGATTTATGGACCTATCCAATAAATAAATATTAAATATTTATTTCT
Source organism: Hirschfeldia incana (assembly GCA_026261945.1). NCBI lineage: Eukaryota > Viridiplantae > Streptophyta > Magnoliopsida > Brassicales > Brassicaceae > Hirschfeldia > Hirschfeldia incana. Next base: position 849,042 of record JABCMI010000093.1, on the reverse strand, counting down.
GTAAAACAAGCTAATTAATTTCACCCTAAAATCTAAAGTAATAATAAATGGGGCATTGATTGGTAATATACTAAAAGTATGAGGGCTAACATAATATTCCACTTTATGTTATTTTAATCATGATGTCCTCGTGCTGTTTATTATGTCATTTCTTCCACCTCCTCTGCATAATCTTCTTCTTCTTCATCTGAGCTCTCTCTCAATCTCGAGATCCTTGTCTCTCTCACAACTACCCATTCTCTTGATTTCTTTCTTTGATGATCTGAGAGATTGAAACATAGAGAATTAAGATAGATTCTGGTTACTGTTTCCTTCTTCTCCAGATCTAGTTTTCCAGGTTCATTCATCGGGAATCAAAACGATTAGATCTTATCTGTTTTCCTATCCAAAATGGATGTTTTAGAATTCAAACCTGATCTGTTGTGTATTGCGATCGCGCGTTTTTTTTTCTTAATTAGTGAATTCTCTCGAATCAATGTAGAGAGCTTCGTGATTCACTTTGAATGAACGATACTGCTGCTTCTTAGATTTTCGTGTGACTCAATCTATAGTTCAATTATAACTAAGAGAGAGGATTCTGAATTTGAATTATGGATCATATAATATAACCAATGCATAAAAGAACGATTTTTTTTTTTCTTTTTCTCGTTTACGACTGGTTTAGTGTTGCTGCTCTTTTAATTCTTGTAAGGTTGATGTGATTTATTTTTGTTTTGACCATTGTTTGTTTGTACTTTTGTGAAGGTCTTAGCTAAAGAAACATGGCAGGAACAGCAACAGAGAACCAGTGGCTTAAAGGGAGAGTGAAGGCTGTTACCTCCGGAGACTGCTTGGTCGTCACGGCTCTTACCCACAGCAGGGCCGGCCCACCTCCCGAGAAGACCATCACTCTTTCTTCTCTCATTGCTCCTAAATTGGTGAGAGCCATCTCCTTATGTTACAGTGGACCAAACGCTAAAGACTTCTCTTTTGACTTTTTTTTACTAGCAAAAAGTTTCTACATGGCATATCATATGTGCGTTATGTTTCGAACGTTAGCTTACATGACTTTTTGTTATTATAAGTTTTCTCTAACTGTTTGGTTTGTCCTTGATTTTCAGGCTCGCAGGGGAGGTATAGATGAGCCTTTTGCGTGGGAAAGCAGGGAATTTCTGAGGAAGCTCTGCATTGGGAAGGTACTTTAGTTCAAACTCTTAATCATTTATACTCTATGTTGTTAACTCAAACTATTTCTTTGTCTTTACAGTTTGTATATTTATTTATTTTTTTTTGTGAGCAGGAGGTTACTTTCAAAGTGGATTACAAAGTGGAAGCTATTGCTGGAAGAGAATTTGGCTCCGTTTATCTTGGCAACGAAAATCTTGCTAAGCTTGTTGTTCAAAATGGCTGGGCTAAGGTAATAGCCATTTTCTTATTTTCAATAGATAGCCTTGTCGCAGCTTTCTGATATGGTGGAGAAATGCCTGTACTATGGATAGGTCAGGGAGGCAGGTCAGCAGAATCAGGATAAGGTTAGTCCTTACATTTCGGAGCTGTTACAGCTTGAAGAGCTCGCTAAGCAGGAAGGGCTTGGTCGTTGGACCAAGGTTGGTGTCTCTTTTACTATTTCTCTGAATTTTGGTGTGTCGAAGCGTCTTCATTACAGAGGAAATGCTTGCTGTACAACAGTCTAACTCTATTAGCTATTGGGGTTCTATACTCAAAGTAAAGGGAACTGACTGGAAGTTATTTGGGTTTATAATCTATTCGAAGTTCTCTTGAAATTTGAATAATCATATATTTTGCTCTGACTCCTGTTATATTTCTTGATTAATTGATGGAATTTACTTGATACAGGTTCCTGGTGCTGCCGAGGCATCTGTCAGGAATCTTCCTCCTTCTGCCGTTGGGGATTCTGGGAATTTTGATGCCATGGGTCTTTTAGCTGCAAGTAAAGGCAAGCCCATGGAAGCTATTGTTGAGCAAGTTCGTGATGGCAGTACCATCCGAGTTTATCTGCTTCCTGAGTTTCAGTTTGTGCAAGTTTTCGTTGCTGGACTCCAGGTGTGGAATCCTGTTTCTTTTCTCTTTTCCATGTGAGGGGTTTACATTCTAGTTGCTTGGTGTAATGAGTGCCGGATATATTCTATGTAGGCTCCATCGATGGGAAGGAGATCTACACAAGAAACTGTTGTTGAGACAGATGTTGCATCAGCTCCAAATGGAGATGCTTCTGCCGAGCCTCGTGGTCCTCTAACATCAGCCCAAAGACTTGCTGCCTCAGCAGTATCGTCTGTGGAGGTTTCCTCTGATCCGTTTGCAATGGAAGCCAAGTATTTTACTGAGCTTCGTGTTCTTAATAGAGATGTAAGGATAAATTGCAATAAACTAACCCACATATATCTGTATTTGAAATTTAGATGATCCAAGTATTAGCTGAATTTTGCAGGTTCGTATTGTTCTTGAAGGTGTTGACAAATTCAACAATCTGATTGGGTCAGTTTACTATTCTGTTGGGGAAGAAGTTAAAGACTTGGGTCTTGAGCTGGTTGAAAATGTAAGTGGTCTAAACTAAATAGTTATTTGTTTTCGACATGATTACACATTGAAACTAATTGGCCAATAAATGTTTGACTTTGCCACAACGATGGTGGTATAACCAAAAATTCATGAAACTACAACTAAAAATTTTCTTCCGTCTATTTAGTTTCTTGGTAGACTTAGCACATCGTTTCTGATATACGAAATCGCTGGAAAATATGTTATTTGATGGTGTTGAATGATATTTATGACACTGGTTGCGATTCCTTTTGCTCAGGGTCTTGCTAAGTATGTTGAGTGGAGTGCTAACATGATGGAGGAAGAGGCCAAAAAGAAGTTGAAAGCTGCAGAACTTCAATGCAAGAAAAACCGGGTGAAAATGTGGGCAAACTATGTCCCTCCAGCTAGCAACTCAAAGGCAATTCATGACCAAAACTTTACCGGGAAGGTAAATAATTGCTTGCATGAATGTCTTGGTATATAATATGCCTTTCCCCCTCATTTCATTTGTTCTTTCTTAGTTCTTACTAGTTTGTACTCTCTTCAGGTTGTGGAAGTTGTGAGCGGGGACTGCTTAGTAGTTGCTGATGATTCTATTCCATTTGGGAGCCCAATGGCAGAGCGCCGAGTCTGTCTTTCGAGCATCAGGTCTCCTAAAATGGGTAACCCACGCAGAGAGGAGAAACCTGCCCCTTATGCTAGGGAAGCCAGGGAGTTCCTAAGACAAAGGCTTATTGGAAAACAGGTACACATTCTTTGTGCCTTCTTACTTAAATTATCGCGTTGTGCCTCAGTCTCAGGAGCAAGATCTCTGACTTATTTTTTTCCTGGTGTAGGTTATCGTTCAAATGGAATACTCAAGGAAGATTAGTCCAGCAGATGGTGTTACTACTTCTGGAGCTGGTGATAGGGTCATGGATTTTGGCTCAGTGTTCCTTCCTTCTCCTAGCAAGGGTGATACAGCTGAAGCAGCTGCAGCAACTCCTGGAGTCAATGTTGCGGAACTCATTATCGCCCGTGGCTTTGGGACTGTGGTTAGACATCGCGACTTTGAAGAGAGGTCAAACCATTACGAATCTCTACTTGCGGCTGAAGCTCGTGCTATTGCGGGGAAGAAGGGAATTCAATCTGCAAAGGAGTCTCCAGTCACGCACGTCGCGGACCTGACTGTGTCCTCGGCCAAGAAGGCTAAAGATTTCCTGCCGTCCCTGCACAGAAGTAGGAGAATATCTGCGGTTGTGGAGTATGTCCTGAGCGGACATCGGTTCAAGCTATACATTCCAAAAGAAACATGCAGTATTGCCTTTGCATTCTCTGGTGTCAGATGTCCTGGCCGTGGCGAACCCTATTCAGAAGATGCTATTGCTTTCATGAGGCGTAAGATCATGCAGAGAGATGTCGAGGTAAATGGAGACTTATTTACATGGTCGTGATGAGACGTAAGATCTTACTCTCTCTTTGTATAAGTGTCTTACATTGTCTTTTTATGATAACAGATTGAAGTTGAAACTGTGGATAGAACAGGCACTTTCTTGGGATCAATGTGGGAGTCAAGGACCAACGCAGCAACGTTCCTTCTTGAAGCCGGCCTGGCGAAAATGCAAACTGGATTTGGTTCAGACAGGATTCAGGAAGCTCATCTTCTTGAATTGGCAGAACGATCTGCTAAAAATCAGAAACTGAAGGTAACAACACCAATAGATATATCACTGTTTCTTAAAAATACTGAACTTGCTAAACCGTGAATGATTTCACAGATATGGGAAAACTATGTTGAAGGAGAGGAAGTTGAAAATGGTAGCTCTAAAGTAGAAACAAGGAACAAGGAAACATTAAAGGTTGTTGTAACGGAAGTGCTTGGAGGTGGACGATTCTATGTTCAGACGGTTGGCGATCAGAAAGTAGCTTCGATTCAAAACCAGCTTGCATCACTGAGTCTTAAAGACGCTCCCATTGTCGGATCGTTTAACCCTAAGAAGGGTGACATCGTCCTTGCACAGTTTAGCCTCGATAACTCCTGGAACCGTGCAATGGTAAAATCATCAAACCTCTAAGAAACTCTCTTAGGTTTTGGTTATTTATTGTATAACCCTACTTTGTATTCAGATTGTTAATGCACCACGAGGAGCAGTTCAATCTCCAGATGACAAGTTCGAAGTGTTCTACATCGATTATGGAAACCAAGAAACAGTTCCATACAGCGCAGTTCGCCCTATCGATCCTTCAGTATCCTCAGCACCAGGACTCGCGCAGCTCTGCAGACTTGCCTACATAAAAGTTCCAAGCCTGGAAGAGGACTTTGGTCCTGAAGCGGGAGAGTATTTACATACGGTAACACTGGGAAGTGGTAAAGAGTTCAAAGCAGTGGTAGAGGAAAGAGATACTTCAGGAGGAAAAGTGAAAGGCCAAGGAACTGGAACCGAGCTTGCTGTTACTCTCATCGCTGTTGATGATGAGATCTCTGTCAATGCAGCAATGCTTCAGGTTCGGTGCCTTACCTTCTCTTCTCCAATTTTATTTCTTGGTTCATTATATAAGCCTGAGAGTGAAATGTGTGTTGTTATTGAGCACAGGAAGGAATAGCGAGAATGGAGAAACGCAAGAAGTGGGAGCATAAGGACAAGCAAGCTGCTCTTGATGCTCTTGAGAAGTTCCAAGATGAAGCTCGCAAATCTAGGACAGGAATCTGGCAGTACGGAGACATCCAATCTGATGATGAGGACAGTGCTCCGGTCAGGAAACCTGGTCGCGTGTAAGTGCTTTTACACCGGTGATCGATGGTGGTTCCAAAAGAGGGAAGCGTCGGTCTCTGTTTAAGAAGAGAGAGATGTTGCTTGCAAAGGCATCAAACTTTTTGTAACGTTTAGAAATACTCTTTTTCGTTATACTTTTTTATTTAATTTATAGACTTGAGGATTTTCTATATTTGGTACTGGACAGAAGGATCTCATAAACGTAAGAGGGGACTTTTTATATACTTGGGTTAATGTTTAATTGTCGCTAGTTCTCTCTCCGTTTTTGCACCTTTCTCGAAAATTCATCTCCTCGAGGTCGTTGGAGATCCTTATATATAAGTAACTGGACTCGTAGTTCACTGTAAAACAGAATATTGAAAGATAGAAAGTATATACTTCGAGCCCGATCTGACTGATTTCTGGATCGCCTCAAATTTGGGCTAATGAAACCACAAAGATACCAAAAAAGCTTACATCCATAGTGACAATGTAAGAGGAAACATCGTAGGAATTATTGAGTTAAGTTAACGGATGGACTATTAATCTCGAAAAACTCTATAATGTCAGTGTTGATTTAAAATGATAAAAACAAAGCTCTTAGCGATGAGCGAGATAACTGTTGAACATCATATCATATATGTTCAAGTCAGGAAATTGTAAATGAGAATTAGGTGTCACTTTAATTTGGTACCTACTGAGAGCACTTCAAACCTTATTAGAGTTATAAATAGTAACAACACCAGTTGGAAACTACAGTTTGGCTAAATCAAAGAACCGTCTCACTTGCAAAACGGAATCTACAGTTTGGCATCCTGGTCTTTCAGCTGAACCTCTAATCCACGTGGAACAATCATTATATTTTATCGGTTCTAGAGATTTCCTCGCATTCAGGTAGCATAATTGATACCAAATTGTTACGATGCATGTAAGACAAGAAACAAAATGAAAAAAAAGGGTTTCTCTTATTTGAATGATCTGTTGTTACAATGGAAACAAAAAAAAAAATACACGAGAAACACTCTCCAAATGATATACCTTTCCCTTAGGTACTACCTCGCTACTTTATACTAGCAACCACACACACATCCTTCTGGTGCGCTCCCAAAACATAGCATGTGCACCGAATCTCCTATTCAAGTATACTGGTTGTATAGGGGATTTTCATTCGGGTCGGTGTTGTACATGACTTTCTTTCCTTGGACCCCTCCTTTTGGTGGTTTGATATCACTGTCGGGTTGCGTCTCTTCACTCTTTGAGCTCTCTCCTACTTCTGGTTTCTTCTTTTCCACAGTTGTTGCCGCCGACGCCTGTTATAAACACCATTTTTCATTTCTTTCACTTTTCCACTTATTACAAAACCAAATGGCTACAAAATTTCCAAAAGGGTTACCTTCTTGCCCCCGAAGATAAGCTTGATGAAGATGGAGAAGAATACTACAACAATGGAGACGAGGACACCAATGGTTACGTTAGGTTGTTCCTCCGCTTTCTCAATCAGTTCCTATAAAACGACGACACACACCTCTTTAGCTCCTCTTGAGTAACCATCATAACAATTGCCAACATGGTTTTAAATGAGGGAGTGAACTTACCGTGATCTTAGACTTGTACGCACTTAGGAAAGATATGTCTGCAGCTTTGTTCAAGAGGTCGAACACAACCTTCTGCAAACCATCATGCACAGAAATATAAATAAAAGTATGATATATAGTCAGTCAATTAATAAAATTATTGATTCTGTTGGAAAATCAACTTTACCTGATAGCTCTTGAGACCATCAGCAGAGCCAGCAGCTTCCTCTTCAGCCTTTTGTTTCTCTTTCTCAACGTCAAACTTAGGCTTCCAAATGGTCTGTCTGTAACTCTCAGCGACCTTCTCGTCTTTCGCTATCAGCATGTTGTCAAACAAGATACCGTCTTGCATCGTCCAGATCTCTATACCTATAGCTGCAATGGGTTCGTAATCGGGTCTGTCTAGCTCAAAGTAGTCAGGGTTAGGGATGTCTCTTGGTTTCCAGACCCCCTTGTAAGCAGGGTTATCTATCATAGGTGCACTCCACTTGCCCTTGTAGGCAGGGTTCCTCTTCATCGGTCTCTTCCATTCACCACATCCTGGTGCTGTTTCACACTTTGGGTTGTCAATCTTTGGTGCCTCCCACATTCCATCTTCCTCATCATCCCAATCCTCAGGTTTGGTCGCCTCTGGGTCATCCACCTCCTCAGGCTCATCATCTAACCATCCTTCCGGTTTCTCAGCTTCCTCATCTTCAACCTCCATGGGTGCATCCTCGTCCCAGTCGTCAGGCTTCACCGCACTAGGATCAGGAATCTTGGCTCTCTCATCCCAGTCCTCTGGCTTCTTGTCTTCAGGGTCAGGGACCGTCTTGTCAGGGATCAACGCCGGCTCAAAGTCTTCTTTAGAGAGAAAACTAGCTTTCTTCTTCTCCTCTCCATCAACCAGAATCCTAACCTCGTTGTCTGGCTTCAATACCGCGGTGTAGACGTGGGAAAGCTTGTCGTGAGGAACAGAGGGAGGGAACTTCAAGTGGTGCTCAACGTACTCTCCGCTCTTGGGATTCTTGTGCTTCAAGATGAAATGCACTTTGTTCGTGGCTCCACACTTGTCAGGCCCGAACATGATAGAGTAAGGAGATTCACTGTCGAAACCCTCGGCTGTCCATCCGGATTCTTGAGGACGGAGGTATTTCAAGTAAGCACCACCACACTCGAGTCCTTCCTGGAAACGAACCTCGTACTGGAGAACAATTGTTCCATCCTTGAGGCTTAGAGGCTCGTCGAGCTCTTTCACTATACCGTACTTACGGGCCTTCTCGCTCACGAGAAGTCCGTAATCATCATGTCCCTCACTCTTTGCATGCTTCCATACACCTGATAACAGATAAAGAGGTTTTAACAAAGGCCTTATACATTTGAAAAGTGTTGAAAGTACTTTCATATTAATACTAAACAAAACGTATTGCAACCAACCAGTCAACATCATAAGGTGAGGTTACGAATTAAATTACTACTCATTCTCGATTTGACTGAGCTACATTACAACTAACTTCAACAGCTCAGCTACAACCATATACTAACTAACTACAATGCAGTTATGGAGTTTAAAGATAGATATAGAATACCTTCGTAATCACCATTCTTTGAAACGATCCAGCGACCATCAAATGCCTCATCGAACGATTCATACAACACCTGAACAGCAAAAAAAAAACAACAAACTAAGTCAATGGCGGATCTAAAATCTTAGGATGTATTAAAACATTTTCCTAGAAAGTTGATATTATACAGTTTGATCGTCGTGACAGTAGCAAAGCTTCTGGAGCGAAACGAATGCTAAGATAAGCAAAATGCTGGAAATTAGTTGCCGGTTTCTCATCATCGGATCTAATCGGTCGTACTCACCGGAGAGCAGATCGGGAAAAAAAGAGAGTAGAGTGTTTATTTTCCAAAATACATTTCTGAATAATTAGATATTTATTCAAATCTCGTAGACTCGGTCGTTAAGTGTCAATTTGTTTATTTCCACCAATAAGATCGCTTGCCACGCGATGGTACCCACTCATTACCCGCCACGTCAGTTAAATGCGCGCTCTCCTACGTATACAGTTATGTTTGCGACTGTTAGGCTGGGGCCTACTAACCAATTCAAGAGTTTCTAAGCGATGTCAGCTCTATGAGAAATTAATAATTTCTGTGTATTTTAAATGAATTTGGAAATTCAAACTAACCTGTATTTATTTCTTCTATTGTTTTAAAATTTATGCAGAATTTATTTGTTATTAATTTAATTGTATAAAAATTAGTAGATTTGATTTCGCAAAGAATATACACAAATTTATTAATTAAAAAAAATACAAATATTCAACTCTGAAAAAAAATTGAATGTCTAGATACTAATAAAAGTCCAAATGATGCTATGGTTATGAGGACTTAGGACATAACTCTACTCAACCCAGCACTCTTGTTCACTCTCTCATCTCTTTCCATCACTTGCCTAACCTTAACCACATCCTCCCACCTCCCAGCATTTGCATACATCTCCACCATCACTTTATACACTCCCCCATCCTCTGGACTCAACTCCTTAACTCTCTCCGCAGCTTTCTCCGCCACCTCTATGTTCCCGTGGATTCTACACCCTCCCAACAGACCACTCCACGCCAACAGCTTCTCTCTCTTCCCTCCATCTCTAGGCATTCTCTCAATCATCTCCGCCGCTTCTTCGATCAACCCCGCTCTCCCCAGCAAATCCGCCATGCACCCGTAATGTTTCATCTCCCTATCGACATCATACACAGACCCCATCTGGTCGAAAAGCTTCTTGGCTTCATCAACTAGACCAGCATGGCTGCAACCCACTAAAACGCTTATGAAGCTTACACCATCGGGTCTTACACCAGAGCTAACCATCGTACGGAAGTAATCAACAGTCAGCTCACCGTAACCGTGCATTGCAAGACCAGTGATCATAGCATTCCACGTGAACAAAGTCTTGTCCGAACATAAACTAAAGATCTCCATCGCTGTCTCGATGAAACCGCATTTCGCATAGAAATCCACCAACCCGGTAGCTAAAAACGAATCAACGAAAAGTCTTTTCCTTTTAACGTAATCATGTATATCTCTCCCTTTCTCCAAATCTCCCGACCGTGCACAAGCCGAAAGCGTCGAGACGATCGCCACGTTGTCAGGTTTAAACCCACAAGCGACCATTTCGTCGAAGAGGCCGATCGCTTCTCTGCAAAAGTTCGTCTGCGCGTACCCAGCGATGAGACTGTTCCACGTCACCAGATCACGAGTAGGCATAGAATCGAACAGCTCTCGCGCACGAGCGACCTCACGTGCCTTCACTAACCCGTCGATCAGCACGTTGTACGTGACGACATCTCTCTGAGGATTTTCGTCGAACAGCTTCAACGCACTTTTAATCGAGATGTTTGTTGAGTAGACTCGGATCAGAGTGTTTAAAGCGAACGAATCAGACAGCAACCCGAATCTCAGAGCTTGGCAATGCAGCGCCTCGACTAAGGCAAAGCTGACGTTTTGCTTCGCGCAAGACTTGAACACGAAAGGGAAGGTGTGGAAGTCGGGAGGAACGGAACGACGTCGCATTTGGACGAAGAAACTGTGGGGAGACAGAGACGGCGCGTGAAGGGAATAGATTCTAACGATCGTGTTGAAGCAAAACGTTGATGGGTCTGTAATGACATTAAACACCGAAGTAGCGTAACTCACGACGACAGAAGTGGATAAAGCCTGTGTCGTCGCTGTCGGAGATGGTGTAATAGAGGTGATAGCGAAGAGGATATTGGTGAGAAGAGTGTTCTGATTCGGACTACCGGAAGTGATGAAATGTGCATGAAACTGATGCACTTGTCTTAAGGTTTTACAGAGCTTCTGTATTGACATTTGACTTGAAAAATGATAAAAAAAAAGAAAGCTTTCTCTTTTTAAAGGAGAAGGAAGGAATCAATCAGAAGATCTCTTGTTTACATTTTCTACAAACCGAAAGCTAAAGTTTTTCTCTTTCGCCATCATCAAGTGAGCTTATAACACTAATATCTCTAGGTTCTTAGCTTCACTTTTAATCAATGGATAGATTTTTCTTCATAGCTTCGTAAACAAGGTAAATGATGCTAGCAGAAGGGATGACTTTGAAAAGATTGGGGAAGATTCCTCTGTAAAAGCCTCTTACACCTTCCCCTTTTAGCGTCTTCATAAACTCTTGGCTCATGCTAGTCTTTGCGCTATCAGCTTGCATTCTGATCAATAATAATAGTTTTACTAAACTCAGTTCATATAGATAAAAAAGGAATAAGGTTAGAGGTTTTGAGTTTTCACCTTGTTCGTACGACTTGCAACGGGTAAACACACGATGCTCCAAGAGCTCCTGAGGTCATTCCACATCCTAGTTGCACGAGAGGACCCGGCTCTGCACAATACAAACTCTTTAGTACCATCAGTACTGTGAAGGATATACATAAGGATTGATTAACAATCTAACCGTCAACATGAATGTATGTCCTTGATAAGTCTTTGAGAGTTTCGTAAGCAGCAAGGTCAATCCCAGCGTAAGGTATAATCCCAAGAAGAGAAGGATAAAGACCCTTGTAAAACGCTCGAGGTCCTTCTTGAACCCAAATCTCCTTGGTGAGTTTCAACAGGTTCGGCGTCTTCCCAAGCTCGCTCACGCAAGTCTGCAACCTAGTCTTCACAAGATCCATAGGGTAAATAGCGGTCTGAGCCACAGCACCAGCCAACCCACCAGCCAAAAGCCTCCCCTTCGTGCCGATCTCACCATCTCCTAATCCACCAATCATAGGCTTCAGCATCTCGTAAGCAGCAAACTTGATGGCGCTCTCAGGAGCCACTTTCGTCACGTTCAACCCGTTACCTCTGAAGAAACCACGCAGCTTGTCTTCCCTCCATATTTTCTTAACGGCCGGGACAACTCCTGACGTTGTTCTCTGGACTTGCAAGAAAACTTTAAGACGGTCTAGAGGCGCGGTTGCGGTTCTGGAAACAGCTCCGGCTAGTCCCCCGGCGAGAAGCAGTTTGCTTCTTTGAGCGTGTTGGCTTATACCGTCAGGTATAACGGGTTGCTCCCCAATGTCTATCAAGCAAACTCTCTCCCAGTGATGGTAAATATTCTCAACGGTGGCTTCGTGTGGGTGTAGCAGAAGAAAGTCCCTCCACTCTTGGAAAGTTATAGTTCCGTTCTTGTCCTTGTCAACATGCTCCACAAAAGAAACCAGCTCCTTATCTTCTATTTCAATCCCTACAAGACCACAAGCAAGACAGAGACTAAGGCAAATGATAAGCAGAGAGTAGCAAAGCATAAAAGTTTCCTCTTTTAGCACAGTACACATCATAAAGCCATAAAAGTTTCCTCCTTTGAGAGCTGCATAGCATCAAAGTTTCCTCTTTTCAGAGTTGCAAAGCATCAAAGCTTCCTCTTTTAGCAATATACACATCACAAAGCCATAAAAGGTTCCTCTTTTGAGAGTTGCAAAGCATCAAAATTTCCTCTTTTAGCAAAATACACATCACAAATCAATAAAAGTTTCCTCTTTTAGATTATTGGAAAGCAAACAGTGGCAGTAATGGAACAGTGTGGGAATGAGAATCACAATACCAGACTTAACGAGAGCCAGGGAGAGCTCCGCGGGGCAAATGTCGTCATTGCGTTCGACATCAATGGCTTTGAAGATAACGTAAAGCTCGAGCTCCTTAGCGTCCATGTAGCGACGAAACTCCTCGTAATCAACGCGCCCGTCTCGATTCGCGTCGCAGACTCTAAGCAAATCCCTAGCGTACTTGTACTTCGGAGGGATGCGCAGCGAAGTCAGACCTTTCTCGATGTGGGCGTCCTCTAAGTAACCTAACTTGGAACTGTCGAAGAACTCGAACAGAGTGCGGATCCTGAGGTCTCTCTGTTCCTTGGTCTCGTGTAATGCCGCCAGCACGTCTTCCATCGTCGTGGTCTTAGCCGGAGTTTCGTTGGGTTTTCCCGCCTCCATTAACGAATCAAATCAAGATGCCAAGATGAAAAAAGAAGTGGAAGGCTTTTAGAGAGCTCCCAACGTTAGTGGAAGATGAGCTGTCTTCTGGGAAGAATTCAAAATGTGAAACTCATTGGACAAAACGTTTGTCTCTAATTTGACGAACGTGTAGAGGAGAAGTGAGAACCACCGATCTGACTTTGGCTCTTTGTGGGAAGCCAAAATAAATATCTACTCCCTCCCAACAACCTGCTTCCGTCATTATTTTCCGTGTGGACCACTTCCGCTGCTTCCACGTCCACACAAAACACACCAGTCAAATTAAACCGGTCTAGTTTTGGTTTGAATCACTGACAAAGTAACAATGAGTACCGGTCTAGCAAAACTCAATTGAAGCCGGTTTACGTGGATTGATACAGAACAAAGACTCATTGACCGTTTAGATTGGACTTTTGTTTTCTATAATCATAGACTATATGGTATTTCTTGGATTTTCGCAGGACCTTCGTTTAGCAAAAAAAGAAAGATATACACTGACGCACCCACAAATTTGGATGTAGAGTAATCCATAATGCTAGTAACGAATATAGAAACTAGAAAGAGTTGCTATGAGTTAACAGGTCCATAAACCAAACCATTGCGTATCGTGTGAGTCTGTGACCATTACAGAAAATTTCTTACACGTAAGTACCATTACCAAAATATCACATTAGAGGAACCGGACAACATATTCTTTTATTTTTATTCTTTTGTATACAAGACGAGAAAAAAGCAGAACACTATAAAAATCCACTGTTTTTTTACTCTTTAGGTGCTAAGTGATTGGTAACCATCTTCCCGGTTCTGTCTCCGGTATACCACGGCGGCTATTAGAACCACAACCGCCACCACCACCGTCGCTGCAAGAAAGGTTAAAAAGCTCACGCTTTTCGCATGTTCCTACAATAAAAAAATGATGGATACTCACGTTAAGTAAAGTAAATATCACCCGAAAACGTATCTTTAATTGAAACAGGTTTGACGTAAACCGAGAGTTTACCTGGAAAAGTGCAGGCAAGGAGCTCTCCGGTTCAGGCAGCTGCTGAGCAACCAAGATGTAAAAGAGTCCCATAACTCCGGTATGACCAACGGCACTACTGTAATTGAACTCCAAAGTCAGTGTCTCTCCAGCACTCACTCTCACCGGTTCAGGATAATAACAAGAAGACATTCCAACAATATAACCAGCTTCGTTTCCAGCCTCGTCTCCATTCCCATACTTTGCCATCGATGTGCAAATCCCTTCACCGTCCTGATCAAAATCCACAACACAAAAAAAACTAAGTTTCAACTTTCAATCCATCGTTTGCCATTAGCTTAGAAAAAAAAAAAACTCTTTACTTTACTACCTCTCGGTATAGAGCAGCACCGATACCACCTGCGTGCTGGTGAGCTGCTCCGTATACAATATACCCGTTAAACGGTATCATTAAGCTCTTCTTTTTAACGTCAACACATCCCTCGCCATTGGTTTTGCACGGCTTCACCTCATATTCCACCTGAAACAAAAAAAAAGCATAAAACGTTAACATATATTTAGAAAGAATGATCTTATATAAGTAAAAGATTTTTACTGACATGGCAAAAATGTTCTTGGCTATCTCCTGTTGAACCTTCAGAACGTTCCCAAGAATCCGTAACATCGAGGATATAAACCTTAGCGGGCACCACCACCGAGCTCTCCCAATCAACCCATCTCACCGTATACTTAAGATACAGAGTCCTCGTCTTCTCCTCCACATTGCCAAACCCGTTTCTTACCAAACACTGAGTCTTATCATAGCAGCAGTACAAACCTCCTTTATAATCAGGTTTTATAGCTCGACCGTACTCATCAATAGTTACATTATACAGATCACAACGACACTCCGTGCATCCAGATTTATCAACAACACCCCTCGTGTCAATCGCGTGAATATTGAGAAGCCATTTGAACTCATACCCATCAGGTCTTTCCTCCGGATTATCGATCTCGATCGCGTAAGGATCAGGCACACGCGTGGATGTCTTGCGTGTCTCTGATCCTAACCCGAAGAAATGTCTCACCGTGTTCCTGCACAGCCCTCCGTTCCTAACGAGAATGTAATCGGGTTTCGAAACGAGATGCCTGGAGAAGCCGTGGTTCCTAGGCATGTCTCGGTGAGAGAGGTTGAAGCCTTTGCGAACGTAGTAAGGCTGGACGACCCAGTGGTGGAGATAGGTCTCGTGGAGAGGGACGGGGTTGCCGTCTTGGTCGACGACTTCGGCGTCGAAGGATTTGATGCCGATGTGACCTCTTGGGAAATCGATGTCGAAGAGGAATGGATTGGCGACTGATCCTGGTTTCATCACTAGTTTAGGTGATAAGAAAGTTGCGGACTTTATCTTTGTTTCGGTCTTGAGAGAGCCGTGGCTCGGCGATATGGTTGATACGACTAGAAGAAGAAGAAGTAAGGTCGAGATCAGTGATCTCCCGACACAACGAGCCATTGTCTTCTCCTGTTTCCGTGTCCATTATCCAGTTAAGTAATTCGTAAGTACGGATTGAATAAATATCTCACCTTTAATCATAAATTTCAAAAAAACAAACATTTTTTCCCAGTATTCATTTCTGGAATCAAATTTCGAATACTAGTATTCTAAGTTCTAACATAAAACCAACAGAGATATCTACTACGTAACTAATTTCCCTAACCTAAGTTTCTAATTCGGTATTCCAAAACCCAGAAATTAGATTGCGAAATCAAAGGCAGAGGCAAAAACAGATGATGATATACATTAAACAGAGAGTGAGATTTATTACCCGATGATTTTCCCGCGTATTTAAAAAACGTGAGTTGATCTGTCTCTCCGATGTGTCGGAAAGATTAGTGAAGTCTATCCACTCTCTCTGTCTTCGGTGTTATTAGTGTAATAAAGTGATCCACGACCACGAGGGACAATTTGAGAGTTATCTATTCGTCATGGGAATTGAGAATGGGCTCCTCATATAAGGAGGAAGCGCAGAGAGACGTAGGACGCTAGCTTTCGTTATACGTGACACGTGTCACCAATGACATCATCGCTTTCGTCACTAATTATCCTCTTTAATGTTCTTGTTCCACAAAATAAAATACTAAATATTTACGGTAAGATGATTAACTTTTGACATGTCGGCAAAAAAAATGATTGAATGATGACCGGGTGGACACTTTACCAGATATACGAAGTGGCACCCAAATTCGATCCAAAAAATCGAACCGAAGTAGGAAAATACCAGAACAGATATTGACTTATGAGATATTGGATATCCGAACCCAAACGGATAATATCCAAATCCGAATGGATATATGAAGGTAACCGAATATATGTATATTTAACCTTATGTTTCTAGTTTACTGCTCATATTTTATTCAAAATATTTTTATTAACGTTAGACATAGTTTAAGAATCAAATAATGTACATATAATTATAAATTGCTACTCTTTGAAAAATATGTCAAATTTTTTGTATTGTGCATTAACAAAATTTGTATCTAAAATTCTAAAACACTACTCAAATTAATATTTTTTTATTGTAAAATTTTATCTCCATATCTATTACTTATTTAATCTATTAGAAATTAAAATAGAAAATAAGTTAGAGGTGTATTTTTAAATACAAAAAACTTGAGCAATGAAAATTTGATTATTTTTTTTTCAAAATCTAAATATCCGAAACCCGACTAACCGAAACCGAACCAAAAATATCTGAATCCGATCCAAAATATAAAAATATCCGAATAGATATTATATCTCTATACCCGAAAATTCAAAATACCCGATCCGAACCCGAACGGGTATCTGAACGTCCACTCCTCCATAGGCATGTATTATAAAACATCAAAATCATTTCGGATAAAATAAATTGAAAAAGTTAGAAAAATTCTCAAGAAAAGTTTTTAATTACTTGCTGTAGTTTAATAATCCAATCGTAGAGATTTGACGCTGCAAATAGTTTAATTAAAAAGGTTTTAGGGTTGAACAGTTATATTAAAAAGGTTTGAAGGTTAAATAGTTTGATTAATAAGGTTATAGGATTATTATCAACCTATGTTACTTATGGTTTAGCGTTTGGAGTTGGTTTTATTGTTCGATTTCCACTGAGAGAACTGGTTTACGTCATATCTCGGTTCCGCCCGGCTTGGGGATTAGTCGAGCCTAAGACTCGGATTACCTCCCGGTTATTAGAGAGAAAAAAACAATATAGGGTTAAATAGTTTGATTAAAAGGTTTTGGGGTAGTATGTTGTTATATTGAAGTTAGAGATGTCTTTCGTAAATACTAAATACTGTAGAGCTGACGGCTTAAAAAATGATTTTGATCTCATACGGGCAGGACTACGCGAAACTTTTACACCTTCAGTACGACGAGAGCGAGGGAGGAAGAAGGCGACGATGACGAACAAGGAGAAAGCGCGGGAAAGAAGGGAGAAGAGGATGCAGGAAATCTCTCTCCTTCGAACCATCCCTTACTCTGACCACCAGAGGTATCAATCTAACCTTTATTGTTCATCACAGTTTCACAACCGTTGTGTCAAATCTCAGAATCTCTCTGTTGTGTATTTTAACTATGCAAAGTTGTTTAAAGTGGTTGATGAGTTTACTGAGATAGAGAATGAGTGTTTGTGTTCAATATCACTCCTCTTCTTGAATTAGACTTTGTGATAAGGCATTTGAATTGATACGTGTAGATGGTGGTCTTCTGACAATGTAGCAGTGGTGACTGGTTCAAACCGAGGTATCGGACTCGAGATCGCTAGACAGCTCGCTAGCCACGGATTGACTGTTGTTCTTACAGCCAGAAACGTCGATGCTGGTCTCGAAGCAGTTACTTCCTTGAGGCACCAAGAAGGTCTCAAGGTTGATTTCCATCAGCTCGATGTCACGGACTCTTCCTCGATTAAAGAGTTTGGTTGCTGGATTAAGGAAACTTTTGGAGGTCTCGATATTCTCGTAAGATCCTTATGGATTCAGAGGATAGTTCTTCTGTCTTGATATGCAGTTTGTGTGACTGTTGTTTATGTGTAATTCAGGTGAACAACGCAGGTGTCAACTACAATCTTGGCTCGGATAACTCTGTTGAGTTTGCTGAGACGGTTGTATCTACTAATTACCATGGAACCAAAAACATGATCAAAGCTATGATACCGTTGATGAGACCGTCTTCTCAGGGAGCTCGTATCGTTAACGTTAGTTCCAGGCTAGGTAGAGTGTATGGCAGACGTAATGTAAGTAAACTCTTTCTTCCTTTTTTTCAAGTTAAATTTCTATTTAATTGTGTGGAGTTGGATGCTTCTGCAGAGGCTTGGAAATGTAGAGTTGAGACATCAGCTAAGCAATCCGGATTCTCTGACAGAAGAATTTATAGACCGAACTGTCTCTACTTTCATCGACCAAGTAAAAGACGGGACTTGGGAATCAGGCGGGTGGCCTCAGACGTTTACTGACTACTCGATGTCTAAGCTTGCTGTCAATGCTTACACTAGAATGATGGGGAAAGAGCTTTCGACAAGACAGGAGGGAGAGAAGATTTATGTTAACAGCTTTTGTCCTGGTTGGGTGAAGACTGCAATGACTGGCTTCGCTGGTAATATGTCTCCTGAAGATGCAGCTGATACCGGAGTTTGGCTTAGCTTGGTTCTATCTCAAGAGGCGGTTACCGGAAAATTCTTTGCAGAGAGACGTGAGATTAACTTCTGAAAGGGAGTATTAGTGCTATTGTCTTTTTTCTTTGTCAAAGCTTTTCAGAAAACAATGCGACTTACTAAGTTGATGGTTATACAACACAATTCTACAAAATACAGACAAGACAAGCAACCAATAGAATCAACTGTATCAAATTCAATCTCTCTTCTGATACATTTGTCACCTCACCAAGGTTTCAGATCAGCGACCGGTCCTGCTGTCCAGTTCAACAGCTTCTCACCTGGCCTCAGATAGACACTCCTATCATGAGGCAGCTTACGAGCCAACCCATTCAACACTTGATGAAACGCATCCCCTGGTTGCGCTGGTTGGGGGAACAGCATCGCCTGTTTCATCGACGGGTTTGCCAACAACCTCTGCTTCCTCAGTATAACCTCTGGTGGGATCGATGTGAGTATGGTGTCCAAGTAAGGAACATCCTTCTCATCCACAAAAACACCGATGTCTTCCCAAGGGATCGCATCTGCAAATGGTAGCACAATGTCGTCTGCTATGATCACAGGGATGCAACCGAAGATCACCGCTTCTACTAGTCTTGGACTCCATGGGGCCCATCCCAGCGGGCATAAGCAGAAGATTGCTCTCTGCATGTCCTCGTAATACGTTGTCGGGTGCTCTGTTGAGATGTCGAACAGCGGATTGTCCTTGAAGTTTTCCCACACAGCTGCTCGTGCACCCCTGTGCCCGTTTTTGACAAACAAAACATCATCACTGATTATGAGAAACTCACGGATGGTAATATACCATAAGATAAGCATTCTGATAAAAAAAACTTACCTCGCATAGTAACCACCCTCGGGATCATTTCCTACATCATAAAACAATCCTCGGAAATAAACGAAGATGGATCGAGGAGTTTTCCCAGGAATCAAGTGAGATTGCATCTTCTGCGGTGGAGCATAGGGAGGAACAGTGATTGAACCCTCTTTCAAGCAGACATGATTCCTCTGTCCAAATGTCTGCACCAGTGTAGCTCGTTGAAGCAAGGGCAGTATTCCTCTTCCTATTGCCTTCTCTTCCTGCCACAGTCAAACACAAAGTTAGAACGCATAGGCACAGATGAAGAAAAACCACAAACTAGGATAACACAGCAAGAGATTCCAGAGCATATTATCTTTGCCCTTACTTGGTAATGGAAGCAGGCCCCAAAGTCATGAGGCACAACAAAGAAATGATCAGCTCCTTCAGTGCGATTCCAGTACGGCCAGTTAGAAGCAATGAGCTGGATAGCACTCCTCATCATCCTCGGAGACTTAAAGGGAAGAGGAAGACCATTTGGAGTGAGATCACAAGTGGTGTAGACAGGGACGTAGAACCAATCAGCTTCCTCGGGGTTAAGCGTTCGAACAGGACTAGACAACAGGAAGCGCTGCATATAGATCTCAGCAGCAAACATGTGGGTGAGACATCTGGGATCTTTCTGAAGTATCTTCTTGTTGTATTTGCTTGGAAGCTCGTAAACAAAGACTTTCAGTCTTCCCACTGGATTATCGTCCAACACATCCCCAGCACTACCTAAAACGCCATAACAAACAAAACGACACACACTTAGAAAAATTCAAGTGATCTTAAACACCATAACAAACAAAACGACACACACTTAAACACCATAACAAACAAACGACAAATCTATACGCATTGACTAGAGAACCTCAGCCATCAATAACTTACAAATCTATAACGCATTCTGAGATTTGCATTATTCTCGGATTCGATTCAATCACAAAAACCCTAGTTCTAATCCGATTCGCAATCTAAGTGATTACCACACAGCTCCAGCTCGCTACTGCTTAATCCAAGTAACAATAAGGGGAAAACGAAAGCAATCATTCAGTGAGTGAATAGAGATAGAGGCTGGCCTGAGATTCGCTCGGTTGGTTGACTTCGACTCAGACGGAAAGCAGAGATCGTTGAGAGGGTGAGGCTACAAGCAAGGAAGATCAAAATCCAGCTCCGAAACTTCTTCATCTCTAGTCTCTCTCAATTACTACCTCTCACAAGAACATCAAAATCGATTGCTAGATCACGCCAAGAGTTGACAGCGAGAGTACAACGAATTTGATTTGAAGAGATGCGAAGAAAAGAGGAGGAAGTGAGTTGAAAGAAGGTTGGTTCGTGCGGGGGCTTATACGTTGTCGTTTCGATGCGATCCATCTTCGCCAGGTAACGGAGAAGTCGTTAGGGGGTGATGAGCAGTCAACGTCATCGACATTTTTTAATGGAAACTAAATTATTTGATCAGAAAAGAGACATGATGCAGTGGACTAGGCCAAGCATTAGGCCCGTTTATCGTTTCATGGGCCTTTAGGCGATTTACTTTTCTCAAGTTTGTCATTTTATGGTTGTGTAAGCAGTGGACTAGGCCAAGCATTAGGCCCGTTTATCGTTTCATGGGCCTTTAAGCGATTTACTTTTCTCAAGTTTGTCATTTTATGGTTGTGTAAAAATGTTGGCCTTTTTTATCATATTGTGAGGCCAATTTATTTGGTGTCAAAATGAATTACAGCTCATGAGCTGGTTCAGCTTAGCTCATGAGCATGATCTCTATATTTTAAGATCATTTAATAAATAAATTTAATGATCGAGCTTTAATTAGATCATGAGTTATATGAACGATCTTAAATGAACATGAACTTGGTCATTCTTATATTTAAAATTATATAACATATTAGATATATATTATAGTTGGATAACTTCTATTTTCTTATATAAAAAGAGATAACTTCTTTATTTAAAATGTCAAACCAAATAGATAACCTCTATACCAATCATATTCATCTTCTAAAATTAAAATGTAAAACATACATATAAGTAATATGCAAATTAAACTTTTAAAAATTATCTATAACTTTTTCGAAGAAAGAAAAAAGAAACTATACTATTTAGGAATTTTCAAAATCTTCTATAAACACTCACGTTATCCATATCATCTCTCTCACAAACTTTGTCGATCCCAAATTTGACATACGTCTCTCATTGGTTTTGGTTTAATTTTATTTATATTAGGTCCAGTTTTTTTATTTTTTTCATGGGTTGGTTTTTTTATAAGATTTAATATTTATGTTTTGAATTTTAGTATTTAAATTTTGAACAATACTATAGAAGTTATTTACCACTATTTTTATTGTTATTATATACTCCATCAGTATCATTTTAAGTGGAGTTTAAGCATTTTGATTTTGTCCCAAAATAAGTGATGTACTCATAATTCTAGGTAAAATTTAATGTCATTTGAAAATTTTGACCAATTATAAAATGCTACATCTTTATTTTATTTGTTGTATTAGTTTTATTTAATGTAATCAAAACAAATTACATAAAAATTTGTATTTTCTTAATATTTCTGCAAAAACCTAATACACTACTTAAAATGATAGAGAGGAAGTATATATTAGATCACGAGTTAACTCATTTAACTCATGATATAGATGATCCGAGTACGAGTTTACACATTAAAACTCATATAATAAATGATCTGAGCTGAGCTAACTCATGAAAGAGACGAGCTCATCGTAGACTGAGCTGAGTTGAACGAGCTAGCTCATTTTGACACTCTTAGCTGTATTTCTTTTCCTTTTTTTTAGTTACCGAGTAAATTAAAAGTTTTGAAATATTAGCTGTATAGTAAGTCATTTTCATTTTTTTAATTAAGACTAATTTTATCATGGAAAATAGGGTAGTAATATAGGGGAGTTGGAACACGTTAATCAATCTCTTCGGGATTCTAAAACTCCAACAGTTAAATAACAGTGGTAAGAACAGTTTTAAAGTCGCAAGTCGCAATGATGAACATGATGGTATATTTGATAATCTCATTTTTTCAACAAATAACAACAATTCATAAAATTAAAAATGTTTCAAATGAGAGAAAGGATAAAAGTAAAGGTAAGAGGAAACTGAGGGACTGATGCGGAAAGGGGAGAATAGGGCTGTGTGTGAGGGAGAGAGACAGTCAAATAAAACAGACTGACCATTAAAATTGGCAGACTCTCAGAACTCTGATTTGACCTGTCGTTTCTTCATTGGTTACCTTTCCACACTACAGTGTTCTTATCGGCTGAACGGCTTTGTTTTGTCCATTTTCTTATTCTTTGTGTTCACTGTTTATTGGCAATGCTTACTTAACTACGCTTGCTTTTTCTAGAACTACTTAACTACAATCGTTCACTCTTATTATTTTTTTTTGGTTTTCATGTAATCCAAGCTTTCAATTTGATTATGATCGTATTTTACTGTTTGGATTTACCAGCAAACAGTAAAACACTAAACTAACTTAAAAAATGATATTGACAGATGCTTGATTTTGTTGGAACAAGCTACTCATTTTTCTTTTTTTGTGAAAAAAGGAACAAGCTACTCTTCAAAGGAAGAAACCTTATATAATCTGTTCAACGAAAAAAAACCTTATATAATCGTGTCTCCAAAGTGCGTATGCTTGTTTAAGTATCTCTTTCACACTAATTAGTACTCCATGCGTTTCGAATTAGATGTCGTTTTGGAGAAAAAAATTTGTTTCAAAATAAGTGTTGTATTATGATTTCGATGCAAAATTTGACTTTTTATTCTAATCTATTTTTCTATTAGTTGAAATATAGTTAGGTGTATTGATAATGATGTTTTTATCTAGTAAATATACAAAATAAAATGTTTTGTTAATTTGTGTGACGCAATCTAAAACGACAAGTAAATTGAAACGAAGCGAATATTTAATACAGTACTACAGAAGAAGAACAACTTATAACGCTTGGTTATTTAGCATTGCAGTTTATCAGTTTGAGGATGTAGTTTTCTTTCTTTTAACAAAAAAATAAATATCAAGTTTAGAAACTGGTTTTTTAAGGTTTTCTGGTTTAAATATTTTGCTTTTAGGGCATAGGTGTAACTAACTATAAAGCAGCGAGATGACAACACGTAAGTGATCGAAGAAGAGATTAGACCCCAAAGTTTAGGGATTAGATAGACCTGAGCCCTCTCCTTCTGAGGTTCACTCTTTTGCATTTATTAGTTTTCGTTTCCTAAAATGCAAATAAAATCCTTGTAAATTACTCGGAGTCTACTATTGCATTGCAAATAGTTTCCTTTCTTTCTCTTTTGCTATAAATTTACAAACCTCATTTATGTTCGCGAGATGTCTTCCGACAATACTGAAGTTTCTTATCGTATATTTTTTGCCATTTTTTATTAGACAATCCCTTTTTATAAGCCAGATTTCGTTGATCTTCCTAATCGGGCAAAAACATCGGAAAACAACACCAAAACTTCCTAGTGTATTAGCAGGGGCGAATCTTGATGTAAATTTGACTGGGTGCATAAAGTATGCAAAATACATTAATGGATGCAACCATTTCAATTTCTTTTATCTAACAACTACCGATCTAACCAACATTGAAATAATAGTAGTGGGGGCATGCGCAGCCCTTTCTGTCTCTTTGGCTTCGCCCCTGTTTATTATAGTACCTCTGAGTACAATGCCAAAGCTTCTTATACTTACAAGAGATGCTCTATATACTAGTTTAAATAAGACAAGTTATTAATATAATGATACACTTCTTCCTGGGCGTCCGCGCCAAAGAGTTTGGTACCATGTCAATACATGGATTCTCATAGCGAATAGTTGGTTACAGTATAACAAATATACATGCCAACTTTCGAAGAGGGAAAATAAAGTAAACTTTTGAAAACGTATAATTGGTTGAGGAAAGTAAAAAAATGAGTATCGAGGAGAACAGAAAACCAAAGGAAAAGCAATGAGAGAGGGATCATCATAGCATTTATACTAATCATTTTATAATCTAACTTGTCATATGAAAAAGTGTCATAATCGGGGGTAGAGAAAAAGAATGTGAAAGAAAAAGTTTGACTTGTTTTGTCCCAACTGTCAATTTTCTTTATTGCAAAAACAGCGATATAAAATAAGAATATTTTTAAAACCTAGTATTTATTTCTAGATTCTTTACTGTTGTATATATAGAAGCTGCTCGAGTGGTAATTTTACAGTAAAGCAGTCTCCTCAAAAGAGTAAAGAAAGAGAAAAAGAGTGATAAGAGTGAGAAAGAGGATATGGATCCTGAAGGTTTCACGAGTGGCTTATTCCGATGGAACCCTACTAGAGCAATTGTTCAAGCACCAACTCCGGTTCCTCAGCCGCAGCAGCAGCAGCAACCGCCGGCAACACCGCAGACGGCAGCGTTTGGAATGCGACTAGGTGGTTTGGAGGGTTTGTTCGGTCCTTATGGAGTACGTTTTTACACGGCGGCAAAGATAGCGGAGCTAGGTTTTACGGCGAGCACACTGGTGGGAATGAAAGACGAGGAGCTTGAGGATATGATGAATAGCCTCTGTCATATCTTTCGTTGGGAGCTTCTCGTCGGCGAACGGTACGGTATCAAAGCTGCCGTTAGAGCTGAACGAAGACGATTGCAAGAAGAGGAAGAGGATGAATCTTCTAGACGCCGTCGTTTGCTGCTCTCCGCCGCAGGTGACTCCGGCACTCATCACGCCCTTGATGCTCTCTCCCAAGAAGGTACAATAATAATGAATACCTAATACTCCCAAGTTTTATAAATTTATTAGATAATCTCTTTATATATGTGAGCTTGTCAACGAATATCATCAATAGATGTTAACGGGCCTGATAAATATGGGTTTATGATTATTGGCAAGATATATTAACAGCTTTTTTTGTGTCAGCAATATATTAACAACTATATTTTTGTATAATATGGTTGTGAGCAACATAAATTTATTATTTTGCTTTTGTTAAAAACATAGATATGCAGTAATTGTTTGGGGGGTCACAAATAATACTTCAAATTTTCAACACTTGTATATAGCTGATCCTTTATTGAACTTAGCAAAATATTTTTTGGTCAAATGTCACCATACGTGTATAGTAGAGCTATTATGTATAAGACCATAGAGTATGCATGTTGCAGCAAGAAGTACGAGGATTAATCATCTTATAGAAATGCCATACTATACGTATTTGCATAACCTCTATAGAGAATACAATATATATGTGATTGTGACAAAAGTATATAGATGACTGGACAGGGTTATCCGAGGACCCGGTTCACCACCAAGACCAGACTGATGCGGCGGGGATCAACAGAGGAGGTTATTGGGAAGAAGGGCAGGCGTCAATGAAAAAACAACAGCAGAGACGCAGAAAGAAAGCGATTGCAGCGTCAGTGGAAACCGATGATGACGGCAACGAAGGTGATGATGACGACGGGATGGATAACGGCGGTAACGGAAGTGGTTTAGGGACGGAGAGACAAAGGGAACATCCGTTTATTGTAACGGAGCCAGGGGAAGTAGCACGTGGCAAAAAGAACGGTTTGGATTATCTTTTCCACTTGTATGAACAGTGCCGCGAGTTCCTTCTTCAGGTCCAGACCATTGCTAAAGACCGTGGCGAAAAATGCCCTACCAAGGTTGGGTATCCTTCTTTTCTATCTTGCAAGATTTGATCCTAGCCGTACGTTTACTTCACACTAAATTGTTTTCTAGATTATATACACATTTTGGTGTCGGAATGGTAGGAAAACCCTAGCCATAATCATGGACAGCTGTTTTAAAGCAAGGTTGACAAGTCATGAGTCCAGAGAGTTTTCAATATTATTTTTGTTTTATTTTCTTTTTGCTATGTCTGGCAAAGATTTATATAGGTTCTGGTTTTATGTCTTCACTCAGAATAAATATAGTTAGATTTCAATTTAATGTTTTGACAGAGTGACCGTACGACAACGTGTCAAGTTAGGGAAACGACACAGTCGTTCTTTTGTTTTTACCTAAAACGACATGAGATAGTAAGATACGATATCCTCATGCATTAAGATTCAATTTCTGCATGCATTTATTTGTACAAATAGTAGACTTTTTGACAATTTATATAGGTACTTCTTGTGTGCTAGCCTATATATATATATATATATTTAGATACAAGCTATTGCTCAGTGGGTAATAAGTGTCTTCACAATAGTACATAATCCATGAGCCCTGTCCCATTGCTTGTACAGGCGCACGTTGTTAAAATCTGAGGTTTACAGAAAACTCAAGCCCAGTATAACTTTTTTATTTCTGATAATTGTAGCTCAAGTATTTTAATTATATATTGGTACCTTTTCTGAGCTATTATCCCATCAAAAAGTTGTTTTGAATTATTAAGTACTGATTTTCTTAATGTTTTGGAAAACATATGTAAATAGGTGACAAACCAAGTGTTTAGGTACGCAAAGAAATCGGGCGCGAATTACATAAACAAGCCAAAAATGCGACACTATGTTCACTGTTACGCCCTCCACTGCCTCGACGAAGAAGCTTCAAACGCTCTCCGAAGAGCGTTTAAAGAACGTGGTGAGAACGTTGGGTCGTGGCGTCAGGCTTGCTACAAGCCGCTTGTGGACATAGCTTGTCGTCATGGATGGGATATAGACGCCGTTTTTAACGCTCATCCTCGCCTCTCCATTTGGTATGTCCCAACTAAGCTGCGTCAGCTCTGTCATTTGGAGCGTAACAATGCGGTTGCTTCGGCCGCGGCTTCGGCTTTGGTTGGCGGTATTAGCTGCGAGGGATCGTCTGCGTCTGGACGCTTTGGGGTTTAATTAGTTCATGAGTTGCTTCGGTTTACTTGTTCGTTATCTTGATTAGTTATTAGTCTTTAATTTAGTCCTTCTTGGCTAATTTGTCATCTTTTTCTTTTCTTAATCAACCGTTTTGGCTAATTTAAAATGTTACATTCAGATTCTTCTTTTGACCACATTGAAACCGTATTTTAACCACGTTTCCATATTTATTCCAAACACTCGACAGCATCTGTTCTTGGAACATCGACAATAAATACCTTTTTGTAAAACGCTTCTCAATCCATTGAAAAAGAAAGTAATGTGAGGGTGTGATCAGAAACTCAAGCCTGAAAAAACTATTATAGGCTTGGGCATTTTAACCTGGACCCGAAGACCCGACCCGGAACCGGTCTAAAAAGACCCGACCCGAACCCGATCCGAAAAATTTACAAGTATTTTTTGGGTCTAAATTTCTTTGACCCGAATAGACCTGGACCCGAAGAGAACCGATCCGAATAGACTCGGACCCGAAAAGAACCGGTTTGAATAGACCCGACCCGATAAGAACCGATTTGTACCCGACTTAAAAACAAGTATATTTAAAACTATGATTTTTTGTGTTCTATTTTTATTTAGTTGAAATATCTTTTGTTAACAATATTTGTTATTATTTTGTAACATTTTTAAGTAATACGAAGTTTTAAAATATAAATTTTAGATTTTAAAAATGCTTAGTGTTAATCATTAATAATTTAATTTAACTTGTTTTGTAAATATTAAGATATATATGTCAATACTGATTAAATTTGGGTGAGTTTAGGTATGTCATGTATTTTTCAGAACTTAAATACCCGAAGCCGATCTAAACTCGATATAGACCCGAAAAATTATGGGTATTTTACAGGTTTTGAAATTACAGACCCGAACCGACCTAGACCCGACAAGATCCGACCCGGAACCGACCCAAAAAATTATAAGTACCTGTATGGGTCTAAATTTTGGGGACCCGAAAAACTCGGACCCGATAAAACCCGACCCGTACCCGACCCGAAGACCCGGGTGCCCAGGCCTAAACTATCATATGAAAAACTTAAATATATTTTAATGTATTGTGAAAATAAAAACGGTAAATTAAAGCCTGAAAAAACTATCATATGAAAAATTTAAATAGATTTGAATGTTTTGGAAAAAAAATGGTCTGGGTTTGTTCGAGTTAAAATATGGGCTGAGCTACATACACTCGAAGAGGAGAGACTGGGTGCACTGGGCCCACTTACGTTTTATCTAGTGAATCCAGTGTGACGTGTACATCCGTATGGTATCAGCCAATGCATTTGCAACATGTGCTCAATCATTAGATATTTTACAAAGACTGCTTCAAATTCGAACTGAGCGAAAAAAAAAAAACAAAATAGAGAAGTGAGAACGACTGCGAAATTCGAATCCAACGATGGAGCTCCCGCCAAGAGTGCTGTACCCACGGCGGTTCCACGCCTCTCCGTCGCAACACACGGCGGCGCGGCCTGATCTCCGAGATAAGCTCGCGACGCTGGTCGATCGCAAGGAGAAAGTGAAAACTGCGTACCATCAACTCCAATCGCAGATCGCATCCGGCCTTGCCGAGGTTACAATCGCATCATCTCTCTTCGCTTGTTCGCTTGATTCGATTCGTTTTGTAGATTTGATTGAAACGGCTTCGAGAATTTGAGAGAGGTTTATCGCATTCTCTCTGGTTTGGTAGATAGATTCAAGATAGTTTCGTTAGAATCTGAGAGTGAGGTTATTCGAAATTGTAAAAGGCAGGGGAAGTTTTCGAGTCGTTGGCGATCCCTTTGATGAAGCTGGTTGGATTGAAAACGTCGGAGATGGAGAGCGAAGGGAGATTCTCCACCTTCATCTTCAACACTGTAAGTGTACTCAATCAACTTCTCGTGGAATCATGCATCTATTGCCTTTAATTTCCAGATCATACTTTGTATTCATCAGGAAAGATATCCTATGGATGATACTGTCCAAAACGGAGTTCGATCTGATGATCTGAACAATCAAATCCGCCGTTCAAAGGTAATATACGTCCAGATTCTTGTTATTTCAGTATGTGTCCTTCTGGTTTAGATTGAATGTGAGCTATTTAGTATGATTTTGAAGCTGTAAGGTGTCTATTCAACTGTGAACTGTCATTCTGATATGTATGCCTTATTCTGATATAGGTTGAAGGTGAAACATATCTGAAATTGCTAATGTGTTTAGCCAAACTTGATTCTGGTTTATCAGTTTGTCTAATTCTATAGATTGAATACAGACTACTCGATCTAATTTTAAACTGCAGTGTGTCTAGACTTTAGTCATGTTTCATTATGAGGATTTTGTTATTTATGTTTACCAAGTTCTGCTATATATTGAATGTGAACTAATTGTTTAGGATTATTATGTTTTGATGTAATTTAAAGTAGTTGTTCGACAAACTATATATAATCTGGATCCTGGTTTTGAACTTGCAGTT
This sequence comes from Hirschfeldia incana, assembly GCA_026261945.1. Classification (NCBI taxonomy): domain Eukaryota; kingdom Viridiplantae; phylum Streptophyta; class Magnoliopsida; order Brassicales; family Brassicaceae; genus Hirschfeldia; species Hirschfeldia incana. The sequence continues at coordinate 819,454 of JABCMI010000093.1, read as the reverse complement.
AATATATAACTCTGTCTACTACAAAGTAGATTGCGTTTCTCAGAAGTTCACTTGCTGTGTTTTGATTTCTGTAGGAAGAAAACTATGCTGCTAAAGTCGAATCTGCCCAAAAGGAGATCGTGCACAACCATAAGGGGCAATTGAGACAGCTAGTCCATATGCTTAGGCACATTGAAACACAAGTGAATTCACATCAGGAAAACATTGTGCAGATGCTTGACGATGGCAGAGACTCTTTCCAAGAATTCATCCAGAAGTCTCTTTATCACCTAAACTCGGTTCACAGCCAAAACGGTGACACGTTTCCAGCCACAGTGAAGCTCCTTCGGGTCCTATTTATTAACATCAAGGAGTTGCTTGGTTCAGTAGATACTGGTGTCAGTGATCTTATGCAGGCTTTAGCAAAGAATATGTGTAAACCGATGTCCAACTACGTAGGGAACTTGGCAGCTGAAGTAAAGCTTGGACCTTGTGTGCAACTGATGAGTGTAGTGAATGAGATGGAGAGAGCCAACGCAGATACAAGGAGAGAGCTGGAAGACGCCAGAGAAAGGATTAGGCTTGCAGAAGAGACAAAGATGGAGGCTTTATCAAGGCTGAAAAAGGCCGAAGATCAGGTTCAGAGAATGACAAGCTCTGCCAGGTTTCTTCTACCCGCAAGTCAGAAGAAGCAAGCGGAACACTCTGTTAACGGAAAGGTGATTTTGAAATGAGTTTTTGTTTGTTTGTGAAGCTCAATAATTAGCTCAACACTGAAAGGTTTCTACACTCTTTTTTGTCCATGTAGCGTATATGCACAGAGGGTGGGGGAGAAAGCGAAGACAAACTACTTTGGAATTTACTGAGCAAAAGGAGAAAGCTTCAAGAACCAGAGAGTCCAATGGGACCAAAAGAGATCATCAGGCAAGTCGGCACGAAGCACAAGCCATTGGTTCATAGTCGACGAGTGACTAGGAGCCAATCAAGGTTGAGTTCTCCATCGGGTCTTCATGATGCTTTGATCCCACTTGGTGTGTCGCCTTCTGTAAGAACGGTAACCAGGACGAAGTAAAGTAAACACAAGTAAGCACAAGTTTACACGCATTACATCAGAATAATCTTCGATATGCTCTGAAAAAACCTTAGATATGTGCTTAAAAAAATTCTATCAGTACTCTTTTATTATATGTCACTAGTTGCACTTAAGGAGATTGGTGTTTCTTGAGAAGATCAAGTTAAGCATGACTATCAGAGTTGACTGTAGATGTTGTTCAAGTACATTGCATTACATCAACCGCAAGTTATCAAACTTCAGAAAGAAAGAAAGAGAAAGAAAGAAAGAAAGAAGCATGTTTATTTGATAAACTTGTTGTAGTACTTTGAATCAAATTATACTAAGCAAAAGATTGATGACGATGTTTTTGTTTTTGTTTTCAAAATTACATCAAAATGGAAAATGTTAGTGTTTTTATACATTAAGGCTGAGTTTCTTGCGGCTTTTTTTGGATCTCGAGTTTTTTTTTTAATATTGCTTGCGAGAAAAGGCGGGGAAAAAAACGATCCGAAGAGGCTGGATTTAATCACGTGAGAGCCACGTAAAGTTGGTGGGCTTGAATTGGAAAAAAAGTAGACCCAATTAACCTTCCGACGTCCGTTAGGGTTCATATTTGATCTACAATCATCATCACCTTGAACTCCTCCTCCAGCCTCCGTCCGAGAACGCAGTTTGTCTCCGCGAAAATTCAACAGCTTACGTACCGTACTTTGGTCTCCTGGTAAGGTGTATTTTCAGACACTAAAACTTGTATATCAGTATATGTCTCTGTATGGATGTGTTACGACAAAGACTGTAACTTCATATTTCAGGTAAACCTAAAGAACTACTTCTCTCTCTGTAGTTTTCAACGTCTACCATGGTATGCAATTTCTTTAGTTTCAAAGTTCCACACTTTTTTTCTGATTATAAACAGTTTTTAATAGCTTGTGGTTTGAAACCGATACAGTCTCTTGACTGATTGTCAAGTTTGAGCGTATGAACCTTTTTATGTTTTGTCTAAAATTATTGTATGCAGGCTGCGAGATTTCTTGCGACGTTGATAGTCTACGGCTCCGGAGCGGTAATCAGGGCTTGTTCCCAGGCATATCGTCAGGCACTTGCAAGTATATGCCTTTTTCTTATTACAACAATTAATCTTCTTCTGCTCTCTGTTCAAAAGTTTTTTTCTTGGTTTGGTTTTTTTTTGTCTTATAGTAACAAAATTGTTCATAAATCATGACATTGTTCGGACATATGTGTCTCTCAGATGCATCAAAATCTGGTGTTGCGCAAGAAGCGATGAATAGTTTTAAGAGAGGAGTGAGAGGGTTAACGGAACCTGAAGCTAGACAGATTCTTGGTGTAACTGAAAAATCATCTTGGGAAGAGGTTCTCAAGGTTTGTTTCTCTCTCTCTCTTGTGGCTTCGTTGCACTTTTTGTTTATCATTCAAATAAAGAAGAAACCTTTTTTTGTTATTTAACATCATCCGTATGTTATGTTGCAGAGATATGACAATCTGTTCGAACGCAATGCAAAAAGCGGAAGCTTTTATCTCCAATCAAAGGTTCATCGAGCTAAAGAATGCTTAGAGGCTGCTTTCCAAAAGAAACCTTAGGGAATCACAACAAGCGTTTGATCAAATATTAATAATAAACACTAATGTAGTAACATAATAGAATGTCATAGAAGCAAACCATGAATAATATATATTTTGGATGCATATGTTAGTTTTCTTGACGTCTCTAAACCGGTTTTGTGCGCCAAGAAGTTTGAAGATTTGAAAGGAGAGAAATTATAATGCCGCAAAGGTTGAAATTTGAGAAAGATTGGCGAGGCTTGCTGGCCGTTGTTAAAAGTCAACCCTGTTTTTTTTTCTTATTAAATCGTCTTATTTAATTTCTAGGTACACTATACACACGTTGAAGTCTAAGTCTGTCGAGTTGGATTATCCTGAGACTTCCAAATCTGTCTACTTCATTTTAGTAACAAACATGGCGACTAAGAGGATCGAAACTAGATATTTCTTGTTTTATGTGATTTTATTTCAATTTCTATTGTATACTACATAACAACTAGATGATGAAGTACACGTAGATCCAAAAAGTCATTTTATCGGCGGTGATGCGGTTTTCTTATCTCTCCCGTTTTTTTCCTTCAAAAGATTCGAACATACATGTTGCATGTCACTGTATATACTATTGGTACTCAACTGATAAAGAGTTCCACTAGCAAAGCCAAAGGGTGAAAGACTTTGAAAGTCCAAGTCAAGTGGGCTTCATCATAAGTCAGCGTCGTTGAGAGTCAAGGCCGCTTTAGCAAAGTTGTGGCGGTGACGCGGTGTCTATCATCGTGAAAACTAACACAAACGAACAAAGTATGAACTTATTTTTTAAGTTCTGGCTGAAGTTTTGAAAGTGCACATCGGTCGCCGAACTTTTACAATTTACAATGACAAACTTATTTACTAATCTAGAAGAGCTATTACATGTCAACTCATCATCATATGAAGTTTTTCCCAATTAACATTCATTTTCTTCACCTTTTAATGGTTGGAACACATAATTAAATAACCATGAGTTAGTGGTGGGATGGTACATGGCGTCCGATTATCCTAGAGTGTGGTCAGACAACAGAGGTATCTAACTCCCATTGCGAGAACAACCTTGTCTGTGTCTGACTGGTGCCGGTGGTCAGACACCCCAGATTCATGTATATATATATTCATGTATTACTTATATGTTTTGAAATGTTATTAAACAATTTATTAAAAAAAATAAAAACTGATACCTCTCACTGTGTGGAGATCAAACTCTAGTTATTTGTTAAAAACTTACACCTTAACAAACGAACTAGAAAATGAGAGAAGAAACATCAGAAACATTTCAAAAAACATATCATCTCCTCATCACAAGTAACCCAAATATCTCAGATATATTTATATCATCTCAAAGACCCGATTGAGAAGAGGAAGAAGAATCCCCAAACCGCCAAAATCTGGCATAATCTTGCTCTTCTTGTGGCCTAGAAGAACCAACAGAAGATGAAGAAGTTGTTGCAGCAGTATTAGTACTAGTTGTTAAACTAAAGCTTAACATATCATTGTTACTCCCATCTTGATAATATTGGTTATAGTATGGTATATTATGCGACTCAATTTGATTGGAGGAGTAATAAGCAGAGTTTGATGGCTGATCATTATTGATAAAATTAACCCTCTCCGGGAAATTGAGTTTAGCTTTGCTTCCTTTGAACTTAAAAGCAGCTTCGTCATAAGCCAAGGCTGCGGATTCAGCGGTTTCAAATGTCCCGAGCCACACACGTGCAGCCTTTTGTGGATCTCGTATTTCAGCTGCCCATTTGCCCCATGGCCTTTGCCTTACGCCTCTATAATGTCTCCTCCTCGTCGAGTTCCCTTAATATCAATCACAAAAATTGAAAACAACATTAATATGTATGTACTGGTATAACATGCTGTACATATTGGTGATGACTCTTTGAAACCATATGCTACTAAGGTCATGATGCTATATGAGAGATCCTCTCGAACAAACTATATTATAAACTGTTAATGAATGAATGAAATTAAGTCTCATATCAGTAGTTCATTAATAGACTAATAATATATAAAGAGTTATGATCAATTCATTATCACCAAACTGGTTTTAATATTGGAGCTCATGATAAAACCGAATTTAACGAAAATCACATTTGATAATAACAAACTTTAAGTTACAACCTGGACCGTCTACTTAAGTTTGAGATTTTACATTTGATATGGAAATCTTCACAAAATTTCCAAACTATCTAACATTTACATGAGCATGTATATTATATATACCTTGATCTTGATGAATTGGAGCAACTGGTTGACTAGGGTCTTGTGGATTGTACACAGAAGGACCAGTAGCGTGAGAGTTGCTTTGCTGGTTTCCGATTACTTGAGCTAAAGCCGAGACCATAACACGCATGTCATGTTGAGATCGGGCCGAGAGTATTGGGAACAAGTTCTCATCTTCCTCGGCTTCTTCCTTTTCATCAGGTTCATCGCCTCCAAAGGACATCTTCCCCACAGTCTCGAGAATTCACTTTTATTAAATTTTATTGAAATATATAATCTTTGGTTTAGAAGAGAGAATATGTGATTTAGTGTTCAGGGTTGTGCAGTTAGTCTTTCAACATCAAGAACAAGAAGGCGATGAAGAGAGAAATTAGGTTTGAAGTAAATGGCGAAAGATAAGAGTCAATGCTTTTTGGGGTATGCAATATTTTGAGGCTTTTTATACATTAAATCTTTCTACGTGTGTGAACATGACCTTCAAGAATATATACGTGATTTTTTTTGTCTTTATTTATATATGTGTGTTTTAACGTATTATGATTGGTTTATAACTGTATTTTAGAAGTAAGATTACACATCCATATTTGTACGATTAGTACGGATCCATGTTTTAAGGTTTTAAAGTGAAAAGATGTATAACATGAGAATGTTTGTTAAACTTCTCTTATTGGGAAAATGCATGTGTATTTAAATATCTGACAGCAGACGACGAGTATATATTTATAAAGACTAATATAAATTTACTACACGAGATGGGAAGACTAAACGTGCAAAATAATAAGAAAAGGAAGAGGGAAAATGCATGCATGTTCACGTTTGGTATGTTTATCTTCGTAAAAGGATCGTTAACACACTCATGAACACGAGGAAAAGAAAAAGGATCGTTAACACACTCATGAACACGAGGAAAAGAAACCATATTCTTTTTGAATACTAATATAAAATATAAAGAAGAATTCTCGTGTTCATAGAAATGTTGATAAATGTAGTTGTAAATGAAATGGTTTACAACACCAAAGACGTTTTAAGACCTCTACAATCCGGAAAACGTATACACATTCAAATCCAATTAAAGAAAGTGAAACCTGTTTGTTTTGGCAGCAACGCGGAATCTTTAATCTTAAAGATCTGCATTGCTGAAAATCTAACATTTTAACAAGATACAGATTATTTTTTATATGGATAAAATTTGATACTCACCTTCTAAAATGCTTCTTGTTTGTTATAAATGTTACTATATAAAAATGCTTTGTTAGTATACATGTGAAAGCAAGCAAAGAAAATCGTAAGACAGTCTACGTTTTGCTCCTATGATTCCTAACAACGACTAAAATCTTTTAAATCATGCTTTATTACTTTACAAATAATATTTTATAAACCACATGGATATGATCGGATGGCGCATGACGTCACATGCATCCCTAAAAATACTTAGATTTGAATCTACGTCAATTCAGATTTATCTATCCAAGTGATCATACGACGTAAATATCTAATTCCTCTTGCGAACAACTGGCTGATCTGGTTGACGCCAGTAGTTAGACATCCATGAGACTAGTCGGTTGGGTCTCGATTCGCCAGATACCTCGTGTTATCATAAAAAAATCATATTTTATACTATGTAAGTTGGAGGATAATTTCAAAAAAAAATCTACTTTAATTGCTGATGCCAGGGGATTGTGTACACGTTTCTGCTTCCCAATGGACATTTTTTATCTAAATAACGAGACTGCTTGTCTTTATATTATTCTCTTTATTCTACAAAGTATTCATACAATATATTTTACCAAAAAGAAAAAGTATCATACACTATTTGAATAACTAATATAAATCTTGACTAACAAAAGAGTCAACAGCTAAGTAAATTTGACAGGTAAACGAGCTTTTAATACAATGCGTCATGTGGATTTTAACTGTAAGAGTCGCAAAGGTTGCTGTCTTTGTGCATTGTATCTGTGTGTCAATGTAGCTGTTAGGTTCAACTACCATTTTCCTAACCGACGGTTTACTTTCAAGTTCATGATCAAATTTTCTCTAATTACAGTTGAATGTCTTTAATTAGTCTCACACCCGTCCCCTCAATAACTCCTAGAGTTTATTTTAACGTTGCATTATATTATTAAACTGTCTAGGTTAAAAATTCTAAGCAATAAAAACTAGAGAAATCAGTTTCAAAAACAAAAAAAAGCTAGAGAAATAAATTTAGAAAAATGATATAAAATTAGGGATCCAAAATAAATTTACATCTATCTTCGACCATCGGTTTGAAATTACAAAAAAAAGTCTTATTTTTCTTGTTGACTAGAGTTTTTGACAAAATTATTATTTTTAGATACTTTGTAGATTAAAGTGAATAAGAACTTTAACTTTATTATTATTCCTACAAAATCACACAATTTAAAATGAATAGCCTTTTCATTTTTTCGTTCATTCTTTTAGATAACTATAAAATAAATTTTTCTGTACTAAATTTGAAAAAACCATCATTCCGTTCATCCCGGTTCAGTGGTTTCATCTCTGATCTATTGGTTTTTATTTATTTATTTTTTTATATTCATTTTTAGGATGACTACCAGTTAGATCTTTAAACCATTCATTAGACTTTTAACTATAAACTATATCTGGATCCGCGCAACCGCACAGATGTTTGTTTTCGTTTATAGTTGGAACCGGAGAAATTTATTAATTTTCTGTATTATAGTAATCACATATGAGATGTGTAAATTTAATGTTTTTCAAGCATGATAATATTAGAGTATACTTATTTTTATCAAATAGATTGTTTCAAAATTTCACATGTGTTTGTTTATTTTTTCGTTATTTTTTTATTTGTTAGATTAGTATTTCATCATTGAATAAATAAATAGAAATAGAACTTTAAAAATATTAAAATATTATCATCTGTAAAAATAATGTAATATTTTACAAAATAAGATAGTTAAAAAACTAAATTTATAGCTTCATATATTAATATTATAAATAATTTAATTAAACATTTAATTTTATATGTATATATATATTTATTTATTTATTTTAGATCATTATTTAATTTTAGTAATACATTTAACTGTTTCTTTAAATATTTCAAATATAATAACTTATAATTTACATGTTTTGAAATGTTTAAAACCATCACATGTATTTGTTTCTTCTTATTATATATTTATATTATTGTATTTGTATTTAATTATTCAAAAAAATTAATATGTGCATGAAAAATATATTTGATAATTATTATGTATTTAATTTCTATTAAATTTTTACCCGCCCTTTAAAACTGGATTTTATTTAAATATTTTTTTTATATTTCTTTATTTTACATAATATATTATTGTATATAAAAATATAAGATATGTTATTTTTATACATGTATTGTACTCTGTCATCATATTATATTTTTAACATAAATATTTTATCTGTATGAAAATAAAATTTATAATCTATCAATTTAATATAAATTTATCATATTTATTTCAATATAATAATTTTATTTTAACATGAGTAATTATGATTATAAAATAGATAAGTGTATGATAGAATTTTTATTTTAAAATTTATAAATATTAACTGTATATATTATTACATAATAATATTTCATTGCTAATTAAGAAATTAGTGAAATATTTACATACCTTTTTTGAAAATTAATATTTTGTTAAAATATTTAGATCAACATAATAATTTTCTTTTAATATGATTTATTTTGATTATACAATTGATAAAAAGATAGAATATTTATTTTTCATTTTGTAAACGATAAATGATTATATTAGTGTATAGTGATATTAAAAATAATCACAGAATTAGTTAAGATATTTACATATAATTTTTGAAAATTTAGTTCTCTTAAAATCTTTTTAAACTGATTTTCGAAATTTTAATATATATATATAAGTTGGATTCAATATATTGTTACTCTTATTTATAAATCCCTAAAATATTATGAAAGTATTGTTTTTATATAAGATTAAAGTTATAACGATTGAATAATATAATTTATTCTATTTAAAATGAATATTAATGATGATTAAAAATATAATGTGACCAACTCTAATAGTTAGTCCATTTTATAAAAAAAAACTTATATGAATAAAAAGTCTTGACTTCTCTTTTAATATAATAGAATAGTAATTTACGACCTTTTAGATAATAGATTCCTCATGTATGTAAACTGTATGTAAACGTAAATCATTTGCATTTACAATATTTTCAAGAGAAAACCAACCCAATGTGGTATTACAAGTCACTTCATTCGAAACTTTTCACATCCAAGATTCAGAAGGAAAAAAAGAAACACAAATGTAATTGCACCGTGTAAAGTATATTTTATGTACACTTTCCTTTGGCAAATCATTTACACAAACGTCCATCATATTCACAGAGGAACAGGCTTCATATTACGGATTCTCATATACGTCAAAAATTGTGAAGGCAATTCTGCGAGTAGCGCTTGTACTACAGAGACCTCTCCATCTGCAAAGAAACAACAACACAAACTCCTTAATTAACACCCCCACCAACTCAAAGGATCGGAACTAACTAAGCCTTTGTCATGCGGCCGGTTCCTGGGGGTTAAGTTCAAGAATCAGAACAAAACTCACGTTGCACGTCTCGTAATGCTACAAACTGAACGATATCACGTGAAGCCACACGCCCGCTCGAGCTCTCCAGTCGTTCACCTCTGTCCGCGTCTAGTATCTAAAAGACCAAACCATAACAAAACACACAGTTGACACGAAAGATCTTAACATGTCTTTTTTTTTTCTTTATAGCTAGAAGACATAATAAGCCTTTTAATTACCTCCATCGCTTTGAAATCGGCTCCTCCAACTCCAACAATGAGGATTGATAACGGCAAATCCGATGCACTGACTAATGCGTCTTTTGTTTCTTGAAGGTCTGTTATTACACCATCCTGAACACAAGTTTTGGTTATAAACGATGTTTGATCTTTGTTCTAATGTTGTTTTTTTTAAAAATATATATGTATACTCACTGTGATGATTAATAAGACGTAATATCTGCGTGAACCTTGAGCTAGAGACTGGCTAGCTATCATTGCAGCGGAGTTTATAACCGGACCAAAAAGGGTAGGCCCTGCAAGAGAGACGTTGAAGAGCGCACTTGTGTATGAAGTCATGATTCCTTGAATCCCATCCACCTGCAGAGATAGAAAGAAATGAAAGAATATAAAATTTGTGGAATCCTGAAACATAAAAATTCTAATTATATTTAGATAAGCGATTTTGAGTTAGTTGTAATTACCTCAGAGTATGAACTGCTTCCATTGAGGTTAAAGCAATGTGAGACTGGAGAGTCGATAGGACGAGCTCCAAATCCCCAGGCAGGGAAACGTTTGTCTGAGTCATAAAACTGCAATACTTCTCCAACATCTACGATTGCCTGTTTGATAAAAGAAAATTGGTTTTAGTCACAGTGACTTGCTTATTTAAGAAAAAAAGAAAAAAAAAACATGGTCAAGTCCTCACTCGCTGGTAAGCATTTAAATGTCCTGAAGGATCAATGTAGTGCAAAGAATCAGGGAGGCGTGGGTTTCCATTTGAAGCTGCAAAGAGAATAGAAAAAGTTTACATTAGTAAGAAACTAATAATAACAACAACAACATTATATATTCATCATACAGAAGTTTTTAAGGATTTTCTGCACCTACCTGTGAAATCGATTGCTACCATGAAGCTTAGTTCAAACCCAGATGCCAAGTATTCCAGGAATGTGTGCTGGACAGTCTCTGTAAACTTGTCCACAAAAAGCTGGCTCTTCAATACCTAAAACAAGGAGTAACATTATCAGATAAACTTACATGAAAAGGCATTTTACATGTTTGAGTTGCGACCTTCATACCTTGTTTTGTCCACCACTGGTAGGCAAAGATAAATTGATTCCTTGGCCAGCCAAATGAAGTTTTTCCAAGTCTGAAAGCGATTTTTGAACTTTTCTGGCCATACAAAAAAAACGAGGACTTATGTCAGTTCACAGCTTTTCTAAATGAGAGTCTGAGAGCTCTAGGATCTTTGAATACCCGATGAGATTGTGTTTGCCATTGGAATTAAAGTCTGAGCATTCTATTATCAGTGGGCTGTCCTGCAGATTTATAGCAACAAAATCTGAGACATCTTTTAAGACAGAGAAATAGACTTTATATTACATATTCTTTTGGGGGAAAAAATCAGTTATAGGATTTTCTTCTATACCTTACTCCCAACATGTTGAACACTTAGAAAGAGTGGTTTCCAGATAGGGTTAAGATTGTTCTTCAGGACTTCAGTTTTAGACACTGGGATTGGAGTTCCATGCTCCACAATCTTTGATACCACCAAAAATGGATCCTAAAGATGAGCAAACAAAAAATGAAATAAACGAGGGTTATATTTTACGTTTAAAAAAGGCTTAGGAGGAGAGAATAAATCAACAAAACTCTTACACTTTTTGAGAAAAGATCCTTAGATTCCAAACTCGAACATCTGAATACTATCTCTGTTGTAACCTTAGAAGCAAGGGACTCCTCAGCATGGATAATAAGCTTCCCATGGTGATGCTGAGCCTGTGCGGCAAAGCCTTCTTTGCGCTTTAGCTCTAATGTAATCGTCTTAGTTGATTTTGTGATTATCTGCGTGGTTTGATAAAAAGTAAAATTTTAAAATCCAACACATGCCAATACTCGGTCGGTAAGGATATAGCATTTAAGTAGTTTGATACCTCAGACAAAGCACATGTTGCCTCGCCGAGAAATTGCTGTTGGTCAAGTTTAAGCATCTGTAAATAGTAAATCTTAATCAGTAAAAGCACACTACATATTTACATGGTCAATGAATGAATGTTTGAGACACAAGCCATGTGGGTGGTGGTGGTGGTACCCCCACATGTTAAAGAGACAAAATTCACATGCTGCTTAGTACATCAGATCAAAAATGAGGTAGAAGTTATACCTCCTCTCTTGAATTTTGATACTTGGTGTCAACATCATACACACGAAACCTTGTGTAACAAACAAACCATCAGAAGGAGTCAAACTACTTTTGATCAAGTTAAAAATCTCTCTCTCTCAGCCGTACATTTTTTCTGTTAAGAAGCTTACAAGAATGTCTGGAGAGTCTCGAAATGATAAGCGAGTGTAAATTTCTTAATCCACTTAGGAGCTAAGGAGTTCAAAACAACTTCGCTGCGGAACACTTCAGAAAGTGTCTCATCTTTTTCCTTTTTATAGACAACCACCATTGGATCACTCTGCAATAAATTTTTTTTTAAAAGTACTGTTTCACCGGTTCTCCGACACAAACATATTGTATTCATAGATACAATACACTGCCTTCAGCCAAACATCAAATGTTCCAACCATTGAAAAAAAGGAGCCATTACAACAAACCTTGGAAAGCACATCACGATCTCGCAAATTAGAAGCAGAAAACGATAACTGCAAAAAAGGTAAGAAAAACAAGACATTATTCAAACATAAAACCCTCATATACAAAGAGACAACTACGATGAGATAAAAATGATGAAGAGGGGAACCTCGATATGAGAGAAGAGACCGTTGAAACCTCGAGACATAAGATAGTTATCAACGGCGTCGTTAGTAGTACCGAGATTGGCGGAGGAAGCAGTTCCACCAACGCCAGCTATAGCCCCTGCCCCGGAGGAAACATCAGAGCAGCAGTTACCCATTGATGATGATGATGATGATGATCACAAGTAACTCTAGATCGAACAACACGGAGACAACATCTGTTGTTTTAATTTTTTTTTTTCCACAAAGAAAGAAGGAGGAATAAGAAGATTCAGAGTCAGTAAATGGGAGCCCACTTATGCCAACGCGGCCTTTTATTTTGAATGACTGCTCTCGTCTTCCCCTCCCCTTTTTATACTTTTGTCTACACGAAATATCCAAGAACCTTTCAGCTATTTTCTGAGAAACTCTCTTTCTCATAAAGAGTCTTATAGTCAATTTTATATTAACGTGAGAATTATATTTTTCAAAAGAAAAACGTGAGAATAATGATTTTATTTTTCAGTGTTTATTAATTTCAATCAAACGTAAAGTTTGAGTTATTAAAAACAAATGAGTTTAGAGATTTCAGTTTTTATTAGTGTTCATTAGTTTAAATCAAACGTAACGTTTACGTTACCAAAAAAAAAGAAGAATTGATTAGAGGACATTCAACTTTTGTATATTTTTGTTCAAAGAGTCATTGAAATTTTTTGTAGACCAGCCTTAATGCTTTATAAATTCCAGATGCCAATGTCATGACACATGCTAATTGGTTTGATAACAACTTAATTATATTCTGAAAAATGATAGTTAAATATTTGTTGCTCTAAATAATTACTTTATGTTTTTTCATTCGTTAGCAATAATAATAGTATTAAGTATACCAATTGATTTCCATTTAAAGTACATAATTAAAAAACTATAATAAGCATCTTTCTTGAAATTATTGGGTCTATAACTTTTATTCAGTGCAAACTGCAATTATCATTCTTCTATTCAATAATTTTGTAATAAATATATTTCACATAAACTTTTCAGAAATTTTCAGACTACATCTAAAGCTGTTTCTTTTGAAAAATATCCAGACTATTGCTTGGTGTCACATTTTTGTGTAAATAACACGACAATTGCCATTTTAAGTGACGGTAGGAAATAGTTGAGGACTTTCAAGTTAGAAAATTTCACACATTTGAATAATTACAATGAAATCTTGGGTTTTTCACGTTATTTCGAGACAATTCACAGATGTGGATTTGAAATTGTTTTTCCCTGTTACAGTCACAACAACCACACCTACAGAAGCTGCTATAAACTGATAAGACCATTGACACACACATCAACAAACAAAAAAAAGGCAGGACCAGAACCTAAGTACATACAGTACCTAAGAAAGGAACAGAGCTTGATTGGAGGAGAGAAAAAAAGGAAAATACTCCTTTTTAAAAAAAAAAAAAAGAGAAAACAAACAGAAGAAGCAAGGGAACATGTGAATTATAATGCAAGTCACCTCAATCATACATAGTCTGGGAGACTTTTAACTTTTAAGACCCCCCCCCACCCCCCCCCCCCCCCCCAATAGATTAACTCAAAACCAAAGCAAAAGAAAAAGTCTTTCCTCTGCCCAACAGGTCTTTGGGTTTAGGATTGAATAAGCATTTTCTTACCTCTTTGTCCCTCTTTTCCAGTGAGTTGCACCAGTTCGCGTCCAAAATTCTCCACCACGCATAAATTTCCCCAGATCCCTAATACAAAGAGGTTTTCAGCATTATCAAACTGTTTCTCACATGAATCTAAAACCATGTTTCACAGCTGAGTTTGAGAATCCAATACGCACACGAGAGCAAGTTGCTGCGGAATTAGGTCCCAGAGCATATCCGACTGAGCTTATGAAGCAGATGCGCGCGGGGAACAGACTGATAAGAGAACCACGGTTGAAACAAATGGGTCCAGAGTATAATGGGCCTTTATAGAATAAATATCAGCCCAGTTTGTGATTTCTCTAAAACAGCAAAAAGACAAAAATCATAAAATTAGTTAGAACTTAGAACAAACCAAAATCAAAGAGATTCAGCAAAGACCGAGAGACCAAAGTTGGTGTCCGGTTTCTATCTCTCCTTGTGAATTTCAGGTTCGTGTAATTAGGGCTTCTTAGTATTGATTCTCTCTAGTTAGCTAGTTAGGGTTCTGGCTCTTGTTGTTACCTTGATCCCTTGTTTGTGGCTTTCTTCCACCTTCTCTCAACATATGATTTGTGCCCCCTCCTTCTTCTCCTAGATTGCTGAATCTCATTGCCACCGACAGTAGCTAGCTTTTATATTGAATCAAAGCTTCTGCCATAACACTTTGCAATTATTGTTTTTTTTTTTTTATTATTATTATTCTTAAAGCTTTTTGACCTTGCAGAGAGATATGTCTTCAAGGGAGAGGCTAGGAGGTTCATCTAAGCATTATAACCGAGGCATATCAACAAGTGGATCATCATCATCATCAAGGCACCACGAGACAATCTCTTCATCTTCCGATCACCGAGTTTCCCACTCCGACGTTCTTGAAAACAAGATTGCAGCTCGAGCTGCTGAGATCGACCGGCTCTCCAGCGACAACCGCAAACTAGCTGCCAGCTACGTGGCTCTCAAGGAAGACCTAGCCCTGGCCGACCGCGAAGTCCAGGGCCTGAGAGCTCACATCATCAAGACAGAGACGGACGGCGAGATGCAGATCCGAGGGGCGCTCGAGAAGATAGCTAAACTTGAGGGTGTTGTCAACAACAGGGATAACATAAGGAGGGAGCTGCAGTTAGCTCACATCGAGGCTCATACGTTAGCCAGAGAACGTGAGGAGCTAGCTTCACAGGTGAAGGTGGCTGTAAAGGAGTTGAAGAAGGTTTGCCTCGAGGCAGAGGGTTTAGAGGCGTCGAGCCAAGAGCTTGAGAGGTTGAAAGAGGAGCACCAGAGATTAAGGTAATAGGAAAACTTCTTTTTACATGTCAAAGATTCATATTTAATCATTTTTGGTTCAATGGAACAGGGAAGAGTTTGATGCAGAGAAGAGTGGTAATGTAGAGAAACTTGAGCAATTGAAAGAGATGGAGAGTAACATAATCGGAGCAGTCAAAGATATTGAGAAGCTGAGAAGTGAGATCGCGACGGCAAGGAGTAGAGCTTGAGACTCAAAAGAGGGTCCTTTCTATTTTAGGGAGAGAGATGCAAAGAACCAAAACTCTGTTCCTAATTTTCGTGATATATAACATTGAGTTTATCTTCTTCTTTTTTCACATCAAGAGTCTCATAGTAAGAAAGGTCAAGCAACTAGATCAACTTCATCGCGTTGAGGGGTAAACCACATTGAGCTTCATCATACTCTTGTACTGTTCAGGCACTGGTGCACCACCTTGCACACACAACTCCTACAACCGCAGGAGGTTTCCCGTAAAACCTCTGCAAGCTATTGTCAAGAGAAGTACCATCTGGATCCCGAACATGCCACACATAGTTTGGACCGACCACATTCATCAACAGTAGCTTCCTGCCATGCGTGCATTCCATCACGCGTCTGATGCTTTGTCGCTTTACACAACCTCACTTTGTGTCCCTTTGGACCCACCTGAATCTCTTGACAGTAACCGCAAGTCCACACTTTGTATCTCTCCATCAGTTCCCTGACCCCTGAAACCATTTCAAACCATGGTGATAACATGTGTGGTGCAGAACTTGGTTGATAATGTGTGGTGATACCATAGGTTGTTGGTAACTAGAAGAATGTGGTCAGATTCTGTGGAGAAAGGAAGGTTCGGCCAGAGATTCTGTTTTATTCGGTCCGTGATGGCTTAACACTTGTATCAATATGGGAGAAACCTAGCGTTGAACTGCCTCTCACTCTCGCAACATCAAACCTTATAACAGAGCTACTTTAACTTAACAGGAGTGGTTATATATTTCTGGTTCATTTAAACGCTCGTACCAGAATTGTAGACAAGGAGATACTACTTCTCCACAGTTTTTGACCGCTCAATGTCTAAATAGTTGCATTGTGTTTCAATGCGTCCGTCTCCAAACTCATGTGGCGACCATACACTCATGTAAAAAAGAAGATTAGGAAATTTTATATTATATCCAAAAAGGAAGCATTCATTAAAAATCACCAAAAAAGTTACAACATGAAATGGCCACAAACAGCCAGCAAAGAAGTTGAATGAAATCCAAGGCTTGTTACATACTACATTGATAGCAAGAAGACAAAAATCCCTGAATATAACCCCAAACAAGATAAGAGAAAAAACACAAAAAAAAGTAATGAGAAACTCTGGAAGATTTCTCTGGGGATTTTGATAATACAACAAAACTGGTGAAGCAACCTGTGAAGGTTTTTCCAGGTCAACAAAGTTTAATGATCTCTCCAAAAAAAATTCTCACTGCAAAAAGAGTTTTGTCAGGGTAAATTTAACACCCCCCATCCCGATATACAGAACTCTAGGGTGTATTGATGATATGATTATAATATAAAACTTCTGTTATCTTTAACTCGTCATTTTTCGTTAACTTTCTTTACCTCTGCTTGGTCTTTTGCTCATTGGTTAGTTCTCCTTCAAGAAAGGATCGGTTCCATTAGGAGGTTCTTCTCGGTTTTCTGAAACGGAAGGGATGCTAAAGCTGTTGTGGTTATCAATGCTACTGCTTCGTGGCTTTCCTGGTCTTGATCGTATGTTGGTACCCATTGGAAATGGTTCCTGCCAATGATAACAAAACGATGAAAAATATGAAACAAATCAACCTATCACTGAGTAACTGAGAATCACCACATCTTTGAAATTATGAGATCACTAAAAACACATTCTAATACGTGCAACCAAGGGAGAGCGAATTGAGCCACAGATAAGAGATGAGAGAACCTAAAATGATGAAGTTATCTGATGTGTTAAATAACATTTACCTGATCACCAGCATTTGGACCATCAGTGTGGAAAAGAATAGGCCGGCAACGTTTGTCTTCATTCATTAAGCTTGAGTTCTGGAAATGGGCAATAAGAGCTACTTTTCCTTGGATTCGAGCATATGTAAGAGTTGCCACCTTCTCGCTGTTAAATTTTTCCCACTTTTTTCCATTAAACGCCTGCAAGTGTTTTTCAAACGTTTAACCAATACTGCTCTTCCAAAAATAGGCCAGAAGATATATAAAAAGCAGCAGAAGGCTCTACCTTATAAAATGGTACAATCTTTTCAGGTTCGATAAGGTTGATGAAAGCATATCCCACATTGCATTTGTTCTGAAAAGAAAAGGTAAAATTAGGTGAGGAAAAAAAATGATATTGCAAATACCAACATCCCAGTTTCTGCATAAGACTTTATGATATAAAAAGGTAGGAAGGAAGCCTGCTTGCCTTGAAGTCAATTGGCAAATAAAGGAAATCATATGTTCCTTTACAATGCTCGTCAATGGCAGATAGAAGCATCTTAGAAGTATACCTAAACCGTAGCAGCAAAAAAAAAAGAAGTCAATACATCAAACAAACTACGAGGCTAACAAAAAACATATAACCAAGGAATAAAGGAGAGACACTGAGTTCACTTACTTATTAGGAATGTTTTTAAGCATCAGTGTTGTCCTGCCATCATCCCCACGTAATATACGTTCAACATCAAGCTCATACAGTTTCTTGTCAGCATTACTAGAGCTAGACTCGCTTCTGCGGTGAGAGAGGTTCCTGTATCGTTCATTTGGCGAGTCAAATGAACCCGGCATTGAACCTATCGGGTTCCTTCCGGGGAAGAGATGAGACAACTGTTGAGGAGATCGCAGCACAGCATTTTGAGAATTTACATCCATGCGGTTCCTAGCGATATGGGAAAAGGACTTATGAGAACCAATTTCCATCGGATGTGAGGGTGACGAGCCAGGAAACCCCATGCTACCATGAGAACCTATGTGGAAGCCAGGCGATTCTAGAGATTCAGCTACATAGGCTTGTCTTCTATCCCAGAAAGGCGAGTTTAATACCGGCGCAGATCCAATGTGGTGGTGCACAGGAGACGATGCCATATTCACCATAACCGGAGGTGCTCTAGAGAATACAGTAACAGGTGGGCGCTGACTAGGAATGCTATTGATGTGAGATGGAGAGTTAGGCCACATCATGCCACCTGAAGGATTCTGCTGCTGAGTGTTAGAATTGCTCCATAAGTTAAGGTTAGGGCGGCGGGAGCTTTGATTCATGGGAGATCCTATGCCTACAGTCAACAATATAACACAACAACTAAAGTGAGTAAAAACAGTATCATGTATGCAGTTGAAGAAAAACTTTGTCACCATCTTCCGAATCAAAAATTTAAAAGCATTCAGTCATTCTGAGATTCTGTTGATATACACAGTGATTGTTCAGCTATTTTACAATTCAAAACCCAGCAAAACACCACCTGATCTGTCTAGATGACTGAAACTAAGAACATAATACTAATAATATTTTCCCTAGGACGACAAGTTCTACACCAAGAGTTGTCTACAGACTACAGTACATAGAGATGTGTAGCATTTCAAAGTCCACTAGAATTGTAACGACCATCTCAATATCTAACTTACGACTGTGCTCCGATCGTGTACTACGGCATAGCATTTTTCTTTAACTTACAACTGTGAACTACATATCATCACACTATTATTCGAGAAATTTATCAAGATAGTAGCAATTTAGAAATAAAGAGCTTACTTCCTCCATTAAAACCATCCACTCCATGAACGTTATGCATCATAAAGCCTTCATTTGCTTTCGAGCCGTCACTGGCCATTTCAGAAAACGTTGTCGAGGACTTATATGGAGTACCATTTGCAAAGTTGTCGAGGTACTCCGAAAAAGTATGAGGATGAAGATTTGGCATGCTTTGGATCCCCATATTTGAATTATCAAAAGGGTGGCCATGTTCCTGAATTCCGACAGGCTTGCTGGCTGAGATGGCGTTTGCCGAAGGTGGAAATCCAATAGGAATGCTGACACTCCTATGACGTTCAATGAAGGAGTTCACAGGTGATCCAACAGAACTTTGACTAACCCGCATAGATCCACCATCAATGGAGGTTGAGGCTATTAATCCTGGGAAATGTCTCCCTGTTACGGCAGTGAATTGAGTCCCAAGATAACAAATCATTCAATAAAAAAAGAATTATAGATGATGAATGCAAAAGCATACCCATGTGCCTAGCTGATGTATTAGTAAAAGACATTTTAGGTAGACATCCTTCAGCATCATGTGCAGCACACTGTGATATGTATCTGAAATTAAGAAAAAAAAGGGTGAATCCCACACGCCAACCCAACTGACATCCTTGTAAAGGCTTAATAACAAATCACATGTTTAAATCATTATGATTTAGGATTTGAATTAGTTCACAATCCATAAAGGAATATCAACCACGGAAAAGAAAAAGAAAAACAACTAGTCACCCACCTTGTACCCTCTGGACAGGTTAGCGCAAGTTTAAGCTGCTTCCCAGCAACCTCGAGTCCATTTAGGCCAGCAAGAGCAGCCTCTGCTGCTCGGATGTCAAAGAACTCTATGTATATCTGTGGATTGTCATGCATCGTTCTGCGAATCTGCAAACCACAGAAACAGCGTTAGAATCTACCTCGAAAAGTAAATAAAAAGAGAACCCCAATATCAACCTCTTTGATTTCTCCATATGATTTGAACATTCGATTGAGCTCTTCATTTGATATAGAAGAATCAAGATTATTAATCAACAAGGCTCCTTTACTGACGTCTTTTCCTGAAGGAACTTCCTGATACCAAGAAAATTGTAAGATAGATACAAATCAATATAAGTCACAAGTATAGTCCACATAGCAAAGACGATATCTTTCATATGAAAAGTGAATCACACCTTAGGGTTAGAATAGCGAATGTCAAGCTTCGTTCCTCTTAACAGCTTATTGTGGAGTGCTCTTGCCGCCTTCTGAGCAGCCCTTATATCATAGTACGATACCACGATAAAGCCACGATTCTTGCAAGCTGTATGAAAAGCCTGGATTTCTCCAAATTGCTGAACAGATAAATGTATTCTCATTACCAAGTAATCAATTCCAGAAAATCAACATACAATGTGTTTGCTAAATAAAGAATCTGTGGGGAACAAAAAACGCTGCTGAAATAAGGTACCTCAAAAAGGACCTTCAGCTCATAGTCTTCGACGTTGCTACTAATGTTTCCGGCCAAAATTGTTCTGCACGGGATTTCCGCTCGGTGCTGTTCGCCAACAGAGTTATTGCTGCCTCTCTCGCCGTTTCTGTGGTTCAAAGAAGAAAAAACATCCCCATCTAGCTCCATGCCACCAACACTGCTGAAAAGATCAAAATCATCTAGATCATCTCCACTGGCACGAGATTTACGCCCAACGTCACCCATCACTTCCGCAAAGAGATCATCTTCATCTGGCAGAAGATTTCCAATAGTTTGAGCCTCAATTTCTTCTAAAGATTCAGAAGGCTCTTCCTCACGGTGGGTAACAACTGTGTTCGCAGACATAGGAGATAGCACATCACTGCTCTGTAGTCGTACTGCAAAAAACCAGTAATGTAAAGACGCACTCACGTAGTTAAAGTACAGTAAGTTAGAGTAGACACGGAACAAACTTTCACAATCATAGTATGATGTACTATTTAACAAATGGCGTTTAAGGATAGCAGGCATACATAGCTGATAACACAAAATCAACATAAAAAGTGGAAAAAAACTCATAAATGTGAGGTAGAAGCTTACGTTTTCTGGTAAATGAATCAGAGAGTGAGCTGGAAAATAAACTGCTTTCCCACTGGCTACCATTCGTGGTGTTTCCTGCGTTAATGTTAACAGAGGGGTGTACCCCAGACAAGCTAGATTGAGGCTTTAGCTGGTAACTTTCAGGTGTCCAGGAACTCTTTGGCATATTTGAAAATCTATCACGAACCCCTTGGTTTTCAGGCATCTGGTCTGTTTTCAGAAACCCAAATTGCCTCTGCCGAACAAAAGAAAAAAATATATATATAATTGAGAAGAAAAGAAAACAAAGATAATGTCGTATGCAACAAAGATCTAAGGGCTACACAGTTAAAAACACTCAAACAATAAGAGCTACCTCTGAAGTAATATCTTCACGAAAATGGGAAGGTGTTGATACACCTCCCTGTTCCATTGAATCAGCCGGCATAGTGTAGATACAAAGCTTGACAAACAAAATCAGAATCTTTTGTAGCTTTTTAGTTTTTTTTTTCAACGGACCATATCACTTCCCCTGGCAAAAAAAATAACAAACAGTGTCAGATTCACAGCCCCAATTACTCACGCATCAGCTCAAAGATCAAGTAAAGTCACTCAAAGGACCAACCAACCAAAAAATAAACACAAGAATTCAATTACGAGTAAGTAAACTCAAACCCCAAATCCAAGGATGAAACAAATTCAGCAACTTTTACGCACTCTGAGAAGAAGTTCAATAAGTACGAATAAATCATTTTAAAATCTCTCACCTGGAAAAGACAGAGAGATTAGGTATAATCAAGAGACTACAATTTCGCCTAATTCATGATCCTTTTGTTCAGCTCATTATATGCAAACACGGAACCAACTCCTTACCTAATTCACAAACTTGGCCAACGAAATAAATTTAACTTAATTTAAGAAAATTAATCCTAAATTACTCACCAAAGAGCTTACCTAATTACAAACAAACACAATTACGCTAACAAATTTTCAATAAACAGTTGAATAGAAAAAAAAATAAAAACGGAAAAATGGATCTCGTGAAAACTCTTTTACCTTCAAAATATAAGGACGCACGAAGAGCAACAGCGATGTTCGACAGAGAAGAGAGAGAGAGAGAGAGAGAGAGGGAGGAGGAGTTAGAATAATTCGCCCTTCTCTTTTATCTTCCTCCTTTCCTTTTTGTTTCCTTCTATCCAATCACATCCATCCCAGAATATTTAATTCCTATAAATCAAATAGAATAACTCGAAAATAAAAAGTGAATCGGTGTGTTTCTAATTTTTTTTTCTTTTTTTTTCGAATTTTCCTCTCCTCTCACGACGCGTTGTTTCCAACGAATAATATGTGTGACCGGCGGTAATTATAATAGTTCCGGCGAGACTCTTCCCGTCGACGTGCGGTTCCGGTAGTCTCTCCTAGAGAGAGAAATGGAGAGGAGAGAAAGAGTTTTTTTTTTGTTTTTTTTTCGGTTAGTTGGTTTAGAATTATGAGGAAAAAAAAGAATGAGGGGAAAAAACAAAATAGAGTTGTGGAAGTGATCTGCTGTGTTGTATGTACCGTGGATCTAGTGGTGTATTACGAGATTAAATATGGACCGTAGGATCATGACTAAAACTGAAAAAAAAAAGATATTTTAGAAAAATTACGGACTCACACGAGAATCTCGACGGCAGTCTGATGAGCGCGGCTGATAGACCAAGGAGCCGCCTATTGAACGTGTGGACTAAATCGATTTCTTTTCAAAGTGTGATTTGTTTATTAGAATGTTCAAATGAAGTTAGGAATTTACACTTTACTAGTACACGAATGAAAACACTATTAAAAGTTGTTTAGTTTACACTGATTTATACAGTGTAACCTCTGCAAGTTAATTATTTTGTAATATTGATGATTTTATAAGTGTCATTTTAATTCTTGATTAAGTTTTAAATCATTGGGGATTTTGTACTCAAAAGGAGCAATTTTAAAAAGAAAAGTTGATGAGTATGTTTTTATAGTTAATACTTTTTCTTGAAAAAAAATCAAAGCAAAGTCTGAAACTATAGCTTTATATTACTAAATAAGCTACACAACAATAAACTGTTGTAAGGGCGTTATGATTATTTGAAGATAATGTTTGGTTGGTTGGATCGATACTATCTTTAAACAAATTTTCGCTTGCTAGTTCTCTTTCTTTTTATGACCGAGTGAAATCTTTAGTTTACTCATCCACGCACGGTTGTTATCATCCATGTTTGGATTTTCTTTGATTTTACAACGAAGAGCACAACAATAAAAACTAATAATAAATATCCTCGATTGTGAATTTTGATTGGTTTGGTGGCCAATCCTTCCACGTTATCATGTGCAGGTTCGAGAAACCAAATAGAGAAAACAAAAAAAGGTGGTATGGAGAAAAAAGTCATCCACTATTGTTATGATTTCAATTGTAAAGCAACAATAAATAGAGAAAAGAAAAACAGAATAGAGTCACGTAGCAAGTCGACCGTGAAAACATTGAAATGTGGCCTCCTAAGGTGAGTGCGGTGTACGAAATCTCTCATCTGTCAAATTAATAGTTAAACTGAAGTTTATATTTACGTGCTTTGTTGTGTATAAATGCATTGCTTAAAGATTCATGAAGTGTTTTGTATCGGGATCTCCGTCGAACGTTTTTATCTTTTGATTACGTAGAATACAAAATTTATAATATTTTCTGAAAATGTCAAATAGAGTATTTCCCCTCCCCCTTAATTGCAGATGTATGAGTATTTATAAGGTACCAGTGGTCCACTATCTTATACTACAACGAGTAGATAAGTCACATAAATACAGTACATGACTTGAACCGGGCTAAGTTGAGCTGACCACCTACCAGTGGATAGAACCGAGAGTGGCGTGAGAGAGAGGGTCATTGTCCCGTATTTCCTTTTTTAAAAGATACTAAATCTTAAATAAGACAATCCTATTGGTTGGTGAACCTAAAAGTTCATCATAAGGGGTGAACCCAAGAATAAGTCTATTTTAAATGCTGGTAAGCGCTGCGTAAAGGATTAGAAAAGCATTTATTAATTGAAGATGCTCTTCTCTACGTATCCATGTGTCAGTATCTCATTGGTTTACACATCAAAAGCAAAACCAGCAAATCCTATTTCAGGCTGTAATCATCTACCTCACTCACCATCTACTATCTATTTGCTCCTTTTTCATACGAGCCGTTGGATTCATCGATCCACTTAAGGTTAACCGTATCTGACCGGCGTTGAACTACAACCAAGACCAGACCGTCTTCCATCTTTTAGGTTAGCAAGCGAGCGAGATTTGATTAGAGTTAGCATTTAATAAAATCTCTTTTGTTATAGACTTTGTTGTCTCACGCTGGTCTCACATGCCTACGTTCTTGGAAGTTTGGAATAACTTAGCTACGCTCACCAGTATTAAATATTGTTTTTTGCTACCTAGTATTAATATTTTTTATAAACGCAGTATTAAATATCGTTAACATCTAAAGATATTCAAAACTTGTGTATGAGGTCACTGGTAAGAGATAATTATTTTATTTTATGGAATCCTACTATGTTTTTTTTTTGTAAACCGCAATCTTACTATGTTACTATATTACATTTCTTTCAAGTA
Organism: Hirschfeldia incana; assembly: GCA_026261945.1. Lineage (NCBI taxonomy): Eukaryota > Viridiplantae > Streptophyta > Magnoliopsida > Brassicales > Brassicaceae > Hirschfeldia > Hirschfeldia incana. The sequence goes on along the minus strand of JABCMI010000093.1, from coordinate 794,751 downwards.
CATATAAAGATTATAATTTATAAGTCACAACAATTCAATGTTCCGATTTTTTTTAGTTTTTGGTTTTTGGTATTAATGTTAATTTTTAGTTGGTACACGCAATTAAAATCAGCAACACACTCGTTTGGATTTTCACGAATCAGAAAACAGTACAGAAAATGTAGCAGTAGAAATTATATAAGATCTCACTGAATTTCAACCTCTGCTTGAAAGATCAAAAACTAATAGTACCTTTTTTAAAATTGTACAAAGGCTTCACGTGCTAAATCTTGAAGAACACATTGGACAGAACAGCAAGACAGATGCAATAACCAATGGAATTATGGCACATTATATAAACCTTTTATATCATTGGATAAGTTAAACTAAAATATTTATTATAATGATTTTTGAATTATTTGGTTGTTAATATGGTCCACCCGGTCCTTTATCTTATAGATTTTCGTCGGTCTATTTATTAATTATCTACTGATTTTCAATCATTAAAAATGTCAGAATATTTAATTATTCTCTGTTATTTTATTTCATGTCAGCAATCTACATTGGCCTGTCTAGTGTGTACTTATATATCGACCTTAGCTAATCCAAGCTTAAAAATGACATCTAATATACGGCAACAAAATTTATTGCAAAAAAATAATAAAACATTTCTAATTGTTTTATAATTTGATGATAAAAGTAATTATATAAATTAAACTTACTTTATAATTACAATGGCAAATACAATTAAGCAATATTTTTAAAACCGACACGGACACTGAACCAGACAATTTACCGGGTCACCGGGTTATTGGATCAACCGCGGGTAAACCATAAGTGAACCATGAATTAAGAATGAACTAGTTTTATTATATAATGTTTATATTAGCTATGAAAAAAAATATAGAAACTAAAATTATATATTTTCTAACTGTTTTTAAAAACATAAAATGTATAAATATACAAAATATCAAAAAAAAATAGTTTAGACTATTTTTTTTGTAACAAATTAATAGTAATGACATCTAAAAAATAGCAAAACATAAAATACATAAATATTTAAATGTCTAATATGAATAATAAATCAAATCTCAAATCCAATATAAACCAAAAGTAAAACATTATTGTAATAAATTATCAAATAACAAAAATAAAGTAACACTAAATTACATCAGCTAATTTTTATTATCTCTATCATCGTTCACTTCATTTTCTTCAGGTGACATAGTGAAATCTTCGTGAAAATCATAAAACATAATAATGTAATTAGTATTATGTATGATTAAGAATTATTAACTGAAAATCTAAAAAATAAAACAGAATCTAAAAATATAGTTAAAAGTTAAAACTAAAAAAAATGTAAAAAAAAATATTTTATGGGTCAACCAGTGGTTCAACCGGTACTGGGTTTTGGGTTTTAGTGGTTTTTTTCCGAGTTTTTGCGGGTTTTTAAATTTTGGTTTTTTTACAAAACCCGAACCGGATTTATCCTGGGTGACCGGATTTACCGGTTCAACCGCGGATCCGGGTCGGGTTTCAAAACACTGCAATTAAGTTTACCAACCAACTATTTGTTTTTCGTTTTCTTTTTTAAGAAAAGGGTTTACCATATCTTTTGTTTTTTTTTTTTGAAAAAATGATTAAATCCGGACCATAAATGGAACCAAGCCTAACTCCCGGGTAGGAGGTGCAACCCACGGATGGATCCTCTCCCGAGTATTCAAATGAGTTCTAAACAATGGACTCATATCCGCGTGACTACTTAAAGATGTTTGCAGCTGCGAGGATTCGAACTCGAGAGTATTGGGAATCTCACCCTCCATCTGAAATTCGTTCTACCACTAGCCCACCTATAAGTGGTTATCATATCTTTTGTTGATGTTGAAGAACCAGTCAAACTCGGCTAAAATAATATACTAGACAGCTAACAATATAAGAAATTGTGTAATTTACTGATATTTGAAAGTGATTTTGTGTAGTATGATGATTATTTTTTTTTGTCAAACGTAAGAAGATGATTACACAAGTTGATATAAATAGCGGGTGTTCATGGGAATAAAATTTATTTCAAATTTGTTGATTTTAAAATTAAAAGATCTGTTGAATTCGGAAAAAGTTGAAGAGAATTTTGATATTGTGAAAATCTAGAAAAAAAATATTATAATGATTTTAAAAACCTAAAATATATAGGTATTATTTTCAAAATATTTTTATATGACTCAAATTGTTAAGAGTACAACAACTACCAATAACATTAACTTTAATAGATTTATAAACTTTAAGCTTTTTGAATAACATATGATTTTGATTTTATACAAAATTATAAAAATCATCATCCTAACAACACTAAATTTTACTAAGAATTTGGTAACTTATAAACTAATAACACTAGACTCTTTAAATTATACCAATAATTATAATGTAACTCCACATAGTTTTAACAAAAAAATTTAATGGGGTTTGTACAATCTCTCAGAAGTAAAGTATCCCAAATCAATCTTTTTGCACCTCAATACATCAGCTGAAAGATATCCTTAATCATACGGGCCTAACAGGCCTGGGCTTTGACTCTTTGAGGCCCATATCTGCCCAGATAAAACAAGTCTGGACTAGGCCTAATCACCAAAACTCCATAACATAAGCTTCTACCCACCTGTTCGCCCCTCCCTTCGCAGCACTCACTCGCTCGTCATCGATCGAAAACCGAAAACTCGTTCGCATCATCACATACTCGCCGTCGCAATCGCCATCGGAATATTCCACATTCACTGCCGTGAAATCCTCTCACCGAATCAAAAGTAACCGGCTGAGCTAAATCTTTCTTACATTTCTCCGATTTGTTTTTTCTTGCTGTGTTTGTTCGATAAATCCCTCAATATATCTATCGTTTGGTTAGCTAGGGTTTCAGTGGATCGATGGGGAAGAAGGAGAACGAGATGTCAGCAATGGAGATCGACGATCCGAAATCCGACGGCTCTGAACAGATCCTTCCCAGGTTCTCGATGAATGGTTAGTATTATTATATTCATGAATAAGTATCTGCATGTTCTAGGAATCTTGAATTCGGCAGTTTGTGTGAATCTATTATGCATTTGGAAATTTTTCAGTACTGCAGCTGATGAAAACTTCTCAGTCGCAACATGGTCTGCGTCGTGGTGACTATGCTCGCTATCGGTATCATTTATGAAATCCCTAATCTTATTCTTTAAAGAAGGCTTAGGTGATGTTTATATGTATAATCTGTGTTATCTTTTGTTGTGTTAGGAGGTATTGCTCAGCACGGTTGAGGAGGCTTTACAAGTCCTTGAAGTTTACTCATGGTCGTGGTAAATACACTCGGCGAGCCATCGTTGAATCAACTGTCACTGATGTTAGGTATATTACCCTTCCAACCTGAATATTTTGTTGTTTGAGATGTGTTTCTTGCATACATGAATTCCCCTACTTGGTTTGATTTTTATGTTTTTAACCTTAACATTGAAAATGCGAAGGCTCAGTTTTTGCTTCCACTATAATTGTATTAATGCTTTTGTTCGAATAGGTTTCTCCATGTGGTTTTCTATATGGCGGAAAGAGCGTGGAGCCATGCAATGGAAAAGAGACAGCTACCAGATGGGCCTAATGCAAGGCAGCGGATTTATTTGATTGGTAGGCTGCGGAAGGCAGTAAAATGGGCTTCGCTTTTCTCAAGTCTCTCCTCTATCAAGACAGACTCTAGGACATCTTTGGAAGCTGAGGTATTTCGGTGTTCCCTAATGTTGAAGTGTTTTCATGAACATACATCTGACCTATCCACTGCCCTGTATGGAGGAAGAAGAGAATACCTCAGTTTTAGGATATTAGCTTTTAGTTGTTTCGTTACTTCGTGTAAAATGTATGTGTACTCTATAAACGGACGACATGAGCCTTCATACTTCATCTTACGCTTTTGTAGGCATATGCTTCCTATATGAAAGGCACCCTGTTGTTTGAGCAAGATCAAAATTGGGAAACTGCGTTGGCATGTTTCAAGAACGCCAGGTTTGTCTTTCTTCAGGATCCTCTTTTTGCAATTTGGTAGGTTTTGTTAGTTTCTTAAAAATTATTCGCTGTCGCAGTGCTGTTTATGAGGAACTCGGGAAATATGGTGATCTAGAGAACCAAGTTCTTTGTCGGGAACGTGTTGAGGAGCTTGACCCCAGTATTCGATACTGTCAACTCAAAATTGGCAAATCAAACTTGAAGACATCTGAACTACTTAAGATTGATGAGATGGAAGGTCCTGCATTGGATCTTTTCAAAGCAAAGATAGAGGTACGCACACATATCATTTTTTGTCAGCCTCATCACAGAAGCAAGTGATTAACTTTATATACATGTTTCAATAGTCCGCATAGTTACTGAAGCACTGCCTAACATTTTTGTCTGTTAGCTTTGCCATATGTTGTGGGCCTAGAGTCCGCTTTTGACCTGTGACCAACACACATAAATACTAATTACATGTATACGATCTTGGCTACTCTTGAATGTCTTGCAATGGTTTAGTGGTTAATTCTTTCTCTGATCTCTCAGACATTTCGGATTAATATGATGTATATTGCTCACTTGTCGCATAGGCTGCTATGGAAGAGGCCAGATCTCAACAAGCTGCATCTCTTACAGAGTTTAATTGGCTTGGCTACAGATTTCCAGTTTCCAACCCAAAATCTCGGGTTTCTATTTTAAAAGGTTCCACTTTTTCCAATTCTCTCTTTTTAAACTTCTCTGTTATAACCTGCTTTGATTGGACACTGAGCACTTTTCTGCGGCTCTGACTCTTTGTTTTCTTTTTGTTCAGCCCAAGACTTTGAGAAGGAGCTACAGGGTCCAGGAGCAGAATCTCTCTCTGCAGAGAAAAAGCTGACCATATATGATAAATTATTCACTGCATATAATGATGCGCGGAACACCATACGCAGTGACTTGGTGAGTGAGTTTAAAGGAGATACGCTAATTTATTGATTTGGTTCACGGAATAACCTTTTGAAGATTTTTTGGAAGTCTAGACAATTTTGTTATAGATTATCTGTTTTTTTTGGTGCGTTGCTGTTACTTCGATTGATTTTAATGAGTACTATTTTTAGGTAAGTGCAGGAAATGCTGAATCCGTTAAAGATGATCTAAATGGTCTGGACAAAGCTGTTGGAGCTGTGCTAGGACAAAGAACGATTGAAAGGAACCAGTTGTTGGTTAAAATAGCAAAGAGTAAACTGAACAGGAAACGTGATGATAAAGCTGAAAAGGTTACTAAGCCTGAGGAGCTTGTTCGATTGTATGACCTTCTGTTACAGGTTTAACCACAGTTCCCTTGTTTTTTCCTCCAGAAGCGGATTTTGTATATTAAATAAACCATCGAGAAGACCTAACCTTTATTTTTTTTCCTTTCAGAATGTCGCTGATCTTTCTGACCTCATTAGCTCTGGGAGAGACAGGAAACCTGAAGAGATTGCCTTGGAAGAAGAGTGTCAGCGCAAAAGCTTAGCCTTTCGTGCTGAAAGGTTTAGTTCTTCTTCCACGTTATTGTATTTTTTGAAGGGTGGTTGCTATTGAGTTGTGGCCTCCCTGTATTTTTAATTTGATTTAGCATCTTTGATGAGAGTTAAGCTCCTCAAAGCCGTTTATCCAATCCTGTACATGAATTAGTTGTATTCATTAAGTTAGGAGTCTCTTTCCCCGTCAGTTATCTCCTCACTTATTCTTTTTTGTCTATAGTAGAATCACTTATTAGATGCTTTAGCTCCGGTATAGAAATATTCACACAGTTGTTTCCATTTGAGAAAACGTAATAAGAAGAGTTATTTTTCATACACCAACTGCTGCATTATATCTTCTGAAATCTCTTTTCAGGTGCTTCTACTTGGCAAAGTCATATAGCCTAGCAGGAAAAAGGGTGGAAGCCTATGCCTTATATTGCCGAGCTCGATCTCTTTCTGAAGATGCCCTAGGCAAGTTTCAGAGCATAGCAAACAAAGATGAGGTATCCACGTCCCATTTTACCCTTTTTACGTCATTTTGTCATTAGATGGAAGCTCTATGTTACCTCCTCATGTCGGTGGGATAAGGTTAATATGTTGATGGTGTAAGTATAGGCATGGGGGGTCACTAAAGTAATATTAGTTTTTGACTAACTTTTTTTTCCCCATAATTCTCAGGGAACAATCCAGGAACTGAAGGCACTGAGCAAAGACTGCAGAGCTAATAGTTGCATAGAACATGCGACAGGGATCATGGAGGAAGAGAAGGCGCCAGAGAAGCTGTCAAAGAAAATCTCAACGATATCACTAAACGATACAGCCACTAAGGTACAAGCTCACTATTTTTGTACCTTCATGTTTCCCTGTCAGTTGGTTGTTTAGTGCTATTATAGTATAACCATTCCCAGCTCACGTTCGGTGTCTTCCTGTTACATCTTGTAATGTCTCATACATCAACAAATTGCAAATCTGATGGGGCGTTTTTGTCTTCTTATGTCAAACATCAGGTGGAGAAATACCTGGTAGATAAACTGGAAGAGTATGAATCTGCAGTCGGAGATGCAAACACAAAAATGGCAGCAAAGATCGAACGGTTCCCACCTGCATTCCAGTCAATACCTCGTAATCCGATTGTTCTGGACTTGGCCTACAATTGCATTGAGTTCCCGGTACTTGAACAAAGGAAGAAGAAAGTCCAGAGAGGATTCATTAGTCGTCTCTGGGGATGAAAGAAGTTTTCTTCTTCGGGTTAAAAGAATCTCTGCTTCAGTTTTCCTTCTTTTTTCTTACATACTTCGGAACTTCCTGTTGCTCTTTAGCTTCTGAATAACCCCCATCCAAATGCATGAGTTTTTTTTGTCTTAAGATCGTTCTGTTGATTTTTTTTCAGAGAACCACAATTTAGACCGAGATTTACATTTTGCTGTTATTCTTACTTTAATGACACTTGAAATTATGAACATTTTCTGCAATATGTTGAAAAGGCCACATTGGTTTAGCATTGGAGAAAGATTGAAAGCCCCATTTCGGTTAAAGAATGTTTTTACCCGGGACCAAATTATATCGAATCTACTAACTACTGTAGACACTACTTTTACTAGCCACACCAAAAATAACTGTGGTATTTGAAGATCGCGATCTGTGTGTTTAATTCATTTGACTATAACAGCCATGTACGTAGAAACTCGAAAAGGTAGAAGAGAAGCGAGGGGATATTCGTTGGAAACTAAAAAGTGTTTTATATAATTCTCTTGCCGTCTGTAAATATTTATGTTTATTTTTTATAATGCAATATTAAAAATTGTAGATTTATTAAAAAATGATTTTAGATTTTATCAAACTAGTTTTTAATAGTTTCTGACACGATTAAAGTCAACTGCTATGGATTTGCTGGCTGTTAAATTTATTATTTTGCAGAGGGAAATACTTAAAAACAAATGTGGACTCGCGCATGGATGCCTCATCTCATGCCTCATTTAAATGGATGTTATAACAAATAATAAAATGGAGTATAAGAGAGCGACAGCCATGGAAAGGTTTCAAAAGGGTTTTTGTAAACGATCACCACCACAACAACAACAAAGAGTAGTAGTTTGTTTTCTCTTCATCGCACCATCGAAAAAGAAGAAGGAGGAGGAGGAGGAGGATGCATTTCGCTAAGCTCGATGATTCCCCAATGTTTCGTCAACAGGTTTCTATTCTCTTATAATTATGTTAACCGTTTCAAATAAGAGTGCAATTTTGAGATGTTCTTTAATCTAATTCTCTGCTGTTCAGAGTGGTCATTCTTTTTTTTCTTTTAAGTTGAAATCGTAATTAGCCTTCTGGTACAGTGGTATCTTTGTTGAATCTGCATTAAAAAAGTTAGTTTACAAAAAAAAACAAAGAGTTTTTTATTTTATTTTTTCTTGTGGTGAAACAGATGCAATGTATGGAAGAGAGCGTAGACTTGCTGGGAATGCGATGCTTAAGGTTCTACAAAGAATGCACAAAATACACGTAAAAACCTCTTCTCCTCCTTTATTAATTACAACAACTTTACTCAAGTTCTTTTGTTGTTGAAGAAGAAAATATATCTCTTTAAGATTGTGATTCTTTTTTTTCTTTCTTTCTTTGGTTTATTATTATTTAGAGAGGGACTGGGAGAAGGGTATGATGGAGATATTGACTTTGTAAATGCACTTGAATCTTTCGGTGGTGGCCATAATGATCCCATCGGTGTTGCTTTTGGAGGTACCACTCACCTCCCTTTCCTCCTCAAATCTCTCATATTTGAGATACGTTTCATTTTTTTTCTTTCTTTCTCTTAGGTCCTGTAATGACAAAGTTTACAGTTGCTCTTCGAGAAATTGGGACATACAAGGATGTTCTTCGCTCCGAGGTTCCCTTTTTTTGCCATCTCCGTTGTACAATAGATGATCAAACTTCTGTTATACTTGCTGAAACTAAGACTCCTCTAGTTTCGCATTTTAACAAAGCCTATTGATATATCTTGTTTTCAGGTAGAGCATATTCTGAATCACCGGTTGGTTGAGTTTGTGAATGTTGATGTCCAAGAAATTAAGGTAAGGATTTTTTGGATTAAGATCCTAACAAAATTGCTTCCGACACTTATATATTCATCTTTTTAATTGTCTCTCACACACCAGGAAGCTCGTAAACGGTTTGACAAAGCCTCCATTATATACGACCAGGTATGTTTAACTGACTTCACAATATGTCAATGTCAACTATGTTTGGAAAAAAATGTTTTCATTTCATGTGTTGGGATTGTAAAAGTCTATGTCCAACTCTATATTGTCTACTTGGAACGTTAAAAACAAGTTCATATTGATTTACTTTTTGATTCATTTCCAAAAGATTTCGAACTAATTAGAGTTGGACATGACACTTCTTATTTAAACTTTTAATATGGGGTTTTGTTTGATATATTGTATGAATGAAACAGGCAAGAGAGAAATTTCTTTCATTAAGAAAGAGTACGCGATTGGATGTGGCTGCCACAATTGAGGAGGTATGTATGTACATTAGATTACATTCACTTTTTTTGTTTTGCTAGAAAAAAACTAAGTTTGGTAGAGAGAGGGAATTTGCAGGACCTACAAAGCGCAAGAGCAGCATTTGAGCAAGCCCGGTTTCATCTGGTAACCCACTTTTTTATTTATTTCTAAATGCTAACGAGCGCTTTTCAGCTTTACTGTAACTGTGCATAATGTTTGCTTACTGGCACAGGTTAGTGCACTCTCTAATGCGGAAGCTAAAAAGCGATACGAGTTTTTGGAAGCAGTCAGCGGGACAGTGGATGCTCATCTCCGTTTCTTCAAACAGGCAAAGCTTAGCTTACTTACAATATTTAGAACCAATAACACAAATAACTTTCTTAGCTTGGCCTCTTTCTCAATTAAAGTGATTCTTTCTTTCAGGGATATGAGCTACTACATCAAATGGAGCCTTTTATTAATCAGGTGTGTGAGGGATATAAACAATACAATACAAGACTCTTTGTACCAATATGATTCTTTTGATTTTTCTCATCACAAGGAAAAAAAAATACAAATTTCATGAAGATATCCGTGTGTCACACATTGTAATTTGAATGCAGGTGTTGAGTTATGCACACCAGTCAAGGGAATGTACAGACTATGAAATTGCATCACTTAACGAAAGGATGCAGGAATACAAAAGACAAGTTGATCGAGAAACTAGAAACTTAAACGGTTCACCTACACGAGATGGCTTCATGAGACAAAACTCAAGAAGCTCTCAAAAAGTCATAGAGTCTGCTGTCATGCAATCTTCTGCAAAAGGAAAGGTTATACAAAAATTCCCCTCTGACGCTTTACTCATAAGAGTAGTGCCCTCCTATCTTTATACTGTTTTTGTTGTCTTCTACAGGTTCAGACAATAAGACAAGGGTATCTGTCTAAACGTTCCTCAAACTTGAGAGGTGACTGGAAACGAAGGTTCTTTATCCTTGATAGCCGTGGGATGCTTTACTATTACCGCAAGCCATGGAATTGGTCTTCTGTAAGTTTCCAATTAAAAAAAAACATGTCGAGAAACACTTGTTTGTGTCTATCTATACTGTGAATCTTTTTTGAATGTATCAGGGAAATGGAGGAAGCCGGTCTTCTGTTCAAAAGAATAATGTGACTTCAGAAAACGGTCCTGGGCTGCTTACTCGGTGGCTGTCTTCTCATTATCACGGTGATGAGAAACCAGTGGCACGTCTCGCTGTGAACCTACTTACCTCAACTATCAAAGTTGATGCAGACCAGACGGATCTAAGATTCTGCTTTCGAATTATTTCCCCCACAAAAGTTTATACATTGCAGGTATATGGACTAACATGTGAACTTGCCAAGGTACTAGGACTCAGGTGTTCTCTTCTTAAATTTTCTTAACTCATGTAGGCAGAGAATGCGCAAGATCAGATGGACTGGATTGAGAAGATAACTGGAGTTACTACTTCTTTGCTGAGTTTCCAGCCACCTGAAAGAACAATCATGGTAAGGTTCTTTTCTTTGATAACTGGAGTTACTACTTCTTTGCTGAGTTTGCATTAATCTGCTTCACTTATTATGACTTGCAACTGGATCACAGCGTCTTTCTACAATGGACGGAGATACTTTTTCTGCAAGTGAGTCCGGTTCTGTAGGAGATGTATACGATGACATCGAGCATCCGGAAATTGGAGAATACATTGTGGAAAATAATCACATGACAGGAGGAAACCGTTCGAGGTTCTCAGGGTGCTTGCAGCAGCAGCAACAACAGACTGAAAAGCCAATTGATGTGTTGACCAAAGTATTGGGGAATGAGAAATGTGCAGATTGTGGTGCTCCTGAACCTGATTGGGCCTCTTTGAATCTCGGTGTCCTCATTTGTATTGAATGTTCTGGTATACATCGTAACCTTGGTGTTCACATCTCAAAGGTAACCCCCATTGAACTTCCCAATCTTTTTTTTTGGGTTGATGTATATACTCAACCTCTTGCTTGTGGTGCAGGTCAGATCACTCACGCTTGATGTGAAAGTATGGGAACCATCGGTGTTGACGTTGTTCCAGTCGTTAGGTAACGTATATGTAAACTCAGTGTGGGAGGAGTTGTTGAACTCATCAGAGACTAGATCCTCAAGTGCTAGTAGGTCTTCAGGGTAAGTGTCTATACGTATTCTGATAAGTTGTACCATACTACTTCTTACATGTATTTACACTGTATTCAAACCTTTTTTTTTCTATTTACTAGCACTCCTAAGGCAGATCGACCAAGAAAGTTCCTTGTAAGGAAACCTGGTCTCAGTGATCCCATTTCTGTCAAAGAGCTCTTCATCCACGCAAAGGTATTTAATTAAATCAAGCCTGTGAGTTATTAACAAGAAAAAGTTTTTGTGATAAATCTCATGTCTGTCTGTCCATTGCTAAATTCAATCGTTGATTAATTTATTTTACAGTACTCAGAGAGGATATTTGTGCGCAAAGAAACAGACAGTGAGCAGCATTTTCAGGAAGTTTTCCAAGAGATTTGGGAGAATGTCCGTTCCAACGACAAGAAATCAGTTTACAAACACATTGTCTGCTCCCAAACAGATGTGAATGCTCTACGCGGACAAGCAACGTACACGGTGTCCTTGTCCTTGTCAAAGATGATGCAACTGGAAGCCAAGGAGGAAGCCAAGTTCAAGAGAATTGAAGAGAGTTTTCAGGAGGGATATTCTTCTGACTCGAAAATGGAAGAAGGGAAAAGTATGGTCAGAGAAGAAACTTCAAAGGACTGCTCTCTGCTTCACCTCGCTTGTCTTTATGCGGATATTGGTATGGTGGAGCTGTTGCTTCAGTATGGTGCGAAGGTAAATGCAACAGACTCGAAAGGTCGAACTCCACTTCATCATTGTATCATCAGCAGGAGATATGCTATTGCGAGGTTGCTACTTATTAGGTAAAAAACTCCAAATATAATAAATTCATCACTCTACTACTACTGGTCTTAAACCTTTTGACATAAATTATTATAACTGTGGTGCAATGATTGAATCACAGGGGAGGGGATCCAAATGCTGTGGATAAAGAGAGCAACACACCGGTCAAGTATGCTTTGGAGACAGAAGTCAATGACAGCGAACTAATTGCTTTATTAACAGACTCCAAAAGATGATGATAAATATACTCTGATGAAATTGAAAAAATAACCATTTGAGTTGCTTTATAACAGCACAAAGCAGAAAACGGCATAGTATACTAGAAGAGTGTTACTGTTCTTGAACTCTTTTCGTCTGTTACTTTTTTCATGAAGAGCCTAGAGAATGCATGTATAGATTTTCTTTGGTGCTTGGTAGGTTGATGATATACTACTGGTTTATTTATACTGTGGGGGTACATATGGTCTGTAAGATGGAAACCTCTGTTTCTGCTGTTTGTGTAATGAAAAGACAGACACCACTGTTGTACCTTCTTCTGTTCAGCTTTATGTTTTCAGACACAACTTTGTGGTTTTTGCCCGTGCTTTGATCGCCAAACAGATTTTCAGTTCATCAATACGAAAAATCCGATTTTATTTTCACTTGATTTCATCTGTTTGGAATTTGGAACAGATCCTAACTTTATAGGATGTATCATTTTCTTCACCCCAAAAAAAAAAACTGTTTTTGCAATGTTATCGACTTGAATGTAGTAACATTCATTACATCAAAAAAAAAAATACTGAAAATGCAGATGTAGTGACGCAAAACATGATCTTCTGCTCTAAGAAATCGAAGAAATCGCCAGTTTAAAGTTTAAACAACTCCCGACGTGTCTCTTATTCATCAGTGTGATCATGATGACTAGGTTAAGGAAAATTAGTTCTGAAGCAAAATGAAGAGTTTCTGAGCAAAGAGACATAAGCTCTTCCAGGAACAGCAACCGCAGTTCTCAACGGTAACTTAACAAATAAACAATGGCATATCATTCCCAACCATGCCTTAGGTTTAGGAAGGACCTGTATCCGCCGGTCACACAAAACAAAAGTTTGACATTCAGAAGATGGAGGATTGACTAGATTCGTCTAGTGATACTCAGTTTAAGAGGATCAAAAAGTGAGAGGACGAAGCTTCTAGAGAACAGATCAGGTGATGATCAATAATACCTTCGGGAAATTTCAAGTCGGTCAACAGAATTTGCCGTAAACCAGCCGCCTCGTTTATCTGCATGTGGCTTCCCATCTTAAATCTATGGAGCAGCATCTGCTTCCATCCTCTCGTTTGAAGAAATACCCTCATTAATCAACTCAACGACACTCGACGAATCGGGAATGTATCTGAGACGTATCATGTTCTCCATAACCTTCTCAGCTGCTTCCATTCCTCCCACTTTAGCAAAGCCAGAGAGCAGAGCCCGGCATGTTGACATACTTAGCTTACACCCGTCTACATTAGCGTTCTTCGCAAACATTTCATCCACGAACGCAAGTGCTTTTGTGCCCATCCCTTCTTTCAGGAAAGCAGTAATGATGACACTGTACATTATGCTGTCTGGTTCAATTCCTGAGGCAATGGCCTCGTCGAATACAGCAAACATTTCAGATCTTCTACCCATTTTATCATACCCGTTTAGAAGAGATGTGTAAGTTACAACACTAGGCATCAGGTTTGCCTTCTTCATGTCCTGCAAAAGCTCCTTCCCAGCTTCCAAATTCCCTTCCCTACATAAATAATCTATCATGATGTTGTATGTTACGTCATTGGGCTTGCCATGCTTGTCAAGCGACCCATCCATCACCATATTTACCAGTTTTGTTTTTAGCTCTGTTTTTCCAAACTTCAAAACCCAGTTGATCAAAGCATTGGAAGGGGCTGTAGAAGAATCCAAACCCATCTCTTTTGTCTCGAAGATGGTTACAGCTCTTTCCAAATCGTTCCATCTGCAACACCCATCCACAAGTGTCGTGTACACAAAACTGTCAGGAGCTAATCCCTTTAGTTTCATCTCGTCAAATAACCGAAAAGCCTCCTCTAGATCCCCATATTTGCAACAACCATCTATGATTGTGCAGTAAGTCACTGCATTAGGGGGGAAACCTTTTCCTGACATTCCGTTGAAAATTTCTTTAGCTCTTTCGATGTCACCAGATCTACAAAAGCCACCGAGCAGCATGTTGTATATGATGACATTAGGAGTCACACCTTCTAGAACCATCTCATCAAAAATACGAGAAGCCGTTTCCATATTTCCCAACTTAGAAAACCCATCAATGAGTGTACCATAGGAGAATACATCAGGTGCTATACCCTTTCCACACATTTCCTGGAAAATCTCCTCCGCATCATTTACTTTACCGTTTTTAACGAGACCATTCATGAGAACAGTGTATGTTTTAGCATCCCCTGAAATCCCTTGTTCAACCATGGATCTGAATGCTGAACACGCCTCGATTACTTTTCCCTTCTTGCAATACTCACTGATCAGACCCGTGCACAATACCTTATTTGGAACCACACCACGTTCCAGCATCTCTTTCAAATATTTCTCTGCGGATGCAAATTCCCCTGCTTCTATATATCCACTGATAAAAGCCCCGTAGGTGAAAGCATCAGGCTTTAATCCGTTCTCGACCATTTCAACCAGATAAGACCTTGCTTCCTCCATCCTTTTGGCCTTTGAAAGGCCAATTATAAGGGAATTGTAGCAAAATGTGTCTGGTGCGATCCCTTGTTCCTTCATTTCTTTAAGCACCCTCACTGCATCTCCAAACCTACTTTTCTGGAGAAAGGTTTTGATCAACGTTGTGTATATAACCACATTAGGTTTGCAACCGCTTGCACCCATCTCCTTCACAATGTTATAAGCTCCATCGATATCCCCAGACAAACACATCCCTTTAACAGCTGCACCATAAGTATATGGAGATATGACAATGTTCCTCCTTTTCATCTCGACAAGCAACTCATAACCCTTAAGTGCATTCTTTCCTTGAACGTACCCCTCGACCAAACTAGCAAAAGCTCGAGCACCTGGTGTCACTCCAGATGCAATCATCCCATCAAAAAGAGCCTTTGCCTTCTCCATCGCCCCTTCTTTCGACATCACACAGATAAAAGAATCATAAACCTTAGGATCAACATTCATCCCAAGAGAAACCATCTCGTTAACTAGTCCATTTGCAGCATCCGCATCCCTCCCCTTCAGTAAACCTTCAATCAGTATACTGCAAGTGAAACTATCAGGAAACACACCTAAACTATTCATCTCTACCACCAGCGCTTTAGCATCATCCACTCTCTTCCTCTTACACATCCCACCTACAATTACATTAAATGACTGCCTCGACGGCACCAATCCTTCGATAATCATCCTCTTCTTCACCTCAAGAGCTTCATCTAACAAACCTTTCTCAATATAAACATCAATCAAGATCCCATACACAACTCCGCCGCCATCACTCAGCTCCCGCGAGCATCTCGCAACCGAGCTCAAAACCTCACCTACAGGCCACTTCCTCTCTATCATCCTAATCACAACGCTACGAGCCTGCCCTAAGCTACACAAACCTAAAGCGAGAAACGAAAACGAATCGAGTTTCTGCTCCGTGACTTTCTGAGATTCCTCCACCCAATCGAAGAAACTCAGAAGCTTGGCGGGATCATCGACGCGTTTGGATCGCAGAACGGAGAGGACGACGTCGGGGTTTATCTCCGCCGCGAGATTCGAAGACGCCAAGGCGTCGCGCCAGTTCGCCTTGTTGAGGATTCCCGATATCTCGGCTGATGCGTCCTCGGGAGGTTTCGCGATGTGAGCGGAGAACGATCGGAGAAGTGGACATCTCCTCCTGAACAACGTTGAGACTATCATCTCCGGTACCGGAGATTCAACAACCGCGTCGGTGAAGATTAAATCGATAGACAGAGTAGGCCCATTATTATTTGGGCCTTTGGGCCCAAACAGTTACGGGGGCACGTAAACAAGCCTTTTAACCGTCGAAATGTATGTCCGATTGTTTGGAAGTTCAGATCATTGGTATGTTTGTTTTGCATTCCCACGTGATTTACGATTTTGGATGGAAAGTTATGAAATTTGGTTTTACGAAGTGCTATGTTATGATTTGTCGAATTGATTAATAATATTTTGTAGGTCTCAAGAAATTTAATTATATATGGAGAGCTTATGGGAGAGATATGATGAAGATCCCCACCCACTAGAGTGGGAGTTTCGAATGGTGCATGAATGTTTACCCAAATTTATAGTGTGTGAAATTCATGCATGGTTGACCAAGTTTCTTTCTTATTTTGTTTTGATATGAGGGCCGAAGCAAATCCAGAAAAGTCGACGGTTATGGGTAGACATAGACTAGCACTAAAACGTGTTTTTTAGTTAATTCTACGACATATGGGTGTGAATTATTATTTACTATGTATCATATATGAATTATTATTTTTCATGAAAATACGCGACAGGTCGAAAGAAATCGTGTGTTTATTAAGCAGAAAAAAAGATTGTGTGTTTAACCATGTTTGTAATATAATTAACATTTTTTAAAAAAAATAACGATTTTTTTAAATGATAACTAGATTCTAAATTGCTCTTAAAAAGATGGGTATGTTTTTGTTCCATGATTTTTATAGAAATTTAATTAATTTTGTATTTTTTAATCATATTTTTTTATATAATATTTTTATTTAGTAATTAATAAAAGGGTTTAATCAATACTATTAAAATAGTTAGATCATAAGTGTATGAATAAGTATATCCTATTTTAACAGTATTAATTATTTATTCATAAAACTCATCTAAAAAGCCACCTATATGAATAAGTCGTATCCTATCTTTTATTGATTATTTATTCATAAAACCCATCTAAAAACATAAGCCAGGACCTTTAAACAATCACTTTTATCATTAAAACTATTTTAGTTATGACTGATTAAATAAATTATTTTGTAACCATAGTGAGAAGCGATAAGCTATGGATGACACTTCTTTGGCTATGGATGAAACTTTAAAGTAAGGCTGATCTTGAGATTCTTGAGTTGTAAACATCTATAAATATTTGAAAGACAGAACTAACGTTTTATTGGGATATATCTATAACCAATCATACATTACATTTTTGAATATAATAACATCGATAAGTAATTAGTTTGGATGTTAGTCCAATTCAAAAAAATCACTGAAAAACACAATGGCTGATATAGGAAATCAATAATACTTCAGAGATAAATTATTGTTAAACGGTGCTTTATACTATTGTTGCACTTCTCCAAGTTGATTAAACTTTGCACAACAAAATAAATTGAATGATTGTGTTGGAGGGAAGGAAGCAGTGACTAAAGAAAACAGCTTAACCAAGCACGACTAAAAATTAGAGGAGTCATCGTCGTTAGATACAACTACTTATTATTGTTTATGAAACCCATCGACCCAAGTTGGCTTAATAAACTAGTGATAATTAGTGCATTCCATTTTAATAACCATGAAGTTGATTGATAGCAGTATAAAATAATAATTTGCTTATATGGCAGTCAAAGAAAACAATTACAAGTATTTGTTTTCTCAAAGTAATGTTTAGTCAGAAATTGCATATATTCATTATGAAAGAGAAGTTTTCTAGATTCCATTAGCAAACAGTTATATTATGCAAAAATATTGATTACTCTGTCTAACCAAAAGAACTACTCCCTCCAAAATTTATATAAGATCTGTAGATGAAAATTTATCCTACTATACTTTTAATACTAGTACTTTGAATTTTGACTCAAGTCCAATTTGCTAGTCACGATTTTAAATAGTATAAGCCGGCAACATTGAAGCACTAAGAAAAACAAAAACAAGAAACATTGAAGCATTGTCGGTGTGGGAGAGTCCGTATTTGAAATTGGTACAGTTAATCAGGAAAATTATTATTGTCATATTTTCTTCATAATTTGACCCGATCAAATACAATTATTATGAAACAACTGATAATTAGATCTCTCAAAAAAAACTATTGATTGTTAGACGAACCTAACCATAAACACAGGAGACTCGACACATCACAAGTCGGCAAAATGATAAGAGCCCGATCTTCTGGAACAAAAATAGAAGAACAAAGCGGTATCTTATAACATCATATTGTCATTTTCTAATTAAAAATTACACTGATCTTTAAAGAAATTCTAGCTTTATAAATAAAATCTTGAGATGTTTGAAACATGGACTTAATCAGTCGTTGATTTCATAGTGGGAGCTTAGACGGTCTTAAATGTTCAGCACAAACGTTTCTTGCTTTGCCTCGACACTTGTCATTACTTATCATATGGCTGACATAATTAATAAAAATGTAATTTGGGTTTACTTAGAGATAATCATATAAGGTATCTCTAATTGACTTGATAGAGGAAGTTATCTTCTATGGTGGACCATGCAATTGCTTTAACATAAGAAGATAACGCTAATCTATATTTTAATTGATCCCATGATGATAAGTCCTTTTGACGTACATGGGCGGCTATTATTATGCGTATGTATAATGGGTTTTGTTTGTCTTTACATGGAAACTAGGTGTTTTCCTGCCCCATGCGCAGAAATAATAGTTTTAAATATAATATTTATTTTTTATTTTTGATATATATATATATATATTATTTAGTTAGTGATATATGATTTATTGATACATTATAATAGTTTATCGGAGTGCACCAAGAAAGATATGTATATATGAGAATCAAATATCTTATGCATAGTTAAGGATTGGTTCTCATATATAAATTATTTTTTCCTTATTATTATTATTACATCTCTTAATGTATATTCATCATATTAAATGTGCATATCCCTTATAGTATATCTTACAGTTATTAATATGGATATCCATTATTGTATATCTTACATTTATTAATATAGATCTTACTAAACTAAAATTTAATAATAAGGGATATGCACATTTAATAAACGTAATGTGCATATCTCTTATTGTATATCTTACAGTTATTAATATAGATCTTACTAAACTAAAATTTAGTTGAATGAAGCATTTGACATGTAATTAATTCGAGATTCTATAAATTTAACAATTTTTTTTTTGTAAACAAAATTTAACAAATTGTTGACCAAGCAAAATATATTTTACTTTCTTAATTTAAACTTTACGTATTCATTTTGACTTCTTAATCAAGGTAAATGTGATGAGTATCTTACTATTAAGTTGTCAATCTCCTTAATCATAATCTAACTTTTAATGTGATTCATATCTTACTATTAAATTGTCAATCTCCTTAATCATAATCTAACTTTTAAAACTATTTCCTATTATTATATTTAAAATATATGAATCCATAGTTAATTCGATTTGTTCAATCAATTTATGCCATTAAAAATCCATTACAGGTTATTATCTCCTTGACCATCACGTTTCTCATATATGATACTCGATCTTTTAATTAAATTTCCTATTATTATGTGTACATTTATGAAAAAATATCTACTTGGCCATCACATTTATAATATATATATATATATATATATATATATATAATTACGTATTCATTATACAAAATTTAACAAAATGAATATAATTACGTATTATATTATTTTAACAAAATGAATATAATTATGTATAATGAATATACAAAATTTATAATATATATATATATATATATATATATATATATATATATATATATATATATATAATTACGTATTCATTATACAAAATTTAGATTTTCTTCACTCAAGTCAATGATCATGAATTGTCTAACCATTTCGGTTGATTGTCTAACCATTTCGGTTTTTGTAAATGAACCACATTTACAAAAACCATATATTGAGAAGAAAATAATTCCAAAATAAAAACAAACAAAACCAATCTGGATCTATATTTTAAACTTAATATAAAAAAAATCAAAACCAAATTTTTTTAAAACTTAACATAAAATCTATCCATTACAATGAAGAATTGACAATAAAACAAATAAAACATTTCATAACTAAAAAGAATATATGTCGATTGATTTAAAGTTTAGCTTTCCACATCTCAGATTGTGGATCCCAAACAAAGCTGCTTGCACATAGTGTCCCCTTTGACTTGTTATTCTCTATCCATTCCAACATTTTCGATTTTTCTTGACGATCTAGGATATTGACATAATTTTCGTTCCTGGTGTCAGTACTATGATATTCATAGCACTTCGATCCCTAAAAAAATTTGAGCCCATAATAAGATGGTGAAATAATAAGATTGTGAATATCATGTGAATAATATGATATTCATACGACTTACATCAAGAGAGAACAATTCTGACCACCTATTATTCCATTTGCCTAAATCCTGCACAACATAATAGATTTTAAAACGATCAATCTCACTAAACGCATGACCGAATTATAATCCCCTAGACATGTCATCTCTAAAGGAATCATTATACCTCTCCATTTCTTGGTCATGTATATTTGGAAGACCTCATGGAATAGAGTGGAAGAAGAACTTAGGGAAGAAGTTTAGAATGATAAGAAATAATGATAATGATTAGAAATAGATGCAACATTATAAACGATTTTATTAGACCTATTTGGTCAGAATAATTAGGGTTTAGGGTTTACCGTATTTGATGGTTTAACGAATTGGTTATTAGGGAAGGTTAACCGAATTGGTTATTAGGGAATGGTTATTAGGGAATGATTTACCGAATTGGTTATTAGGAGATGGTTAGACACGTAGGATTGTATTAATTAAATTATGGTAACATTGATAAGATTATATGGTAAGAACTTATGAAAAAAGTTAATTATATGGTAAGTAGTGTGATTGATCGACATGTGGACTTCAATGTCACTTTTTTTTGAAAAATCACTTCTCAAATATAGTCTAGGGAATTTCTAAAGTTTTTATTGAAATTGAAGTTAGATAAAAGTGAGCGATATTCGTATGATATATAATATATATAGGTGACTAAAACACACTAAACCAATTTTTATGATCAAAATAGCAGTGTTTGTAACATAATATTCTCAACTTATCGAAAATAATATAGTCACTTGAAACGACTAGTCTTGTCTTAAATACTTGGAGAAATCTCGACAGAGTAACTTTCTTTTTTATTTCCAAGATCCGACATATTTCAACTATGAGATAAATTTACAGAAACATAACACAAAACCATGTATACTTGACATTACAGAAAACAATCTTTTAAAATAGAATGAAACTAGTTGCAAAAAGAAAAAAAAAACTAATTGGAATTGGCTGCAGACGATAATATATGTTACTCCATATGTTTCCAATTTTAGGTAGTTTAACAAAAATAATTGTTTTATAATATAAGTAGTTTATATAAAAAACAATATAAGTAATTTATATATTCTCATGCATTTTTCGTTATTAGATGTTGTTTGACAAATAAATTAATGTTAGGTTTTTTATAATTGGCTGAACATTTAATTAAAAGATTTTTTAACATAATAACTCTTTAATATTTTTAAATTTAGGCAAAATTATTAATAATTGGAAATGGGGAGAGTATTAAATATGCAGGTAGGTAGGGTGCTTTATATAGCTGGACCGTTTTAAAGTTTTTGTTGTGTGTTTCTTCCAGCTTTAAGATATGATTCTCACCTTCTTTTCTTTTCTTCAAAATGTCATTAACAAAAAAAAAAACAATTATGTCAATAAAAACATAACTCAGCGTACTATAAACATATTATGAAACAATCAGTAAAAAAAACACAGGGTACTACATTATATAAATCAAACAAATACTACGTCATAAGTTGCAGTCAAGCCTAGCTCGTTTCTTCACCAAAACGACAGCCACGCAACGTGCGTGACGAGACGTAACCGAAGTCGATAGGAACAAACTTTAAAATAAAATGAAAAAGAAAAAACGAGTAATTCATTCTGGCTTTTACCTGCGAGACCCACGTGCGTTGGAAAGGGGACTGCTCACCAACGTGGCCTATGTTCATTAGTTTCCTGAATAACCGACAAGTCACTCCAGCGTTACCTCTCCCAATGTAAAAACGACTCCAATTAAAAATCCTTTTTAATAGAATGTCTCGAGTCCGCCAATCTGATCTCATAGCCAATCAGACCTCATTCATAATAAATCGGATTGAATAACTTGGCTTCGAGTCCGCCCGTCAGCGCGTGTGTTGCACTGGTTCGTTATGAGAAAGCGGGATATGACATGGCATGTTCTGATAAAGATCAAAGACCAGATTTTTTATTTTATTTTTTGAATTGAAAACCAAAGAGCATGAGTTTGTAAATTTTAATTTTAGTGTACCTTATTGAAGTTGAGTAAAGAAAATCATAAGAAAATATTAACAAAGAGCAGCTTTTATTTATATTCCAGTCAGAATTTTAATGCGTTTTCGTTTAAATGTTTTTGAAAACAGTAAAAATATTTTTAATAAACTTATTGGAATATTAGACCATCTCCAATGTATTTTGCTATTTTCACCTCTAAAATAAAGAACCTCTATAATAGAGATGAGATATGCTCCAATGTATTTCTCTAAAATAGCAATCTCTAAAATATAGAGTAAAAAATAGAGGAATGCTATTTCTTCCTCTATAAATAGAGGAAAAAATAGAGATCTCTATTATAAAGGAAGAAATAGAGGTGGGTTGGAGCAATTTCACCTCTAAATGCTATTATAGAGGTGAAAATAGTAATGGATTGGAGATGCTCTTAGAGTAAGCAGGGAAGTAGGGGTTGGTCTGTAGGTTAGGGTTCAAAAATGGGAAAGATTAGGAGAATGGAAGCACGAAGATATGACCCATTTCTTAAGTTAATGCTCCTTAATCCGGCGACACGTGTAGGCCCCATGTGTAATCACTTCACATTTTTTAAAAAATGTACAACAAACCACAGTCCACAGCGTCGGAATATTATGCTCTTCCCCTTTTACTATGTAATTAACGCCCACTCTACTTTTTTATATTGATCATGTACAAAGGTAACCCCAAAACATCTTGTCGTGGGGTTGGTAATGACTAATGAATGACACATTAGCAGTGCTGAAGACCGGTTCTTTTTCTTTTTGCTAATGGGTCTCTAGAGTTTAATGTGATATGATAACTCTTGTACCGCGTAGGAAAATACTCAAGCTGTGTCTTATTATTTCGAATACGGGTATTATATATTTATTGATACCAAGCCAGATTTCTTAACTAGAAAGCCAGCAAGAATAGAGCACATTTTCCTCGTTTTCCATCAACCCTATTTCTCCAATTCGCAGCATGGACCGATCATCATGAATATAGGAACAAAAATAAAAAGTTGTTTGGCTAAAGAAAGATTTTGCTCTGCCTGTTAGAATCAGCAGTTGACAAGAAAGGGAACATTCACGTGTGTGAGTATGTATATTAACTACACACATGACACATCTCGATAGTGTTATACTGTTATATCCGTTCATATCAACTACGACGAAATTCAATATTATTTGTATCGTGTGTTTAATAGGACATCGAACTTTTTATACGTTGGTTTTTCTTCGTTCGAAAAGCAGTTTTTTATACAATGTTTCTTACATTTATCTTTTAAACAGATTTGATACTGTACCATTTAGTGTATTTTCGTTAACCAGACTCTGTATAGTAGTGTACTAGTATTAGTTTCAATTCTAGGTCTATCACTATGTATATGTAAAATACAGAAACGTTTATTTAAGATAAAAAGATATTTGATTTTTTTTTGAATTTGAACAAGGTTGATTGTTCATATGGTTAATTAGCAAGATAATGAATCATGTAGTGTTGATTATTTAATTATGTTAAAACTAACTGTTTTTTTAATAAACTAATAGGTATGTGCAGGATTACTGCAGCGCGTGGCTATTGGGATCACATGGAGTGCCTAGGATTGAAACCTTTTTTTTTTGTCACTGGTGCAGGATTGAACCTATAAATCAAATTATCAACAAGCTATACTTATGCTTTGCAAAAGCTGTGTATTCTTAAACCAAAAAAAAAGCCGTGTCTACTTTTAAACCCCCCAAAAAAGAAGCTGCGTCAACTTTTTTGTTTTTGAGAAGGGATAAAATTCGAAGGCTTTCAAGACACCAAATAAATATTTATTTATATGTTGATAGACATACGCTTAAGAAACAGATTAACAAATACAACTAAAGAAAAAAAAAGAGTTTTTCTTTTAAACGGACAAAGATTCCTACTATGGTTGCTTTAAGACCACACAAATGATACACAGTACTTATGGGTCCCACTTCCCTGCCAAGTGCTTTCCCAACTCGTGAATTTTATCCTCCCAATTTCTCCTTCGTTTCTGGTTCATCATATCGTCACCCATCTCCAATAGCAACTCCAATATTAGACTGAGAGAAGACCAAGAGCAACTCCAATATATATATTTTTTACTATTAAGTTTTCAAACTACACACATAGTATAAACAAATATTGATATTTAATTTTAAATACCTTCAAATATAAAAATTCTAATGGTAAGAACTTTTTACTGCAATTGCTATAAAACTCTCCAAAATATTATCACTAGATTTAGTTTACAAGAAAATTATCAGTAGATTTTCATTTATTTCATTATCTATTTTAAATTGAATTGAAAATCTGAATACCCATATGTTTACAAAACATAAAAAATACCAATATGAAATATTTACAAAAATATAACGTCAATCACAAATTCTAATATTTTAGAATCTAATTTATATTAATAATTTCTACACTAAAATTAAATAATTATTATATTTTATATATATTTAGAATATTTTCATTTATTAAATTGATTTTTAGATATTAAAGTTTTTAAAAGCAGATATTTTTCATTTTTAAAACAAAATATTATTATTTTAAATTGTCTTTGAATTCTTTTTGATCTTTTAAAAATTATACAGGTCGAATCGTATATATGATTAACATATATTTTTCAAAAAAAACATTTGTATATCTATAAAACTAAACAAAATCTTCTAATTGATTATTCAAAAACCTAGATCAGACCACAAATATCTTCAAAGAAATAATATCCACTGTAAAACATTGTTTTAATAGCTTTTCATCCTATATTATTTATATTCCAATCTTTAATTATATAAAGATATATATATTTGTTTCTTTTGGTCAATTCCAATGTTTTGACTATTCATGGTTTACGTGGAAAAAATGTTCGTAGTTGCGTCCCTCTCTAATCATAAGTTCATATCATATTATTTTAGTTTCATTAACGGTTCAAATAGAATGAGTCTCTCACAAATCAAAAATTTTAGTATCTTGGTTTTATAATTGTTTTTGTTTATCTTTTGTAAAATAGGCAACTAGTTATGTGACGTGTGGAAATAATGTTATCGAAATGGGTTAAGATATCTTAAAATTGTGAGAGCATTTCCGACGAAGATTCTTTTACAGCATCATTAACCCCAAAAACCAAATTTGAATTCCTAATGGTATTTTAATAGTTAAGGATGGTTAAGAGGTATTTATTTTTTGAGCTCCAATGATAGGTTCTTAATTTGGAGTTCTTAAAAAAATGAAACATTGTACTTCATATAACTAGCAATTAAAAAAGAATAGAAGTGTACTTCGTGTTCGGACAACATCATTAGTATTCGTCAAATACATGTCTATCTCCACAATCTATACTTAACAAAGATACATAAATTATCACCACAAAGAGGAGAATACAGAAGATCATATAATGATTAAAATGATGTTTTACCAATTGGTTTATAGATAAGACATCCTTCTCTAAAGAAGAAGCAATAGCTTTCAGACTATCAGTCTATAAAACAAAATTTGAATTCCTAATGGTATTTTAATAGTTAAGGATGGTTAAGAGGTATTTATTTTTTGAGCTCCAATGATAGGTTCTTAATTTGGAGTTCTTAAAAAAATGAAACATTGTACTTCATATAACTAGCAATTAAAAGAGAATAGAAGTGTACTTCGTGTTCGGACAACATCATTAGTATTCGTCAAATACATGTCTATCTCCACGACCTATACTTAACAAAGATACATAAATTATCACCACAAAGAGGAGAATACAGAAGATCATATAATGATTAAAATGATGTTTTACCAATTGGTTTATAGATAAGACATCCTTCTCTAAAGAATAAACAATAGCTTTCAGACTATCAGTCTATAAAACAAAATTACATAAACACAAATAAAATCAATTTCCACCAATTTATTCATTAAACAAGCAAACACTAGGAGGAGAAGAGTAAGTACACGTCAACCTAGAAACCACAACCTAAAAGACAGTGTATCAAAACAAACTCTCTCTAAGAACCTCATTCATTGCCACAAAGACATCGAGACCCTAAAACAATCACAATGAAATCAGTAGGAACATACCTTTTATCGAGAAACTAACATTGTGTATGCAGCAAGACTTTAACTTTTGAGCTCAAGATGCAATATCAAGAAGAATACAAATGACCCTTCAAACGAAATTGCAATAACTACATGAACAATACGAAGCAAGTAGGAAAGAGTCTTGGCGGAGCCAGTGTGAGATCCCAAGACCACGCTCCTGCTGACTAACGTTGAGTGGAGTCAAGAACTGATGAGATTGGTATTCAACTTGTTCACGTGGTTTCAAGTCCTTGATGACATGAATCAAATCATAGTTGTAAACACATAAGGAATGTAACTCATCAACCTCGTATCTGAAACCAAAGATTCTATAATTTTAGCGCCAATAATCCCAAACTACATTATCAAAAAGGTTATATATTAAAACCTCACCAGCAACAACAGAGATCAAAAGACACTCACATATCAAATCCCAACATCTCACTAAAATCGAATCAAACAAGAAGATATAGCTGATATAACACTAAAAGAAGAACTCTTTAACTCCACACTACCATGCTTCTTCTCACAACTAGCGACACAAATCTTTCCTGCTTCCTCTCACTACTTTTTGGTTTGTGTCTTTTAATAGAATACCAATTTGATACCTTTGCGTTGTAGATAGCTTCCAATTCATCAACTTCAAGCAATCCTTGTCTCTCGATCGAAACTGATTGATTAAAGCTGCTTCTTCGACGAGAATTAAAGTGGATAATGGCGTCACCGAAGAAATCGAACACTGAAGAAGAAGAAGATCCGTATCTCTCAACGCCATGGTTCACATCTTCTTCGTCGGAGTTTTCGTAATCCTTCTCTTCATCATCTTCTTTTTTTGGGTCGACTGATTTGGTCTGAGAAATTTAAGTACACGTACAAATCACAAGAAGCACTACCGTCAAAAACGAATGGAATTTGGTATAAGAAAGGGAAAGAGAGGGAGAGAAAGACGAAGGGACGAGCAAGAGACGTTTCCTCCGTAAGGTTTCCACGAACCACTTTTTAGCCGAAGATGATCTTAGACCCAACGTTGAAGATGATCTTAGACCCAACGTTGAAGATTTTTAATTTTTTTAATTAATTTTGGGTTTAACAGTCGACCTTAGACCCAATGTTGAAGATGATCTTAGAGCCTAGACAATTTGCACGATGACAACAAGATGTTTTGATGATTAAATAAAAAATATATAAATTTTAAAAAGAAAAAGCATGAAATACTCTCTTTTTTTAACGAAAAACTTGAAATAGTCTCATTTGATACATTACATCTGAAAGCATTTGCTTTATACAGTTATCACATGATTTAATAACTTTAAAAAGTTTTAAAACAAACAAATAAATAAAACATTACTGATACTCTTTTTTGTCTATCTGTTGGTGGATTTTGTGGCCGTGAGACACTTCCATCAAGGAGCATAAAAACGTATCCCACGAAAAGAAAAACACTAGACTAACTTTATATTAAGTTAAACAATATAAATTGCTGATATTCCCCATGTTCAAATCTCAAATCATGTGAACTTTTCTGGTGGATTACGGATAAATTAAATATGCATGAACATAATATGGATAATGAACCATACCAGACGTAATTTTTGACACAGGAATCGTTAGATAAGTTTTTTTATACAATAATGTAACGTCTTTGTTTTTCCATAAAAAGAAAAACATGGTAATTTAAGTACGAGAGATTCACGAGACGAAAATCCTCGAAAGCGCAGGATAGCGAAAGAGCTTGGAAAATGACACCAAGAATATCTAAAGAAAACTAAAATGCGCAGAACCGAATGGCGCCACGTAGCTATCCAATACTCTCCTTACGGCCACCCAGACCTGCCTGTTCACAGCACGACAAAGCCACTTCCCGATAAAAACACAACACCTTTCCCATTGACGCTCTCTCTTTCCACAAACACCGTTATCTTTTCAAAGCCAATAAAAAGAAGACGTGTGCTCACGACGTGTTGACGCCGTTAGTCCAATCTAAAAAAGTAAAGCATCCTTTATTACTTCCTAATCGAAATTACTACTACCATCTAGACATTAATTCTTTTGTTTCCTTTCAGAACCATAAATATATGAGAAATTTCACCTCCTACACACACTTTTTCCCATATTTGCATCCCATATACAAAATCCCCCCAAAATTTCCCCCCCCCAACTCTACCATTTTCCCCCCAACCAATGGTATCTACATAATTTTTGTGTTTCTACCCAATTCACTCTAAATATATTACTAATCACTTTTAATTTCCTTTCCTCACCGGTGGTTTAATACCTTCCTGTTTTAATATTTTTTTTCAAAAAGATGAATAATTTTCAACGAGAAGTAAGTCAATTTGTATTTTCTTCAATATATTTAACAAATGAAAATGGGTTGACCTCGATTGACCCCCTGTACTACATACACCCACAATTTTTCCCCCTAGACTTCTCGCCTCATCAATTGTCCCCCTAAACTAATATATTGATCAATTTTCCACAATTTTAAAAATATATTTTAAATCGCGGTTAGCGACTCAAATCGCGATTAGAAAATCCGATTGCCCAATTAATAACCCGATTGGAGCTAAACCAGACCCTAATACCCAGAAATATTAAAGACCCGACCCAGTATCAATAAAAAAAACCTGATATCTCTTCTATCGTCTTCTACGAAGAAAGAGGGGTTAGGGTTCATAAAAATCAACACAGTTAAATCAAGCATCCAAGCTTCATAAACATCGATTTAAGCTACTGTAAACGTGAATCTAGGGTTCTTGAAAGATTTATGGAGGACGATGAAGGCCGTGGAGAAGAGTTAGTTCATGCGACAATGGAGGCTGATGAAGAAAACAGAGAAACTTGGTTCCCTGTCATGCTAACTTCGGCGACTGCAGATGAAGAAGAGGCAAATAAAGAATGGAGCATTCCTGTTACTCATGTTACTGAAGCTTCGAGGATGGAAGAAGCAACCGACGACGATGAAGAGTATTGGGAATATGAAATTGGCCAGAAGCCAAGAAAGCGTGAGAAGGAAAACGAAGATGGGAATGCTGAAATCAGAAACGGTGAAGAAGAAGAAGAAGAAGATCTTGAAGATCGTTATGAGTTTGAAATTGAGGCTTCAGTGGCTGATTTTCAGGATGAGGAGTTCATTGGCAGGAAAACAATTCCAGAAAGCTCGGATGAAGAAGAAGATGAGTTAGATGTTAGGTATCGACGAAGCAAAAAATCGAAGGATAAATTAGAAGTTGGAACAACTTTCTTGTCTGGTTATGAGTTCAAATAAGCAGTCTTGCACTATGCATTGAGCAAAGGTCGAAACATTGAGCAAAGCAGGTGGGACAAAACAAAGCTTAGCTTCAAGTGTGCAAATGGAGGCAAGTGCAAATGGAGGGTCTATTGTGCTTATGATCAGCCGAAGCAGAAGTGGTTGGTAAAGACTAGATACAAATATCATAGTTGTACGCCTAATGGGAAGTGTAAGCTTCTAAGGAGTCCGGTTATAGCTAGGCTGTTTCTTGATAAACTGCGAGAGGATAATAAATTAATGCCTCAGAAGATTCAGGAGCAGATAAAGGAGAAGTGGAAACTGATAGCTTCAAGAAATCAATGCCAACGAGGAAGAACAGTGGCTTTGCAGTGGCTTGACAAGGAGTATGCCGACCAATTTGCTCATCTCCGAGGTTATGTGAGAGAGATTAAAAAGACCAACCAAGGTTCAACTGTAGTACTTGAAACCATTCCTAATGCTGCTAAAGAGGATGTGTTTGATCGGTTCTACGTATGTTTCGAGAAGCTTAGAAGCTTGTGGAGTGGGACTTGTAGGCCAATCATAGGGCTTGATGGAACATTTTTAAAGGTCGCTACAAAAGGAATACTACTCACTGCTGTAGGACATGACGGTAATAATCAGATTTATCTGATAGCTTGGGCGGTGGTACAAGGTGAGAATTCAGATACATGGCTTTGGTTTATCAAGCTACTGAAGCATGATCTCAATCTTGGAGATGGTAGGAAATTTGTTCTTCTATCAGATAGTTCTAAGGTAAATAAATTATTTTTTAAGCTTACTGATTTCTTTGGTTTATCAAGCGACTGAAGCCTGATCTAAAAAAAATTATAAGTGCTATTGAAGAGTGATTTCTTTGAGTGATTGTTTTTTTTTGTGCAACAGAGTTTGAGTGATTGCTTGTTTAATTTTTTTTTTAAATCTTTTCAGGGACTTATAAGTGCTATTGAAGAAGAGTTACCACAGGCGGAGCACAGAAGATGTGTGAAGCATATAGTTGAGAATCTGAAGAAGAAGCACAAGAATAAAGAATTTTTGAAAACAAGGGTGTGGAATCTCGCTTGGAGCTATAATCCGACACAGTTCAAGGAAGAACTCCGTAATTTGAAGGACTACAGTATGTCTTTGTACGAAGATGTGATGAAAAGGGAACCAAAGAAGTGGTCTCTAGCATACTATAGGCTCGGTAGCTTCTGTGAGGATGTCGACAATAATGCTACTGAATCGTTTAATGCAACTATTGCTGGAGCTCGAGCTAAGTCATTTGTGCCTATGTTGGAGACTATTAGAAGGCAAGCCATGCTCCGAATAGCGAAGAGAAACAAGAAATCACAGAGGCGACAGAAGAAGTTTACCAAATATGTTTTCGATATGCTTGAGTCTGAGAAGGAAGATGCTGACAAGTGTATAACAACTCCTTGCACTCATGGGGTATTTGATGTACGTTTGGGAAGTAACACATACGATGTTAACACGACGAGGAGGACGTGTAGCTGCGGGAAGTGGCAGATAACTGGAATACCATGTGAGCATGCCTATGGAGCGATGATAGATGCTGGTTTAGATGCTGAAGATTATGTTTCTGGGTTCTTCTCCACTGATATGTGGCAAATGACTTACAGTGATTCTATCAACACAGTTAGAGGACCAAGATTTTGGATGAAGAAGGGAAAATACAAGTTAGTGGTGGAACCACCAGAGCCTTCACTTCCTGGCAGGAAAAAAAAGAGTAAGAAAAAGAGCTATCCAAGAATCAAAGGAAAACATGAATCACCGAAGAAGAAGAGGAAGAAGCAAGCAGAAAGTCTTGGAAGGCGAGGCCGCACAATGCATTGCTCCAAATGCGGGGAATCTGACCACAATGCAGCTACATTCAAAATCCACCCAAAGAAGAAGATCAAGATTGAACCCGAAGCTGGAAGCTCTTCTGCACCTGAAGCTACAGCTGTTTGACAGTCTTCTCTGTTCTGTTTTAATGTTTTAGAACTTTAACTTATCTATTGCCTACTTGTCTTTGCTGTGTTGTTTGTGTGATATTATGTTATGAATATTGTCTTTGTTGTGTCATCATCTGGATTATTAACTGCTATGTTATGTGTTATGTTTTAATGTCTCTGGTCTATGTTTTTAATCTGTTTCGAGTCTACTCTCACACAGAGATGATGAAACAAGGAAACATTTATAAAGATGAAGCCAAATGATACATAAACAGGCTGGTGTTCATACTAATCTTACATAAACATATGAAACTCGTCATTGTTCCTAGAAAACACATAAAAGGACAATACATTCTCTTTTACCAACAAACACAATTACCAAAATTTACTACAAATCAGTGAAATAACACCAAGACAACCATTGTCTTTTGAAGCTTCATCTTTCACAGCTTCTTCATCCTCAAGATTATCAGTAGCTTCTTCTTCAAATTTATCAGTAGTTTTTTCTTCAAGTGTTCTCTGTCTTGCTTTCTCCATAAGAAACTCCTCATTACAAGCTTCATCAACCCACTTGAAAAGATGATTTTCCCCAATTCTCTGCAATAAGACCTAACTCGTCAATGACAGCAAAACAAACTTTTTTTTCATTTTAATGGGTTAATGTACCTGCAGAGCTACTTTACACCGATAAAACTCCCGAAATGGATTCTTCTTTGTCTTCGAAATATATGTCGTAATGCCACTTCCACACCAACATCGTGTTGGAATACCATGAACAGACCAAGAATTTCTCTTTGAACAAGAACCTTCACCTCTTATGATTTCACCTCTAATTTACACATATTCAAACACAAATAACACGTAAGCAAAGATTTACCCAGATTCGACGACTTACCCTGAATCAAAACAGAGAGAATAAAAAACAGAGAGCATTTATGAACAGAAGAAGAAGAAGAAGAAGAAGAAGAAGAAGAAGAAGAAGAAGATAGTGGATTCGACGACTTACCCAGAAATCAATGGCTTAAATTCATTCCCTCTCTCTTCCATGGTTGCAGTCTCAGTTTCTCGACGAACCCTAACCCCAATTTTATTTTCATGTAGCAAAACAAAAAAGATATCGGGTCTTTAATATTTCTGGGTATTAGGGTCGGGTTTAGCTTTAATCGGATTTATTAATTGGGCAATCAGATTTTCTAATCGCGATTTGAGTCGCTAACCGCGATTTAGAATATATTTTTAAAATTGTGGAAAATTGATCAATATATTAGTTTCGGAAGAGAATTGATGAGGCAAAAAGTCTGGGGGGAAAAATTGTTAGTGTATGTAGTATAGGGGGTCAATCGATGTCAACCCAATGAAAATTCAAGTTACTTTAGAAAACGACTTGTGCATTAAAATAATAAAAAGGAAAAAGGAAAAAGGAGGAGAGAAAATAATTGGGGGGGTCAGTTGTGTATGGGTTAGTGAGGTCGCAGACCCTGGTCCCCCGGAAATGGTTACAACCGGAAATAGCCGGTAAAAACCGGTTTAGCGTAAGGGTAGAAGTTCACCGCGGTTGGAAACTTGTCTGGTTAAGCCCTTTGGTCGCCTCACACCCAGAAAACACAAAGATAGGAAAAGAGGAAGAAAGAGAGAGAGAGAAAGAGCAGAGAGAGAAAAAAAAGGAGGCTTGTCGTCGATTCGCAAGCGTCTGTGACTCCGAGATAAACCAAGTAGAGGAAGACGAGAACAAGAAAAGAGAGAGAGCACACGAAGTTTGCTGTATCTCTGAATCAAAGCGAACAAATTCGAGGTGAAATTGGGTGGTTTTACTCGGTTTGATTCTTGGGTTTATCACTCATCTCGTAATGTTAAAAGAGAGCTTTGACGAGTGGTGATTGTGTTTTGCAATAGATACAGAGACGAAGAAACAGAGCTTTTGAGATTTTTTTTTCTGAAAGAGAAGAAGTGTGTATATTCTGAAGAAACAGAGCTTCTTCGTCACCAGATGAAACAGATCTGAGGTTTTGAGATTATGGCGAGTTCGGAGGTTTCAATGAAAGGAAATCGTGGAGGAGAGAACTTCTCCTCCCTTGGTTACAGTGACTCAACCGTCGCCGGCGAGAAAACTCATCAGTCTAACCGATCTGTTGCTGCTGCTGAGCGTGTTGGTAAAGTCTCTTGTTTATGACTAATCTTTAGCTTTTGGTTTTGGTTTTTGGTTATAAACTGAGCTGATCTACCTTTTTCTTCCTTCTTAGTCGACGCTGAAGAAGCTCTCTACCGTGAGCTGTGGCACGCTTGTGCTGGTCCTCTTGTCACGGTCCCTCGTCAAGGCGACCGTGTCTTCTATTTCCCTCAGGGACACATCGAGCAGGTGAGCTTTTTTTTTTTTTTAACTTTTACTCTCTTCGTCTCCGATTTACTGATAGATTTTATTTTTTTACATTTTTGTCGTTTTCTTGATGCGTAGGTGGAAGCATCTACAAACCAAGCGGCTGAACAGCAGATGCCTCTCTACGATCTTCCTTCGAAGATCCTTTGTCGTGTCATTAATGTTGATTTAAAGGTATGCTTCTCTCGCTTTCATTTTGGTGTTAGAAGTCTTGGATTGTCGGCTGGCTAACTATAGATTTTTTTGTCTGATTTTGCAGGCAGAGGCTGACACCGACGAAGTTTATGCGCAGATTACTCTTGTTCCGGAGGATATTGTAAGTTTGTAATTTCTATGTTCTCATTTTGTTTGAGCGGAGTATATGATGATCATATTGTTCAAGAAGCTGATTCTTTTTTTTTTTTAATTTGTTACAGCAAGACGAGAATGCAATTGAGAAACTGCCCCCTCCTCCTCCGCCCCCGAGGTTCCAAGTCCACTCCTTCTGCAAAACCTTGACTGCATCGGACACGAGTACACACGGTGGATTTTCTGTACTTAGGCGGCATGCGGATGAGTGTCTCCCACCTCTGGTTGGTGCTTCGTTTATATATTGAACCAACCACTGCTCCCTGAATTTCTCTAAAGACAGCTCTTTACTCATTCACTTTTTCCTTATTGTTTCTTCTCTCAGGATATGTCACGTCAACCTCCTACTCAGGAGTTAGTTGCAAAAGATCTGCATGCAATTGAGTGGCGTTTCCGACATATTTTCCGAGGTATTTGAAATTTGTTTTGAGTCGTATTATTAACTAGCTTAGTTTTATTTTGTGTCCCATCCATGGATGCTGATGTTTGTGATGATGTTGTTATACCAGGTCAACCAAGAAGGCATTTACTTCAGAGTGGATGGAGCGTATTTGTTAGCTCCAAGAGGCTGGTTGCTGGCGATGCTTTTATATTTCTAAGGTTTTTTAATGTTTTTGGTTCATGATATTATTTTTTTAGTTGTACATATTTGTTTATTTTATCTATAATATTCTTATTCTTCTGAAGGGGTGAGAATGGAGAATTACGTGTGGGTGTAAGGCGTGCAATGCGGCAACAAGGAAATGTGCCATCCTCTGTTATATCAAGCCACAGCATGCATCTCGGAGTACTGGCCACTGCCTGGCACGCTATTTCTACAGGAACCATGTTCACAGTCTACTATAAACCAAGGTTTTTTTCCATTTTAGCTAACTTACATGACGTGGCAGCCTTTTGCTGTTTGTCTCTATTGTCTTTTACTAAATTTCCACGTATTGTGGTTTTCTTTGTGACAGGGTTAGTCCTTCTGAGTTTATTGTTCCGTTTGATCAGTATATGGAGTCCGTCAAAAACAACTACTCCATTGGCATGAGATTTAAAATGAGATTTGAAGGCGAAGAGGCTCCTGAGCAGAGGTAAAATGTTTCTTCTTTTTCAGTATACGATAAACGTTTTATTTTGTTTCAATGTGTCCCTGTTTTCAAAGATGAAGCTCACATACTTTTTATATTAGGTTTACTGGCACAATCGTTGGGATTGAAGACTCTGACCCCACGAGGTGGGCAAAATCAAAATGGAGATCCCTCAAGGTTTGTGTCCTTGTTCCTCGAGAAATTCAAAACTATTGTTATTCCAATGAATACTAAACATTCAATTTGTTTCAGGTACGTTGGGATGAGACCACTAGTATTCCTCGCCCTGATAGAGTATCCCCGTGGAAGATAGAGCCAGCTCTTTCTCCTCCTGCTTTGAGTCCTGTACCAATGCCTAGGCCTAAGCGACCCAGATCTAATGTAGCTCCTTCTACTCCGGACTCTTCCATGCGCATAAGAGAAGGTAAACTCTACATTGCATTGCGTCTGACTAATTATTGTGTTAAAAACTAAATCACACTAACTAAAAGAAGTTTTACGAAACAGGCTCATCTAAGGCAAACATGGACCCTTTACCGGCAAGTATATCAAGGGTCTTGCAAGGTCAAGAATACCCGACCTTGAGAACGAAACATGTTGAGAGTGTAGAATGCGATGCTCCTGAGAATTCCGTTGTGTGGCAATCCTCAACTGATGATGACAAGGTTGATGTGGTTTCAGCTTCTAGAAGATATGAGAACTGGATGTCTTCAGGCAGGCCTGAACCTACTTACACCGGCAGGCATGAACCTGCTTTCACGGATTTACTTTCTGGCTTTGGGGCAAACATAGAGCCACCACCTAACGGTCATCAAATACCTTTGTTTGACCGTTTATCATCATCACCTTCTGTGGCTGCAAGGAAAATCCTCAGCGAACAAGATGGCAAGTTTGAATATCTTGCTAACCAGTGGCAGATGATGCACTCTGGCCTTTCCCTGAAGTTACATGAATCTCCTAAGGACCCTGCCGCATCTGATACCTCTTTCCAAGGGATAGGCAATCCCTATGCTTTGCCTCGTGCAGTGACGACTGAGAATGCTGCTGGCAACTGGCCAATACGTCCACGTGCTTTAAATTATTTTGAAGAAGCGGTTCATACTCAGGCTAGAGAGCATGTACCAAAACGTCCTGCGGTTGTACAAGAGGAGGCAGCAAAGCCAAGAGACGGGGACTGCAGGCTTTTTGGCATTCCACTGGTGAATAACGTGAACGGGACAGATACAACTATGGCTCAGAGAAACAATTTGAATGACACTACGCAGATAGCATCACCAAAGGTTCAGGATCTTTCTGAACAGTCAAAAGGGTCAAAATCGACAAATGATCATCGTGAGCAAGGACGACCATTCCCGGTTACTAAACCCCATCCGAAGGACGTTCAGACTAAAACAAACTCAAGTAGGAGCTGCACGAAGGTGAGTTTTCTTTTGCTTTTGTTCAACACAAATTGTATAAGCTTGTTGAAATTATTGAAGCAATTCTTTACTAACACACACAACTCATTGGTTTTGTTTTGAAAAAGGTTCTCAAGCAGGGCATTGCACTTGGCCGGTCGGTGGATCTTTCAAAGTTCCAAAACTACGAGGAGTTGGTTGCTGAATTGGATAGGCTGTTTGAGTTCAATGGGGAGTTAATGGCTCCTAAGAAGGATTGGCTGATAGTTTACACAGATGATGAGAATGATATGATGCTTGTTGGAGACGATCCTTGGCAGTAAGATTTTGCATTTTTTCCATCTTCTATACATACGTCTGTGTTTAATTCTTTTTGACACTAACATGATGAACAAATTGTACAGGGAGTTTTGTTGCATGGTTCGTAAAATCTTCATATACACGAAAGAGGAGGTGAGGAAGATGAACCCTGGAACTCTAATAAGCTGTAGGAACGAGGAAGACGCAGTTGTTGGGGAAGGATCAGATGCAAAGGACGCCAAGTCTGCATCGAATCCTTCATTGTCCAGCGCCGGAAACTCTTAAACAGAAAAACCAACACACCCTTTTACTGCTAGCCAAGGTTAGTTTGCATAAACTAATATCAGTACAGACTGGATTACACTATGAGAAGACAACGGAGCCGAGTTTATAAGCATTATAGACAAATGATACTAGGTGTTCTTGTAACGCAGGGGAAAGAGTGGTAGGAAAATACAAACCAAAGAGGAGAGTTGGATGGTGGAGCGTGGAGAGCAGTATGGGGTTATGTTTTTTTTCCTAAGATATGATATTAAAAAGAAAATGCAATTTTTGAAGTATTTGTTGGCCACTTAGATTATTAGCATCTCCCACCATCCTGTTATCTAATGATAATAATATTTAATAAGCAATATATATTATAAAGGAAAAAAAAGGTTGCAGGTGTTATATGGTAGAAAATGGGAAGGGCCCTTTTATAAAGTAGAAATGATGGTGTGGAGTTGTAGATGGAGGCTGGTTTCGGTTCTTTGCTATATTTATCTCTTTTTTTCCTTCGAAAGATCTCTCCTTCAAAGTCTTTATTGTTCATATATTAATGCCAATGTACATAAGTTTTTAAGAATTTGCATTTTTATAGTGTTCTGATCTACGCTTAGCTACGTATAAACCCTTTTTTGAATTTTAAGTGTGGTTTTTATGGCTTCATACGTACAAAAGCTGACTCTCTGTTTTCATCGAGTGAGAACCATTTGGGTTTACAGAACTAGTAATTGTGAAGATCACTTCATCGCGCTTACTGTGTTCGACCAGACTAGAACAATCACAAATCGATTATGAGTTCAGGGTAGTCCAAAGAACGCACGTGCCATTTCTATTCTGTGTCGCAGTTCTTAGTTTCTTTAGTAATGCTCAAGAGAGATAAAAACACCCGAAAGTGAACAAAGAGGGCAAGACATTGAAGCAGTACGAGAAGCATGAATGCTGATTTTTCAATGCAGACAAATCATGAAAAGGAGTTGTGTGTGGTTATTCAAATTCCAGACTTCCTCTGCGTTAAACAAGTATCATCCGTGCTTCTTGTAAAGCCCTGATGTCTCTACCCCCTTATGGGTTTCTTTTTCTTCAATGGTTTCCGAATTAGATTCTCCAGAGATTTAGGCAACGAGTATAACATCTACTCGTTTTCATATAAGCTTTTAGATTTAGGCCAACAGAGTTTTGAATAAATGTTATCGTTATTGTTATAAGTGTAGGAATGTTCTCACACTATTTATCATGAATAGAGTTTTGAATAAATGTTATCTTGTTAGCTCTTACATTTGTAA
Organism: Hirschfeldia incana; assembly: GCA_026261945.1. NCBI lineage: Eukaryota > Viridiplantae > Streptophyta > Magnoliopsida > Brassicales > Brassicaceae > Hirschfeldia > Hirschfeldia incana. The sequence continues at coordinate 756,247 of JABCMI010000093.1, read as the reverse complement.
TCTACACCATCGACACACAATCCTGAAGAGTCCGATAACGATTGACACATCAGGCAGACATCTCCATAAAATTCATTTCCCCAGAATAAAATAAATAAAAAGAATAAGATAAAGTAACCAGTGGAGCCCCACCACTTGGTGGACACATCATACGGAGGGGGGAATAAACATGCAGAGGAAGTTTCCTGAAGCAGCTTCTCGACCTTCTTATGTCTTCTTTTTCTTTTAAACACTCACACACATCACATTCCTCCCCTCATTATTATTACTATTCTATCTTCTTTCTTCGTGACTCTCAGGGGACGACACGCTCTATCTTCTCGGTCTTTTCGTTTAAAAAACCAATCTAACAAAAAAAAATGGTGAGCGATAACGGTGACGCGATGATGGTAATAACAAACGAGTCTCAGAGATCTGTTCCGACGCCGTTTCTCATCAAGACTTTTAACCTCGTCGAAGATCCTTCCATCGACGACGTCATCTCCTGGAACGAAGACGGTTCATCCTTTGTTGTCTGGAACCCGACTGATTTCGCTAGGGACTTGCTTCCTAAACACTTCAAACACAACAACTTCTCCAGCTTCGTCCGCCAGCTCAACACTTACGTACGTTATCATTACATAACTCTGTTCTAAAGACCACTTGTTGCTACGTTGTCCTTGTTTTTTGATTGTTTTGTTTTTTTTTATAATTCTTGCAGGGTTTCAAGAAAGTAGTCCCTGATCGGTGGGAGTTTTCGAATGATTTCTTCAGGAGAGGAGAGAGACGTCTTCTCAAGGAGATCCAGCGTCGGAAGTTAACGCCTCAAGCAGCTGTTTCTCCTCCATCTGAACCGGTGACGGCGGCGGTTCAGAGAGTTCAGACGGCGAAGACTGTCGTGTCTCCGTCGAGTTCCGCGGGGGAAGATCAAGCGGTGTCTCCGTCGTGGTATTCTCAAACCGGAAATGGTTTGTCCGTTGAGCTGTTGGAAGAGAACGAGAAGCTTCGGAGTCAGAACATCCAGCTCAACCGTGAGCTCGCTCAGATGAAGTCTCTCTGCGACAACATCTTCAGCCTCATGTCGAACTACTCTGATCAGAACTGTTCTCCGGGAGCTAGCACCAGTCACGAAAAGACGAAAGCGGTGGAGTTTCTCCCGTTAAAGCGGTTTTCGTCAGGTGAGACGGAGGCTGAGGAAGAAGCGAGTCACAGGCTTTTCGGTGTTTCGATAGGGCTGAAACGGACGAGAAGCGAAGGTGTTCAGGTGAAAGCGGTGGGAGAGAGATCCGGGGAGAAGGAGGAGACGCCGTGGCTGAGACACTATAATAGGAGTAATCAGAGAGTTTGTAATTGAACGGCTCGGATCATGTTGTGCGCGCGAAGTATAGGATCAGAGCTTTTGTGACAGTAGGCTAAGGCACGTGTCTAGTCTGTTTCAAGAAGTTTCATCAATCTTGACTTCTTCTCTAACATGTTGTCAATTATAATAAACGCTCTTTTTTCATTTTTCCCGTCTATAGATTTTTCTAGACTCTACCTTTTTGACTTTTTCGTTTCTTTTTCTCTTTTGGGTTTTGAAATTATAATAGTAATTCTTTTAGCTAAAAAGAGACGTAGAGAACAGATCAATTAGCATTAGTAGCGAAACAGGAAGTTGTGGTGAAGCTTCCGGAATCTCCTGTTTGGTGGGCACAGATCATACAACGTGGACAACGTTTCGTTAAGTAGATTCTCTGCAATCAATAATTAGTAGTAATTTTTCCTTTTCAAAAAAATTAAAATATAAAACAGAGAGTTTCCTTTTCAAAAAATACTAACCAAAATAAAATTTCAAAAGCTTGTTTAATAGTAATTTTAAAAAGATTCTGATGACAAATATGATGCTAAACCTATTTAGTTAACAAATCAAAATTAAGATTTTGTCGTGAATGGTATTTATATGTGTTTGGTCATAAGAAAATCAAACATGTGTTTGATATATACTTTTATGTTTTGTTATAAAATAGATTATTATTATTTTTGTCATCTTAAGTGATCTATGCGTTTTATCATCAAGCTTAATCGTCTTCTAGTTTTTTTATTTACTACGCAGTATTTTTAATTCATTCTAATTAAAATATTATTTGGAAATATATTATTAACAGTAATGAACTAAAAAATTATTTAACATCAGATAAATTTAATAAAATATTAAATTTATACATAATAATGTGTATAATGTTGTTATTAATTTGATTGGTCCTTTAGCTTTCAATTTTATTTCATCCTAATCCTTAATTCGGTTTGGGTTGGTTTAAATTTTATGTATGGTATTTTTTCTAGACCTAAATATAAAATGATAACAGTTCACCTGCAAACTATGATGATTATAAATACAAGTATTAACTGAAATTTATGTGTGAAAATAAATTCTTAATTATAAATAAATCTCACACGACATATGAAATAAAACTCTTTCAACGCCCGATATAATAAAATTGATATTCAAGTAAAATTTAAAACTATTAAAATTCTTACAAATCTAGATATTTAGAAATTTTTGACACGTGTTCAAGTTGGTTTTTCAGATTCATGTATGTTCGGGTCTACAATTTAAATACCTGTAAAACATCTATAATTTTTAGATATGTAACATGACTGGATTGGTTTGGGTATTTTAAAACAAAAAAATAGAAATATCCTAACCCCCAAAACATTATCAAAATACGAAAAACCTTGAAAACCCAAATAAATACTAAAATATTCAAATACCCAAAAAATCAAAATTTTACCTGAAGAACCGAGAAATACCCAATTTTTTTCCTATACCGAACATATTTTTAACTATGAAATTTTGTCTGAAACCCAAAACTATAATCGAATATACGTACCCAAAACTTTAAAAATATCTGTAATGTCCAAAACATATTCAAAATATCCAAAATACACCTAATATACATAGGTACTTTATCATGGAAGGAGATCCAAATAACACGTATATTTCTGAGTCAATTCTGGTTTTGGTTTTCCGGATCCTGTTAATGTCCAGATCTAAGGAAGAGTTATACAAACACACACACACACACACACACATATATATATATATATATATATATATATATATATATATATATATATATATATATATATATATATAAAATCTTAAATAAACTTATTGATAAAATTTACAATTTTAAACAAATTTCTTTCTTCGATATAATAGGAGTTTATAACATGATACTATAAAAAAATTCCAAATACTAATTCACAAATATTATTTTGAATTTATAGAAAAAAATCTGCGTTTTGGAAGGTGAAACTAGGTAGTACAAAAGAGACTGCAGAACAAAACCAATTCCTATGACAGACAAGAAACCTTGGAGGGAGAGTCTCTTCCAGTACAAGGTATCGCTTCCAATATGGTAGTGCGGATTTGTGAGGCGGCGCCCTTTTTGTCCCACCATTATATTCTCTGACCATAAACTCTTCACTTCTCTGATTTTATGTGTTATAAATTGATTTCGTATGTTCTAATCTGATGTATGATCTGATTGTACTAATCAGTCATATTATATCTTCAAGGAAAGAAGTAAACAGAGTAGAAAAAAGGTTGGGACTAGAAGTAACCACTAATATGACAATGCACATTCAAGTAAAGCAAACTACAAGAATGACAATATCTATTCACTTGATGGCATAAAGAAAAGTAATGAACTTCAGAGCAAATTATAGCTTTAATACCAATCACGAAAGAAAAACAAAAGATAAGTATTTTATTTCATTCCAAAATTTCCACAAGCCAATATTGAATAGTATCATTCAGTCACCCCCACCTTGCTTGCTGGCAGCCAGCTCCGCTTCGCATAAGGCGATGGCCTTATCCTCTGTAGCTTTCGCAAGAGCGAGAATCGGCTCATAGTAACCAATGCGAGCATCCATACACTTCTTCAGAATCGGCATGTGTTCCTTACACTTCGCCATATTTTCAGTTTTCTGACAACAGTCTACAAAAGCACTAAAAGGCTCTTTGCAACCACCACCTTTCATGTAATCTGAAAATCTCTCAAATGCTTGGTCGTCCTCGTCTATTATGTCTGTGCTTCCTTCCTTTAGTTGATCTGTTGATGACAATTCTCCCTTGGTTGCCGCCGGGAACAAGGCGTGTAGCCCGTCCCACCACACTTCTAGCCAACCGTGGCTTATCGCTACTATTGCAACTCTCTCTTTCTCCGACCTTCCCTCCGGGTTCGCCTCTCTCGGCTCGTGCAGATCCTCTAAATATTTTAGGTCGTATCTAGAATTGGACTGGGTCGATGAACCGATCCCCATTCTTTACGATTACGTTTAGTGAGGCTGAAACAACTAAAAAACAAATGATTTATATACCCGTACAAACCTAGTACTCCCTCTGTTTCCAATTGTAAGTAGTTTTATCTAAAAGCACAAATATTTAGGAGTTGTTTTTATAAAAAGAAAAATCATTTAATCAAATAGTTCAACCAATTATAAAATACTTAACATTATTTCATTTGCCACACAATATTCAATAAATGAAAAAGTTGCTTTGAAATGTGTAAAATACTTATATTGTGAAAAAAAATATTTTTGCTAAAACTACTTATAATTAAAAATAGAGGGAGTACTTTTTAAGAGAGGTCGGTACAATTCGGTTCAACGAAATTTAAGTCAACCGGTTGGTTTAATAACAACATCACACTCTAGAAACTAAACCCTGATTTTTTTCTTTTTGTCTAATTAAAAAAACTAAACCCTGGTTCTGTCTTGTTTGTTGTTGTTAGTTGTTTCACGCCGCCTTCTCGATTCCCTCCCTGAGCATGGAGCTCTCCGAACCAATCAAGCCCAGACCGAAGCAACCACCAAAGCGTTTCATCAAGAACCAAATCCCAGACTCGATCCTCAACGACGCGTCCCTCAACGCCGCCATCTCCCTCCTCCCTCCCATCTACCACTTCGAGATCCACAAATGCGTCTGGCGAATCAAATCCACCAACGCCAAACGCGTCGCCATCCAGCTCCCGGAAGGTCTCCTCATGTACTCCCTCACCCTCTCCGACATCTTCACCTCCTTCGCCGGAGCCGATCGCTGCTTCGTCCTCGGTGACGTCACCTACGGAGCCTGCTGCGTCGACGACTTCTCAGCCTCTGCTCTCGGCGCTGACTTGCTTATCCACTACGGGCATAGCTGCCTCGTCCCTATAGATTCCACTAAGATACCTTGTCTTTATGTGTTTGTTGAGATACAGATTGATGTTAATTGCTTGTTGAACACTATACGTCTCAATCTTGGTGATGATCTCAAGAAGAGGATTATTCTCGCGGGGACGATTCAGTTTACTTCGGCGATTAGAGCTGTGAAACCTGATTTGGAGAGGTTAGGTTTTAATGTTTTGATCCCTCAAGCGAAGCCTTTGTCTGCAGGGGAAGTCTTGGGATGCACGGCGCCTAAGGTTGTTTCTAGGGTTGAGGATGGTGAGGAGGATTCCGTGCTGGTGTTTGTAGCGGACGGGAGGTTTCATCTTGAAGCGTTTATGATAGCTAACCCTAAGATTAAGGCGTTTAGGTACGATCCTTATCTAGGGAAGATGTTTCTAGAGGAGTATGATCACAAGGGGATGAGGGAGACGAGGAGGAGGGCGATCTCGCGTGCTAAGGATGCTAAGACTTGGGGGATTGTGTTGGGGACGTTGGGGAGGCAAGGGAACCCTAAGATTTTGGAGAGGTTGGAGAAGAGGATGGAGGAGAGAGGGATTGATAGCACGGTTGTTTTGATGTCTGAGCTTAGCCCGACGAGGGTGGCGTTGTTTGAGGACTCTGTGGATGCTTGGGTGCAGATAGCGTGTCCTAGGCTCTCTATTGATTGGGGTGAGGCGTTTCTTAAGCCGCTTCTTACGACTTTTGAGGCTGAGATTGCGTTAGGGTTTATCCCTGGTTGGTGGGAGAAGGGTGGTGAGTCTTGTTCTTCTTCGTCTGGCTGCTGCAAAGGGGAGAAAGAAGTGAGCTGTGCGTGTGGAGGTGATAAGAAGGATGGTGGTGATGAGGTGCTCGATGGAGACTATCCGATGGATTACTATGCACAAGAAGGTGGAGAATGGAACTCATCGTATCTCAAGAAGTCATCTCGTCCCATCCGGAGAAGCCCATTACCTACCTCTTCTGTGGTTTAGAGTGATTGTCCATGGTGCTATCAAGAATCTACGGATGAGATTATTATTAGTGAATGAAACTAGCTTGTTGACGGTTTTATGAGACTGACAACGTGAAGATGCTCAGTATTGTTGATACAAGGGGGTGAGGATTAAGAGAAGCTACAACACTCCTTGAGATCTTCTTGTCTTTCAAATTTTGGGTTATGGATTGCTACAAAATGGTGACTGAAAGTCAAACTATTACGTCTTTGTCTGTAGTAAAAACTGATGATCTTTTGTTTTCAGATTTTGCCCGGTTTTGTTTTGGTTGTGAAATTTGATATATTACATTTAGTGGTAAGTATACACATGGTATCTCATGAAACTAATCCATAGTATTTTAGACTTTTAGTTATCTACCATAATAAGTATTCAGGCGTAAAAAAGCTCGTTAATACGTAACCCTACTAATTAATTAGAATTGGCAAATAGACCCAACTAAGAAAATCAATCACAGCGCCTCTCTCTGAGACATTGAGAGATCTTAGAAAGAAAGTTTTTCTGTTTTAGCATATAATGTGGAGAAAGGCTGCAGTTTTAATTGGTTTAATAGTGAAGAATAATAATTTTAAGAATAGTCTTTTACCTTTTCATGTTGTAAGAAACTAAGAATAATATGTTTGGTCTCAGAAAATTTTGCCTGTCATACACACAAACAGCTTGAATTATATAATACATCAAAAGCTGATTTATTGAAGTCAACTCTTTGCAAATTTTAGATGCGGCTTCTGTTCATCGTCTTTGAATCGTCATATAAATCATTAAAATATATAACCAATGTAAACTTAATAATGAGGGTAGATAGTCAAATTGATATGGATCATCCGATATAAATGCTAAGCTATATAGATACATTAACATATTTTGGAACTACACAGAGTTACAAAGTTGATCATCAGTATTATAACTTCCAAACTGCAATATCAAAATAACCTTTTATGCTTTATTAAAAAGATTCAAACATGATTTAAAAAGATTTTTTTTTTGTTGAAACTGATTGAAAAAGAGTTTGAACTTATTTGATTAGTACTTTTTAATATAAGTCTTTGAAAATGCATAAAATGTTAATCTTACCGCATTAATTTGTTGGTAATTCGTAACGTTATGATCCATTTACACTGAATACTAGAGTGGAATATAGACCGGTCGTGCAGTAAAGAAAGATGACATATGAAATGTTTCTTCAGTCAGTAAGGGGATATGATATTAGGATCGCACACTTGGACGTCATTTCTTTATTAGTTTCGTTGAAAACTTATCAATGTTCTCTTAATATATTACCAGAGATCTCCTCAAGAAAATATCACTCCAATCCCACCACCTCTTTGTCCCCCGTTTTATTTAGTAATAAATAATTGCAAAACATTTTACTTCCCAGCAAAGTATCAAGTATATAATAAAGGAAACGTTTATAAAAACACCTTATTTTTTCTAGTGGCATAGATTTTCTTGAACCAAATGTTCCGTAGGGTTTGGGTTCATGCTTTGGTTTACTATTGTTTAGGCAGCTGTCATTCCGTTCGACGCTACTAAAAACTGCTACTAGAGAAGACACTTAATTATGTTTATATATGCTCATCGTAACATTGTCTATAAATGTAAATGATATTGGAGATTCACGATTTGTTATGTGAATTGTGTTTAGAAGTAAGTTATTATTGAATTTATAACATTTTCTTTATCTCATCTACTACTAATTGTCAAACAACATCTGGCAAATCATCTCCTTAGAGAATCCCACGTACAAAAATTCGATATCTGTTGACCCGAAAATTTATGTTCCTTTCTTTCTAAGTTCTAAGTTGGTCGAGACCCAGATTATAAGATGATGTGATATTTTGGATGCTGTACCTTGTAGTTGTTACATATATTTTCTCGATGGTTGAGTTATTTACGATCCGATGTTGTTTTGAGTTTATAAAAACGCGTTGTTTTCAAGTCAAATTTTATGTTTGTATAAATATCTTAAGTCTTATATCAAAAATATCATAAACTTACAATGTGTATTACATGTTCTAACGACACGAATAAATTTATTATATACTGTTTGAGTTTGGCGAAAAGTGATATGTTAGCTCCAATCAAATCATCGACGTGTTAGATTCCATGCAGAGACAAAATAAGTTATTTACTTTGTTGTCAACTAGAATCTTGGTGGTTGGCTCTTACGTTATCATTTTTTTTGTAAGTTTCTTCAGTTTGTTAATTTATTTCTAACTGAACAGCTTAATCTATCATCACTATTAAGTTAATGTGAACTTGTAATCTTGAACGCTCAATCCCGATGATAGATTTATTTGTTAAATATAAGATAGTATGTATTTATCGGATGAATTGATAAGTATCAACGAATAGTTCTGTGTTTTTTTTTGGTATATATATCAGGGTGTGTCTGAGTTTTCGACCCAAATGATTTCTCTAGGTCTGGGATCAGGCAACACTAATACTATTTCTGGCGTAAAACATCTCTCCTTAGTGAGTCGAACCCAGGTGGCAATAGTTGCAGCTGCAACACTTTAACCACGCGAGAACTAACTAATCCTGGTATTGTTTTGTGTTTGAGGGTTGTCTTTTTCTCTTCTTAATTAGTTTGTTCTCAAACAAATTAAGTGGTACTATATATCAATAAAGTGATAATATATATAAATTGCCAATAATATACATTGTATTAAGTTTGAAACTGAATGAAGACACAATAACCAGTTATTTCAAGATTACATATTTTCGACAAATAGACATTGTTATAAAGTAAAGGCGACACGTAACGACAGCAACAGAACAAACACACTAAACATGTCTTTATTCATTTATAGTAATATTAGCATATCGATAAACAAAGAAGAAATGCATTAATATGAGGTGCCACTGTGTTTGCGCCACGTATTGGATTGAGCATATGCATATAGTGGATTCCATGACTAGAAACTACAAAGTGACTTATTGAAGTAATGAGATTCTCAGTCTTATTATAAAGCAGATTCTTTTGTTTTATCTCTTCTTCTTATTTGGAATATCTGCAAAAACAATTTCTGTGCCAATCATCACAATATCTGGCTTTCATATTTAATCGACACGCGTGTGTATTCTTTTTCTATTTCATCAATCGAATATTCGAATGTAGTGGGGATAAAAATTATTGACTATTATGTTGTTTTCATTTTATATAAAGTTAAATGACAATATGTTTAGCTACTAAACCTGGACATAGTTCTAATTCTGTATGTTTCTACATTTAGCTAACACTAATACATTATGCTGGCTACTAAACGTGGATAAACTACCCAGCGTGATCATTGTTTAAGCAAAGTGTTAAGTTTAGCAATTAAATCCATTAAGTGGTGGTGATCTGCTAAAAGCTCACCCTAAATATATTTTTTTCAGAGTTCGAATAGTTCACTACATATAACTCCAGTAACTTTTGATCACTACATGGCTTTCTATGGATTTTGGAAGGTTAGATTTTGACTAAAAGGTTTTAACAAAAAAAAATTGAAGTACTGTTTTCTATAGATATAAATATTGAGAACTAATTTTACTGTTGAGATGAAATAAACAATGTGTAAGAAGAATTATTATAAAGTTATAAAACTTACACGAGTCTTAAGTACTATAGATTCATGACAATGCCAAATAGTAAGAAAAGCGCTAGAGCATTTTATGGAAAACACTCTGACTTAGTTGAGTATATATACATACCAAATCCCTTTTTATCTCCCAAGTTGTGCCATGTTCCGAGATTCTTTAGTTAGCCCTATAAAAAGCTATCATATGGCTCATTCCAAAGAAACCAGCATCATTCACAACAACACAATACAACATTGAGAAAGGTTGTAGCAACAAAAGAAAAAAGAGGTCAAGAATGTCAAGAGAAATAGAACCACTAATAGTGGGAAGAGTGATAGGAGATGTCATAGAAATGTTCAATCCAAGTGTCACTATGAGAGTCACTTACAATTCCAACACAATCGTCTCCAATGGCCACGAGCTCGCTCCTTCTCTTCTCCTCTCTAAACCTCGCGTTGAAATTGGCGGCCATGATCTCCGTTCATTCTTCACCTTAGTAATAACTTAACTTTATTTATTTCTTTTATTAGCAAAACAAAAAACATTATTTATTTCATATAAAACCTAAGCATGCACAATAATTACTTCAAATATTAATTTTTGGTCATCTCTTCTAACGATTATCTTTTTATTTTATTTTCTGCCTCGAAAGATCATGATGGACCCTGATGCCCCAAGTCCTAGTAATCCTTACATGCGTGAATATTTGCATTGGTACGTAGTATAACACATATCTTCACATATAACAACATCTATGTGTAATAGACCTATTTTCTTTATATTATCTTATTATATAAAGCTTAGTTTTCAAAGTTACTAATTAACATGATCGCGACACGTGTCAAGTATATAATTAAGATTGTGACATGTGTCAAAAATATAATATATTTTTACTTTAAAATTTAAAAAAGAAAAATTATTATTTAAAAAAAGTTATGCTTTACAGTTTCTTTTTAGGATTTCAAAAAAGGAAAAAAATACTATTACATTATCTTTTACAAAGGGAATATCAACTTTTTAAAAATAGCAACTTTACATTGAAAAACCGAATTTCGAAAATAGCAAAATTTTAAAATAGTTATTATTAAGTGAAAATAATTATCTAACAGTAATTGTTTTTTGAACCAAGAAAAAATATAACTGAAAAAAAACCTTATGTAATATTATTTTTTATTTTCTAATATTCTATAAATCTTAAATAATATTTGATAGTAGTTTTTCTTTTTTTAAACATCATAAAAAGAGATATTATACAATTAGCATGATATTAATAATTATTTAATTAACAAAAAAATTGTAAAAATAGTAGTGATACGATTTGTTAAAATAATAATTTTAAAATTACTTAATACTAACTGAAAAATAATTCTAGACATGAGATGATTGTAATAGATTATATGATAGTGATTTTCATATTCTAAAATCTTAAACAAAATAATGTAAAAAAAAACAAAATAATGTAAAATTGTATTTGATAGTATTTTTCATATTTAAATTCTAAGTAAACATATTTATAAGATATAATGTTTTTCTTTTCTATATCCTAACAAAAGAAAAAATTTAATAATTTATTTTAATAGTAATTTTATAAAAAACAAATTCATTATCAGTAGTTACATGATAAAAATAAAAATAAAATCCATAAGAATTTCTTTTGTTTGATCAAACAAAAACACATAGATGATAATAAATACACATTAGAACATATTTAAACGAGTAGAATAACAAATTATAAGTTAATACAAAATTAATTAACACAAAAATTAATTAATACATAAGAAAGTGTATGGTGTTGTCATTGACTTGACTAACTACTTAACTTTCAATTTTTTTTAGTTCAGTCTAATTATTACTTCGGGTTAAATTTGGTTTTAATATTTAAATATGAGTATTTTCGGTAATGATGAGTACACATATTAATCATAATTTATGTGGTAAAACAAGTTCTTAATTCTAAAATAAAACTCATACAACATAAAAGAAAAATGAAAATATGATTATCTTTTACACGTATATCTTTTTAGAATTTTAAAAGGAAAATATGTATTAAATATTGTTTTTAAGATTTGAAAAAAGGAAACTTTCTAGAAAAAAAAAATTAATATTAAATAATCTTTTACACGTATATCTTTTTATATTTTTAGAAAAGGAAATTAGTATTAAAAGCAAAAATAAAAAAGTATATCTTTTTAGAATTTTAGAAGGAAAATTACTATTAAATACTTTTTTAAGATTTGGAAAAAGGAAAATTTCTAAAAAAAAGTTTACTATTAAATAAAATTTAAAATTACTTTTTACCATTAAGTAATATTAAATAATATTTATAATTACTTTTTTAACAAAATTTGTTTTTGTCATTTACTTAGTATATATATTTTTAATTATGAGATAATTTAACACATGCCACAATCTTAAACATTTATTTTCTATATGTCACAATCATGTTAATTAGTAAATTTGAAGAACAAAGTTTTATATAATAAAATAAATTATTGTTAAATATTGTATAAATTTAATTTAGTATATAAGATTTGTATAAAACGAAAGGTACTATTTTAAAAAATCTTTACGAAATGTTTTTAAGAAGATTAACTTTTCTTTATTATGAAAGTAGGAAAATAGATATTTTTCTTTTTGTTTGATGGTATTTTTCTTTTTTTTTCTATAAATCCTAAAAAAATAGATATTATCATATTTTAGTCTGTAACCAAAATAAAAATGTAAAAAAATATTGTTAATTATTTGTTTTAAAAAAATAGTTTGATGATGAACATGATACTAATAATTATTTAATTAAAAATAAAAATTTAAAAATAGTAGTGATGATAATTATCTGAAATTATAAAAAGAGGTAATTGTAAAAGATTATATGATAGTGATTTTCATATTCTAATATCCTAAACAAAATAATGTAAAACTGTATTTGATAGTATTTTTCATATTTAAATTCAAAGTAAAAACATTTATAAGATATAATGTAAAAGTGGTAAAACAAGTTCTTAATTCTCAAATAATGATGAGTATACATATTAACCATAATTTTTTTTTGACAACAACGAAATAAAACTAAACTACGATATTAACCATAATTTATGTGGTAAAACAAGTTCTTAATTCTCAAATAAAACTCATACAACATACACAAAAAAAAATTCTAAGACTATAATAAATGATTTATTATTTTTATGTTTTATATCAAATTAAAACATCAAACAAACCCGTGCAACGCACGGATCCATATCTAGTTAGAAATAATGTATAATGTGCCTTCTTTTTATGATGTGTATATATGTTCAATCAAATTCAGGATGGTGACAGACATCCCGGGGACAACCGATGCTTCTTTTGGTAATTAAAATCACATCATAAACTATACGCCAGCAGTTCAATAATAAGATGTTTTTTTTTTTTTTTTTTTTTTCTTGGTAAAATCAATAATAAGATGTTGATTGACACATTTGACACGGATGGTGGTTTTTGATTGCAGGGAGAGAGATGGTGAGATACGAAACGCCTAAACCGGTGATTGGGATACACAGATACGCGTTTGTGCTGTTCAGACAGAGAGGGAGGCAAACGGTGAAGGCGGCGCCGGCGACAAGGGAATGTTTCAACACAAGGGACTTCTCTGCTTTCTTCGGTCTTTCTCTACCTGTTGCCGCCGTTTACTTCAACGCACAACGTGAAACTGCTCCTCGAAGACGTCCTTCTTACTAATCAACTATGATAACACTCTACTCTATAAGTAGAAATAAAGTTCACGCAACACCCTTAATGTGTCAGAATAAAGTATCCTAACTAAGCACAGGGTATGTGTTGTTTTTGTATGTTCAACTCAAAAAGAAATAAAGAATGTCATTTGATTTTATTAGTACCTGAAAAAATATAATAGAAGTTTCAAAAGAACAAACTTACAAATATGGTTACTGAAAAAATTATCAAAGAAAAACATATAATGTGTAGTAGTATCAATGATTGGTTCTCATCCTCTTAACACTTTTTGACACAAAAGCTTTTTATTGTTTCTTTCTTTTGGCGGCCACCCTAACAAAAATACAATGCACGCAAGGGGTTAAAATCACCTCTTCTTGCTGCTGTTCTTCTTCCTTGCCTTAACTTGGCTCTCCAAAGCCTTGAGCCTCTTACTAACAGGACTCAACGATGACAACCTCGGGTTTACTACTGGCGAAGGTGATGATTGCGTCTCGTTTTCTGAACGGTCCTGTGTCATGGCTTTCATTTTCTTGAGAGCTGCAAACAGGTCAAAGGAAGGTTGTTGACCTGGAGCAGGTGGAGGTAGTTCAGGTATCTTTAACATCTTCTTCACTTGAGGACGCTTTATCACTGTCATTGACCACCACATTAACAATTCATTATTATGTCTTTAATTACACACACTCACGCTGACACAGTAACTCATTCACTTACCAAGTCCATATGTGAGAGAGAACAGGTTGGAAGTGATCCAATAACAAAAAATGGCCTGCAAAATTTTTGCAACTACGTTAGGCACAAAGTCTTTTGAGGGGTCTTACGATGAATAATTAATAGTATAACCTGTGGGAAACTCATTGTCATTGGGACAGTGAGGAGAGCGAAACCGCGGAAAACGTTTTTTATAGTGCCTGCCATTGGGTTTCCTTCCATGCCTTCTTGTGCATTTAACTATCATTCAAGCTTTTAAGTCAGCAAGTGTCTGACAATTGTTGAGAAGTTGTCAAAAACTTTATATTATAAGTTAAGCATGAAACTGTACCTCGACGGTTATCAAGAATGTCAATGCTGTTATAACCGGTAAGATGTATAAGCTGTCAGGTGTGGTTAGATCGGTAAACCATAATGCACCTCCGGTTTGGAATGAAGGTACTTTCTCTGCCATGTTTCGTATCTGGTTGGGAAAGAAAAGCAAATGACTGAGACGAGAAGACTTATATCAAACAACAGAGACAGAAAGACATCTTAGTGATTGAAAGGTCTTACAGCAAGGAAAAAGCAGATGAACAGAGGTCCCTGAATAAGCATCCCTTTCATTGGGGTGAATGGAGTGACACCATATCTGTGAAATTATAAACAGAAAGTGTATTGTTATGTGGACATATATCTACTAACACGATGTTGGACTGAAACAACAGCCTTTAGAACACTAGTTTTATACAAGTCTATGGGTTTGTTATTCTGTCACAAAGTCTATCTCAGTTAATTTTTAAATTTAAAAGGCAGCTTACTCTTTAAACAAATTCTTCATCTTCTTTTGACCTTCTGCCATTGTAACCTGGTCCATTCCCTGAACACATATAGGAAGAAACGAAATGGGGAAAATCAAAAGAAGGGATTGTAGTCAAAGCAAAAGCTATTTTCAGAGTAGCAAAAGTGAGGAGGCAGCACAAGATGTGTGGCTCTGATAACGTACCTTGTTTTGCATTTCCTCGCGAATGGCTTCCAATCGTGGCTTCATCAGCTGCATGATCATCATAGAACACACTACTGATGAATACAGCATACAGCAGAAAACAGAAAAAAAAAGCAAATACAAATGACAGAAACAAATAAATTAATGTGAATCGACATATGCTTTTTTTTATGTTAAATTTTGTTTCATAACCCGAGTTGTAAAAATAATAAAATTCAAGAAGAAATGTAATTCTTGAAATGTAGGAATTTTCTAATGAAACTCACAAGTATCTAGTCCAGGACATATAACCTCTATTTGTGTGGAATATATATTATCTAATATGCTTGAAATACAAGTAGCTATAAACCTAGTGTGAAAGGTATTTAATACTATCTCATATCAATTACAATATGGAAACACAAAGGAAAATATCTCGCATGGATGGAACAAGAGAAAGGGGAATGGATGCACCATCCTAAAATGTATCCAAGTTATAAGAAACTGAAAATAAATGGTAGACGACATACCGATAACTTCATAGTGTCTTTCATTTGTTTGATCAAGAGAGGAACTGTTGAAGACCGGATCAAAACTGTCGCTAAAACAATGGATGCCCACCTGTTCATATCCACAAAAGTACACACAATGAAATAATTGGTACATTTTAATGCAAATGCAACTTTTTATGATTTTTTAACTCATAGGTTAAAATTTTCTTACCACTCCAAACCAGTGTAACAATGCACCATATCAATGCAATGCTGAAGGGCCGCAATAGGCAAGAAAGAGTCATTAGCCGCAAGTGCAACTTCACCGACTGCAGCAGCAGCCTGAGCTGGCACATCTTGCAACGCTGCTGAGTCGGTTATGACTTCAGCGATGTCGTTGATCACACCAATCTTTTCCGAGCCAACACCATGCGCACTCGACATATAGCGGTAGAAAGCAAAAGCAGACGCAGAAGCAGGAACATGTAAGCCTCCTCCTCCTCCTCCTCCAGGAAAATGGGAGAGGTCTGAGTTGATGGAGGAGGAAGATCTTTGGTGAAGGAAGCTATGGTAACTTCTCTGAGAAGTGAATGAAGAACTCTCTTCATGATCATGATCATTCTCACGAGGGATGATGTGAAACGCTAGCTGATTCCGTCGACCGATGATGGTGGACCTTATAGATAAGGCTCTCCTGAAAGCCATTTGCAGAATCTAAAAACAAAGATCCTCCTACAGTAATTTTTTTTCAGATCAAAGAGGAAAGCTTTAGACAATGAACAGTTGATCCTACTAAAAATAGATGCAGGGTGAAGATGTAATAATGGTAAAGATGTGATTTTTTTCAGACCAAAGAGTAAAGCTTTTAGACATCGATCCTACTAAAAAAGATGTAATTTTAGTTACAGAAAAGAATAAATTGATATGTGAATTGTATGAATCGAAAGAGTAAAGCTTTTTGACATCACGTTACGAAACAAAATCAGATTGGAAAAAGCAGAGAGATTGAATAATCAGCTAACGTATCCAAATCTGAGTCTAGAGTTGAACAAAACAGAGAATCAAAACCAAATCGTGCAGAGCAGTACTACTTGAACAAGCAGAGAATCTGTAGAGATTGAACCTGGCTAATGGATGAGGAAGAAGACGGTGACGGCGAAACAAAAGACGGAGCAAAAATGACGATGATGATGATGAATTAATTGGGTGCGCGCAAGTTCGTTTGATGAAGATGTGAAATTAAGGGTTTTAGTTTAACCGGTTGGTTTGATTGAAAACCGAACCGAATCCTATCGGTTTTTTTACTTTGGGGGTCGGTTTTGATTTCTGATATTTTATTAGTCAGAGTTGAGAAGGTCGGTTTAGATTAGTATTACTAAAAATAGAATGTGAAGAAAAGAACCATCCCAACGTATACGCCACCGTGAAAAATCCACCGGTGAAAATTCCGACGGGCTATATATATATTAATACCCCTGTTCCGACAATAATAAATGCCCCTCTCGATCCAACGGTAGAGAAACTCCCGTGAGGTTCCGACAATAATAAATGCAAAACATGCATGCTCACCCCCTGTTTTGTTTTTTTTACGAGGATAAAAACTTCATATAAACGGTAATAAACCTCATGTCTGATCTCTGATCACACAACCTCTGTTGCACACCAAACTTGCACACAAGCGAAAAACGCCTCTTTAACTTTTCCTCTGTCTTTCTATAAACCCCACCCTAGCTTGTATAACAAGCAAAAAAAACGTCCTAGCTCTAGTTCAGCCAAGTAAAAAAGATCTCTCTCATCCTTTAAATTAATCAAAAGATAATGACGAGTTTAATATTCTCTCCAGTAGTGTTGTTGGTGTCTCTCTCCTTATCACTCTCATCAGCTATATGTTCAGCCACCGTTGAAAACGCGGCTGACTGTGTAGCCGTTGGAACGCTGATATCCTCATGCACTGAGTTTGTGAACTACGGCTACCCGGATCCTGTACCCGGTTCAAGCTGCTGCGACGCGATGACAGTCCTCGGAACCTACTCTGATTCTTCTGACAAGAGACGCTGGCTCTGTGACTGCTTCATCGATCTCATCAATGTCTATAACTCGAACGCCACCGCCATCTCTACCTTGTCTGGCTTCTGCGGCATCGTTTTGGGCTTCACCATCGACCCTAACACCGACTGCAACTTGTAAGTTAACTTACTTCTTCAGTTCTTAAACATTCTCTCTATAGTCTATATATTATATTCCTTGATGATCACTCAATGTACTTTCCCTTTTTAGCATTCAGTGAAGGCAGTAGAACCGTTTCAAGGGACAAGACTTTGGAGGTTCTGTGTGGATCAAGCTGAACAGATTGTTTATGATGTATTAAAAAAACAGTTAACCGACATTACATCGGTTAGTTTAGAGTTTTGTTTTGATATTGAACATTTAATCAACAAAGATAAAAAGAACAGAGTTGTGTTCCTTCTTATGCAAGCAATCGAAACTTGTTAAAAAAACAGTGAAATTTACACATTAGAAACCATAAAATCTAAACAAGAAACGAAGAACGCATCCTTGTCTTCTCGCTCTGGTTCCGATTCAATCGTTCAGAAGCTCCTCCTCTTTCTCCTCCGTAGTAACCAGGGCTTCCAACGTCCAAACTCTCCTCTGCAACCGCCGTGTAGTAATAATACTGCCCCTGAACAGACTTCTTGTATCCATCATTAGAGACCTCGAGTCTCTGTTTCGGCGCGCTTTGTGACCGGACTTTAGCTCTGTAAGACTCCGTGTTAGCCATGTAGTTCGGGTGATAACCCGAGTAGTAGTAGTTATTACACCCCCAAGAATACTCGCTTCTAGCTGTCGACGTCGGCGTCGGCGTAAACGGAGTTCTTCTCCTCGAGCCACTAGACCCAACTTGAGGACTATTCTCTGTACTCCTCGGAGCCAATAGAGACTGCTGTCTTTTCCTCGGAGACTCGTTGTTTCTCTCTGAACGTAGCGGCTGCTTGGGATGGTGTAGACGTGGCTTCCAAGTGTCGACTTCTAGGATCTTGTCTACGTCTTCTTCCTCGGTTTGCCAGTCTACGCGTTTGGAGATGCCACGGTGGTCCATGGGGATGACTTCAGCGTTCGAAAGGGAGCGGGTGTGGAGGGAACGTGGAGAAGGAGTGGAAGGAGGGAAGAGTAGAGCGGTTGAGGAGTGGAATGAAGCAGAGGAGTGAGAGGAACGTGAGGCTCGTGTGCGAGCTTGGGCTTGGAGACGAACCAGAGTTTGCATCCTTCGAAACATATCTGCTGTTTGCTTTCTCACTATGTGTCCTCTCACTAATGCTTGAAGCTTCACTAGTGCCTTTAGTGCTCTGAGTGCCCTCCTCGCCTAAACAATTTCCACATTAACCAAAGAAACAACACTAACTCAGACAGTAAAATCAACAAGACATACGTTTTGGTTCTGTGTTTGCATTTTATGTATGTCTTTTTGAATTATAAACCACAGCCTTATGTAGCATCTTAAGCAAATGAATGTGTTTAGTGTAGTCAATTCTAAACGCAAAAACTTGCCCTTACTGTTTACAATGTGCACCATACTGTAGTTTACTATATAAACTGTGGATTTTTTTTTTTTTTAATAAATTGCTTTTGAACAAACCGACATACAAATCCTCTAACTTCTGTTAAAATGATAAATGACACCATACTAATTGGCTCCACCAATAATCAAAAATTGAGTTTGCTTGTAAGTGAAATAAAAAAAAGACAATATGAAACGAGCTTAATCATTTGTTGACGACATAATCATGGTTTTGCCAACTAATTATAATAAAAACCAGAGGAGAAAAATAAGTACTGTAAGGATTACTGGAATTATTCTATTTTGCTTTTAGTTTTCCAACCACTTCCACTTGTACCAAAAACTAGATATAGTAATTACAGAGCCCACCATTTTGCAAAAGTATGTCTCAAGGTCAAGTGTCCACACACACACACGAGTTCTTATTTTCACATTGGTCGAGGTTCGAGAACATTATAGATCTTGGAAAACTCGAATTAGAGCATCTCCAAATTCCGTGTTCTGAACCTTTTTTATTTGATAAAAAAAAATCCACCGATAGAAACTTGAAAAAGGGTTAGTAACATGGTTTAGAAAAACAAAATCTTTACAAGTAAAAAAGGAAGATAAAGTATGCAACTTTGAGAAAAAAAACAGTTAAAGAGTTCAATTTAAAAGTCCTGAAGAAAATTATTAAAGTTGTTCCTAAAGCAAACAAACCCATGTGTGACATAGTAGTAACGCTAATCCGTGCGTTTATGAAATTTCATAAATCTAAAAGAACCAAAATGAGTGATTCGTCACACCGGCAACACAAATGCTAGAATTGAAATTTCAAAAATTCTGAAAAGCTGGTAGATTCTTCTATAAGGAATGATGAACATGTAACATGTGTTTGTGGGAAGAAACTGACCATATAAATTATAACTATCCACAACCACGAATAAAATTGTCGGCAAGCGTAAAGTTTCCAAGAATCTTCTTCATTTCAAAATTTGTTTGTCTTCTTCTTTCGTTGGGACCATTCCCAGGAAAAGAAAAAAACATAAATCTATTTTGAATTTTAAGTATTAAGTCAAAAAAAAATATTCAAACTTTCTAAGGTGAGAAATTTAACTAACCAGATAACCACGGAAAGCAGATTGAATCTTCACCGCCGCTATATACTCCCGTGCCCACCGGCGGTTACTCTCTCCGCCGTTTCTTCCATCGGTTCCGCTCGTGAGTCTCACAACCTCCGCCGCAGCATGAGCAGCAGCTAGAGCAGCTTCCGCCACCGCGGCGGTCGCAGCCGCTACGGCTATCGCATGTTTGTCGCCGCTTTCCTCCTCGTTCACCGATGGAGATTCCGCCGTGGGATACGAACGTCTCTTGCTGGAACTCGAAGAAGCTGGTTTGGAAGATCTGGTGGTGAAGCTCCACCTCCGTCTGTTGTTAGTCGACGAATCCTGCTTCTTACTCCCGAAAAGTCTCCCGAAAAAGCCCATCTTTCATCGCCAGAGGTCTTAGTGAGAGTTTTGTAGGAGATTATTCTCTCCGGTTAAACTACTACACACTTCATGTAGTTTTACTTACTGAGAAGATAACATTTAGGTATGGAGGAACTGAGTTTTATTACATAACGGCCTGTCTTATTATATACTGTACCAGATTGCCGAGAATCTTCCCACGCGCCTGATTGTATCGCTTTTGTTACACGCGTTTTCCTAAAGGCTCTTTTGTTTTGCTTGACTTTGGTTAAGTAAAGAAGGATGAGTTGTTAAAGTCAATAATGGGAGTACTGACTAAACCGTACCAGATCTTTGGTCTGTGACTTTTTGATTCGGTTCAGACCATTAAATACTTAAGTCGTCATATTTTATATTAATGTTTTTTTTTCGAATGTGAAATTATGTAGATATTTGAATTAAAAATAGAGAATAATTGGGAGGACGTGTCATTCTTCTTTTGTAGCCCATCATTCACTGCACTCTGCCAGCTTTAGTACTTTGTCTTTCTCTTTTCCTCCGATGTCCAATGGCTGCGAAACTTGGAAGTATATTTTAAACTTATAAACAAAATATATGTCTGGATGATCGGTGTTATGTTTTAGCCATAATTGTAACATACGTTGTTAATAACTTGTTACCGTGGTGGCATTTTCAAACTCTTGGACTTCAATTATCTCATCTTAATAAAAAAAAGGAGAAGAGATTAATCACCAAATAAGCCCAGCGTTGTGTTTTATTCGTCTATTTCATTTGTTTAGTCATCATCCTTGGTCACTAGGAGTCTAGGATGCATGCAGTATAGAAGTAGAGTCTATAACAAAAGGGAAATAGCATGGAATAATCCAAGTTAATACACTAGCTCTGAGCCTCTGATAACGATCGTCTATATAGGGTAACATAATAAATGCAATCCTTGACGTCGTATTCAGCAATCAGCACTAGGTCAGGTGCAGTTTATAGACTTTCTAGCATTTAAAACACACATAATTATATCCATGCTATTACACTAGGTGATGTTCCAAAACAATATATTGTTCTGAATCTAGGGATTTAGTTATAGGCAGCTTGCCTTGTATATCTTTCTTTTCTTCTCAATTGTTGTGTCGAGATGTTTGCATCTCCCAACAAGGCCCAAAAGTTAAACTCTTTTCTAGAAACTAAAACATTGATTGATTGGGATGCGTTCTTGATGAAGAACAGTCTTCTTTAGTACTCAGTTTGTACAAAAAGACAACATTAGGAACGACCAACTACCATCATCTCCCAAAACACCTCATGCTTTTCTCGCAAAGTTGAGAGATGTGTTGGGGACAATACTGTCCTGGTTTTGGCCCTGGTCTAACCCTTTAACGCCTCTGAATCTGTTGGAGGTGTTTGGTGTTTCCAATATAGCCGCCCCGTAATCTGTTCTGTTTCTTCCCATATGTTGACGTTGAAACATGTTCTGACCAGAAAGTGACCGTTGTTGTTGTTGACCAGAGCAGCCTCCATTGGTGTTTGCCATCTGTTGCCATATTTGGTGAACCATCCGTTGTTCCAACGTTTGGTTACTGCTACTACAAAAAAGTTTGTTGGTGGTATCGCTGCGGTGAGTTATTATAACTGGAGCTTGGCATTTGACGCTGGGGAGACAGATGGGATCTGCACAAAACCAGGCTTGTTAAGTGTCAAATTCTGGTTTATTATGGGCTTCCAACTTAAAACCAATTAGCAATTAGTGGATTGGTCCTAACCCTTTATATATTACTTAATTATTTCTTCAATTATCGATGTGGGACTTTACTCATTAACATTAAGACTGTTCCCATCAGGTGGAAGTCCTCGAGAAGCATTTGGAAGTTGTTCCATCTCCTGCATCTGCATCTGCGCTTTCCCTGTCCTCATTTGATATGAATAACTCTTCAAAGCCTCTGCATATGTAAGAAAATGCAGCAAAATTCTTATTATAGCCCAAACAGAAGAAACACAAATGCACTTTGATGAGCACACAAGGAAATTTCAAGAGTTATGTATGATATATTATTACCAATTGGACCAACTTTTTGGTCACGGCAGAAGTCAACCATATCTCTCATGCTGCTGACAGCCTCAGAGATCTGTTAAAACAAACAACATGTCAAGAGAAGCAACAACATGTCAAGAGAGGCAACGAGGATAGTACATTTGTATTGTCCATTGACTAAATCAATATCCACTAACTTTTCTTTGCTTTATCTACTTTTTTTTGTTGTTGTAATAATTATACCAATGTTTTTTTTCGCTAAAATTTGGAACTCCGCCGATGGTTGCATCAGGTCTTCGGTTATCTACGACTATCCACTTTGTTTGTTTCGGGCACCAAAACGTGTGAAGGGACTAGCTTGCTTGTTTGCTTTAACATCTTCAAGGTATTTTCTCGCTTTCAACAATGGCATCTTTCCAACAGTGTGCATCGTTTCTCTATCGTCACGTTTGTTAAATTGGTTTTGATCGTTAAGCTGAGTAATTAGCAAGTCTAGCAGTTTTGCTACATATATTATGCTGTATTGAATGTTTTCAATTAAAGCTTCTTAGCAAAAAATGTTGTTACAAATGTTTCCTTATATGTAACATCGGTTTAGTGAAAGGAAGCTAAACCGATGGTTCGAGATAGATAACCGGAATAAGATATATATGTATATGATCTAATACGCCCCCCTCAAGCCGATGATACGGAAGGAAGTGATGGTGATGAAGGTGATGGAGTGAAGAGGCTTGAAGTGGACATACGACTGAGAATAGAGGTGAAAGGACCAGGCTGGAGTGGCTTCGTGAGAATGTCTGCGTGCTGGTTAGAACTTGAGACATGCATAAGCCGGAGAAAGCCGTTCTTGACCTGATCACGAACCGTGTGACAGTCGATCTCAACATGTTTAGTCCTCTCATGGAAGACAGGATTCGTAGCTATGTAGATCGCGGACTTACTGTCACAAAAGAGCTTCGCTTTAGTCGTGACTTGAACCCCAAGAAAGGTAAGAAGCTGTTGAAACCAAAGCAATTCACAAGTAGCCTGCGCCATGCTTCGATATTCAGCTTCAGTACTGCTCCGACTCACCACATCTTGCTTCTTTGACTTCCAAGTGATCAAAGAACTACCAAGATAGATGCAGTAACCGGATACAGATCGTCTACTATCTGGACATGCACCCCAATCTGAATCAGCAAAGGCATTGAGACATAACTCCGACGAAGCAGAGTAAAACAAGCCTTGGCCAGGGTTATTTTTAACATAGCGTAAGATCCTGTATGCAGCCTGCAGATGAACATCCGTAGGAGCAGAGAGAAACTGACTGAGGCTATGAACAGAATAGGTGATGTCAGGTCTTGTTATCGTTAGATAGAGCAGACGACCAATCAAAGTTCGATAAGATGTTGGATCATCAAGAAGTGTGCCAGACTTGATGCTGAGTTTAGCAACTGGATCCATCGGAACCGAAGACGGTTTACAGGCAAGCAAGCCTGTATCAGAAAGCAGATTAAGAGCATACTTCCGCTGTGAAACAGAGATACCAGCAGCAGTTCGAGCTATCTCAAGACCCAAGAAGAATCTCAGATCACCCAAATCCTTTATCTTGAAACGAGCATGAAGTATCTCCTTTAATGTCGTCACAGCAACATCATCATTACTGGCAATCATGATATCATCGACATAGATGAGAATTGCAGTGAATGAACCTCCAATATGACGAACAAACAAAGTGTTGTCAGACTGTGACTGAGTGTAGCCAGCAGCAAAAAGAACACCGGTGAGACAATGATACCACTGACGAGAAGCCTGCTTCAATCCATAGATGGACTTGTTTAAGCGGCAAACTGCATTAGGAGGGAGAGTGACACCAGGAGGAGGAGTGTACCCTTGAGGTAAGCTCATATAGATCTCTTCATCCAAATCACTGTGAAGAAACGCGTTAGAGACATCCATCTGAGTAAGCTTCAGACCCTTGACAGCAGCAAGACCTAACAGAAGCTTCACTGATGCCAGCTTTGCAACAGGAGAGAAAGTGTCAGTATAATCGACTCCTTCTTGCTGTGTATATCCCTTTGCTACGAGACGAGATTTGCGACGTTCAACAGTGCCATCAGCTCTGTATTTTGTCGTAAAAACCCACTTACATCCAACCACATTCTTTCCATAAGGAAGAGAAACAACATCCCATGTTCTATTCTCCTCCATTGCCTGCAACTCATCATTAGTTGCTTTCCTAAACTCAGGAGACATCATAGCTTGTTTGAAAGTGGTAGGTTCAGGATCAATGGAATAAGAAAGTAGAAAATGTTGATAAAGAGGTTTCAGGTTGGAATAAGTGTGAACAGAATGAAGCGGATAAAGAGAAGTAGTAGGAGGAAGAGGTGTGTTTTGAAGAAAAGAACAGTGATATTCAGAGAGGTAACCTGGAGTACGAGCAGTGCGCTGAGGTCTTGTGCGTAACAGTTGACTCTGACCAGTCACAGGTGGTACAGTCTCTCGAGAAGTAGTCATATGAGGTAATGCGGATGATGAAGATGTAGATGATGAAGATGCAGGTAAAGTAACAGGATGAAGTTGGAGAACAGAGTCTAAACTAGCAGGCGTAGACAAAGGCAAAATAGTCTTTGAAAACAAAGTATCACTCAAAGGAGAACTATCAATAGTATGAAATGGAAAAATGGTTTCTTTGAAAATGACATTACGAGAAACAAAAACTTGACGAGTCTCAATATTCAACACTTTGTAACCCTTATATCCAGAAGAATAACCAAGAAAAACACATGAATCCGCACGAGCTGTAAACTTATGTCTATCCTTATCCAAAGTAGAAACATAGCACAAACAACCAAATGTACGCAGGAAAGAATAGTCAGGTTGTTTCTGAACAAGTTTCTCATATGGTGATTTCTTTTCAAGTAACAGAGATGGGGTTCTATTGATAAGAAAAACTGCAGTGGAGATACAATCAGTCCAATAGATCAAAGGCACTTTAGATTGAAAGAATAAAGCCCGAGCAACGTTCAAAATATGTTGGTGCTTGCGTTCCACAACAGAGTTCTGTTGGGGCGTATAGGCACAAGAAAACTGATGAATCATACCATGTTTATTAACAATGTCACGAAATACTAACTCAGGTGCATTGTCAGTTCGGATCGCTTTAATACTAGCATTATATTGTTTATGAACATGTTGAATAAAAGCAGGAAAGATCATGGAAACATCACTTTTATTCTTTAGAAAGTAAATCCAAGTTACACGAGTACAATCATCCACAAGAGTTAAGAAATATCTATATCCTTCTATAGACTCTATAGAGAAAGGACCCCACACATCCATATGAATCAAATCAAAAGCATGAAAAGAAAGACGATTGTGTGAAACAAATGGAAGACGCTTCTGCTTAGCTAATGGACAGATAGGACAGTGATCAACATGAGAAGCCTTTGGAAGAACTCTGATAACAGTATAGTACGTAGTGACATCCATAGAGCCTTGTTGAAGAGTACCCAATCGTTGCTCAATCTCAAAGACGCGAGGAGCATCATCCTGCTTGAATCGAGCCATCAAATTCTTCCAAATCGATTCAGCAGTAGACATGTAAAGAAGACTCTGAGCTATCTTCTTAGAAACAGAATTCATGATCCAAGTAGCAACCATATCGTTACATCTAGACCAAGATCCAGCATCACGATGATTATCAGGAGGTTTAGGAATCGTACCATCGACGAACCCAAGCTTGTTGCGAACATTCAACGCCATACGTACAGATCGTTTCCAAGAGTGAAACTCTGCACCGGAAGAGAGGCGATCGGAGACGAGAACCAATCCAGCATGATCGGAGCTGTGGAGATAGAACGGATTCTCATACTGATCTAAGAATCGAGTATTCGCATCGGAAGCCATGAAGGAGCAAAATCGAACGAAGAAGATCACAATCTCAAACACCAAAGATCGAAAACAAGAAACGCGAGATAAGCGAAACGAGCCGAATCACCAAGAACACAATCAGATCGACGAAGAGAGAGATTAGTCGGAGGTCTGAGAAGCTCACGGCCATGAAAGAGAAGCAGAATCAGCTCGGAAAATCGCGAATCGGAGAAGAAGCCATAGAAGGCTCTGATACCATATTGAATGTTTTCAATTAAAGCTTCTTAGCAAAAAATGTTGTTACAAATGTTTCCTTATATGTAACATCGGTTTAGTGAAAGGAAGCTAAACCGATGGTTCGAGATAGATAACCGGAATAAGATATATATGTATATGATCTAATATGCTGTAAATATGTATTTACCACTACTCAAGAGTTCAAACTGCATAATGTATGCTGCTTGAAAGAAGAATCTAAGAGTTGTTAGGAATTAATTAACCCGAGCTTCATAAAAACAATATTATGGTAGTAATCAAATATATATCAAATGTTATATGATTCTGCACCATAATTTTTAAAAAATGGTCTCCGAGTTTGACTATGATGAGTAAAACAACATCCCAAATCTAATATAATCGTAAACAATATTGATTAATGTAAATGTTTAACTAAACGAATTTGGGAATTGGGAGGAAACTTTTTATTAACTCATGTCATAACTCTAGTAAAGACTTCAGTAAGTTTTCATCCTCACAATCCTATAAAACAATACAAACACAAAACAGTGAATAAATTTTATATAAGAAGTTGAATGTACTTTATTACTTCAAAATTACGTAAGTATCAAGGTAGTTAGGTTGCAAACAAAATATGTGAAAAACCATCTTACCTGATTGAAAGACAATGGGAGTTCCGTCAAATCTTCAACACCATAATCCTATATGCAATCGGTGTTCAAATATCAATTACTTTTCGTCTCATTTTACATTAATCGAAGGTATAAAAACGGATCTATAAGGGATAGAAACTAGAGTTTACCTGATTTGTAATTAACATATTCTGATCAGTGGGAAAATACATTTCCGAATTAGCAGCAACAGTGTTCAATGTTTCTTCAGTATAGTTACCCTTCAAACAAATCATACATAATGTATCTATATGGTTACAAAAATTTCAATCTATCACGTACAAACATGTGCACATATATAATTATTAATTTATCAGTTACGAAAGAGAAGTAAAATAAACATGACTTACGTTATTTAGGTTTCCAAGAGGATAAGCAGTAGGCACCTCAGGATTTTCACCAGTCGCTTTACCTTGCTGCTGACCAAAATCATGGACGTATACATCATATATGGATCAAAACATTATCTTCACATGTGTTAAGAAAAAAAATAAATATTTTTGATTGATCTACCTGATTATGATCCAACTGCGAGTTAACTGTATCGCGACAAAACTCGTTGATGCCATGATGATTATTAGATATTATTGGATTCTCTAGAACAGGAACCACACCACTGGTTTGAGCTTTCAAGTAGTTCTGTGACTGATCCTTATTGTCAAAGAACGTAGACAATGCAGAAGGAAACCTTGAAGTTGAACTTCCATGGTTACTCATCATGTTGTTGTTGAAGTTCCAGTTCATTCCGCTCAAATTTTCACCAACAGATGCATTACCACGAACTTGTATCCCACCAAGAGAACCATTACGAGTACCATGGACTTTCATTCCATCAAGGGAGCCATTAACATTGCTATTACCATGAACTATAACTCCATCAAGAGAGCCATTACAATTATCGGTACTGTTAACTCTTACTCCACCAAAAGAGTCATTACCATGAACTCTTATCTCACCAAAAGAACCATTACGATTATCGTGGACTCTTATTTCATCAAGAAAGCCATTATAATTACCTTGAGGTCTTGTTCCACCTAGGGATCCATTATCAGTACCATGAACTCTTATTTCAGTAAGAAAGCCATTATCAATACCTTGAACTCTTGTTCCACCTAAAGAGCCATTGCCAGTACCATGGACTTTTATCTCATCAAGAAAGCCATTACTGTTACCTTGAACTCTTGTTCCACCAAAAGAACCATTACTAGTAGCATGAAGTCTTATCCCACCAAGAGAACCATTATCATTACCAGTAACCCTCGTTCCACCAAGAGACGCATTCTCATCGACATAAACTCTTAGTCCACCAGGTCCAAATACATCTCCCTTTTCATCTATTTTGGTTCCAGCGTAATTAATACCCATCGTTCCAGTATTAAGATTAGAGTTCATACCCAAAACACCGCTTGTCGTTGTACCATATTGTCCAAACTTATGAGCTTGAGACTCTTGAGATGTTCTAGACATGCTTCCCATTTCCTCTTCTAAAGCAAACATTCCATTTAAACCCCCAAGGCTCCCTCTCAAAAAGTTAGATTCTGTTTGAGAATTGTAGGTGGGTCTACGGTTCATGTAGTTGGCAGAGCCATGAAAACCAGCATTGTTGTTCATCGTGTGGCTAGATTGACCAAGATCATAGCCACGTTGGGAATTGAAAAGAATGTTGTTTCTTAGGCTTGACTTGTAGTTGTAAGAGCGTTGTGGGTTGATGTAGCATGATGATCGAGTGTTGGAGATCATAGTTTTTCTTGCCTTTTCTGCGCTCTCATCCTTAATTTTTTTCAAAAGCTTTCTGTACTTCTGTGTAGTGTCAACAGTTTCAACATTTTAGTTATATCATAAGTTTTATGAAATTGTATGTATGAGTTGAAACCATGAATAAGATAAACATGTATAAGCTACTTAAAAAAGTTGTATAAACAAAGTTAACCCGATGTGTAAAATCATCTAAGAACACCGAACGAAGATGGTTAGCTATTTGCCTGTTTTCATGAGGTAATATACTTGATGAACAATAGCATACTAATTTATGTGCTTTGGAAAATGATTAAATGGCATATAGTCAATGTTGATAGAAGAACGAACCTGTAATTTGCTGGCTATATGCTCTCTTGTTAAGTAGTTCAGGTTCATGTATTTTAAAATCTTTGTAGGCGTAACCTCTTCAAAATTATATAAAACACGAAGCAAAAAACTAGAACATTAGTATATATTTAATTCCAAATACTTCGAATGAGAAAAAAAAATCTAACATGTGAAAAGAGAAGATCAAAAATGTGAGGACTTACTATGAACACCAATGTGTTGAATGGCTTCGCAAAAGTGATTCTCAAGAGAACTCGTCCATATGATCTTAGACTTTTTTGTGGCCTTTGGTCCAGAACTTCCATCATCTGGATTGCTGGTTGAATTTGTTTTCAGAATTTCTTTTGAAACACCTGTTTCTTTTTATTACATATAACATTAAGATATCACTTATATGATATATTTACAATAATAATAAAACATAACTAGAATGAAGTTGTGTAAAGACCAAACAAGGAGAACAATATGATTATCATTATCGTTCGCATCATATTAATATAAAATTACCGTTTATCTTGTAGTTCAAAGCATGTTTGCAGATGGTGTCGAGGTCGTTTGGTTTAATCGGTTTTTTCAAGAAACACGTTGCTCCAGAAGATAAAGTCTCTTGCTCAGTTTCATTGTTCATGTGCGCTGAAATCACTGCAATAAGGAATTAGTTAGCATCAATTGCAACTATAAAATGTGTTTAAGGAAAAGTAATCACAATGTTGTAAAGAAATCGGAAAGAACTAGTTTTCTTCTAGTGTTATTTTCTTCGTCTTTTTTGACACTGACCTGAGATTCTTAGGGAACTAATATATTTTTACAATTTTTCTTATTGCATAATGATTTTATATATGTGACATGTATCCTTTTAAGGAATACATTGGTTTACCTTTTCTACCATCTAATACACCATTTCTTAGCTGTCAAATAGTGTTATATGTGTAAATCATACGTATTTAAAGAAAACGTATATTCTTATTGGACCTTCTCTTTTTATCACAGGGAAATTATATTTCCAATTAAACTAAACACAATTAGAACCACTAGTTATTAATTAATTTTAAAAGTGTGAACAAAGTTACTTTTAAAAATCAATTGGAAATAACTTGTTTACACATTAAATAAAAATTAGGCTATCAATAAGTGGTAAGAAAAATCCGTACCAATGACAGGCAAATTTCCAAATTCGTCGTTAATCATCCTTTTTAATTGTACACCATTCAAACCAGGCGTATGATAATCGATGATTACAACATCAATGTTATTGCATTGACCTCTAAGCGTAGATAATGCTTCTGACGAATCATTTGCTGTCATTACTGTAATTTCCCCCAGTGACTTATCTACATATATATCAAACAATTACAATATCAAAAATGTGTATGGGTGAATATGACACACGTGTATATATGAATTTGATTTGGAAGGTTTTTGCAAGTTTTTTTTTTTGATATTTTAGATATACTCTTATATGTAAGTAAGAGATTACGAGTTTTCACGTCGGCTTCAAATCGTGAAGAATTGGTTCCCGCATTAAAATGAATTAAAAACATGGAAATATCTCATTCACATATGTGTTTTGTAATATTTACATATAAAATATAGGATTCTATGTGTTTATAAAATTTAAACAATGAATTTATAGTTTTAAATGTAATTTATTTATTAGAAAGTGTTTAAACATGAAACTATATTTTTGGATTATGGCATTAGAAACTCTTAGCACGGATCTTCCATATAAGAGGTATGGCCGGTTTAATTATGGGTAGGGAGGACACTACTCGAATTGTCTATGTTTTCCAAACAATGAGAATAATAAATTGAATTATATTTATAAAAACTGGGTGTTTGGCCCGCGGATGCAGACATAAATATTTTATAACATTTATTAATATATTTATTATTTAATAAAAACTATAATGTTATTATCTATATTTTCATCTAGGAATTCTTATATCTTTTTTTTGGTAAATTTCGTTGTACACTACAAAAAATAAAAATATTATACTTGATTAATATTAGTTATGTGTTTTCTGTTATTTTTTTTTTAAGTTTTAGCTCTTTTCTTAAAATATTTTTAAGATAATAACAAAATAATATAGGGATTATCTTTTTTATTTCAAAATGTATTTTTAGATTTAAGATAATTCTTACTATTATTAATTTTAATCAATTATCTAATCTAATAAATTAAATTTCGTTTTTATCTTTTTATGTAATTTATATATTTTATTCAAAAGGTAGTATAGATATTAACAACTTTAATTAACTTTCAACGTGGAAGCTCCGTTGCAGAAATTAACTTCGCAAATAATAGTATAGAAGATAGATAGATACATCAAAAATTAAAACATAATGAAATCTAAAGCCCAATGTTCGATAAGATTCGAAAAAATGAAATAGATATATTTCTTTTTTTTTTCTTTGTAACACCAAAAAGATATAGAGTTCACAAGAACATTAATCTCAGGGACACCATTTCTTTTCTCCTAGAGAACCTATATGGTTAAGCTGATAGTAGGTGATAGGTAGGCGCAGTAAAAATTCTCGAATCATCTTTTACAAAAAAAAAATTCTCGAATCATCATCAATACGTGAAATTTTTATCAGTTATACACTAGAGTTCTAGTGGCGAAATGAGCAAATCCAAATTGTAGCCAGAACATATTTTAAGAGTCAGAATAATGTTTATACCTATGTAGCTCCGGCTTTTAAGCATATTGGAGATAATAGAGAGAGAAATACGATCATCATCCACAACCAGAACTGTGATGTTCATACGAGTGCTTTGGTGGTAAGAAGGTAGATCAGAGTCTATTTTGCACTTTTCAAAGTTAGCAATTTGTGTTTGACAGTATATGATATAGTTTTTTCAACAGACTATGCAATATGTATGTATATAGAGTTGGAACTTATAAACTTGCTTGCGAAGATAACTCTTGGAAACATGGTATGTATTATAATTGTGTAATAACTAATAACAAGCTTTGTTTCCCATTTAGGTTCGTATTAATAAATATTTTGGGTTAAAATATATAAGAGTGGAGAAAACTTATAGTAACAAGAGTTACAATGGGCAAAACAAGAGTACTTGATTTAGACAAACCAAGTCAAAATGAACCGAAAAGGTATCTTTTTTTTTGAAAACCAGATGAATGAATACTTTGTGCTAAAGATATACAAAAGGTGTTTACCATAAGAAGTATTAAACAAGATTATTTGATATATATATATATATATATATATACCACTTTTATAATACTTTGTGCTAGTGGTGTATACAAAATCTAGACCAAACTAAGGAAAATTAGTAAAATTCACCAATAAATTTTTAAATATTTTAAAATCTTTATGTTCAATGAATATTTATAGGGTTACCAATCTTGATCTATTAAATGAATACTAAACTATAATCCTTGGGTTTTAACCACATATGTATACTTCTTAATAATTGGATTTCCATGTATATGTGATACAATTTCTCTTTGTTTTTTGTGGTGATATTTGTTATGTCTAATTGTTTTCAACGTAACAAAAGACTAACGGTTCACTTAAACATAATCTTTTTGTTTAGAACTAGTTATTGAAAAATACAGTATTTAAGTAAATGACAAAAGAGGGCTTGAGAGCTAAATTGTACACTATTGATATTTGATAGCTTTGGACAACTGTAGTTTTCATAATATGACGATATTTGCCCTACAAGAAAACACCTTGTTTTCTAAATGAAATTTTTATAATATGACGATACTAAACACTATTTCATGTTTAGTATTTTTTTAAAAAGAAAACAAGATATTATCAAATTATATTATGTTTTTACAATAAAAAAGTAAAGTAAATAAATAATCATAGTAACTGAAAAAAAATATTTTTTAAAAAGAATTTCAATACTACCAAATAAACATTAACCATCAGGTAAACTTTAAACTTTTGGATAAATCTTAAATTTTTAAAATTTTATTTAAAATATTTTTAATGTTGTCAACAAAATACTAAACCCTAAACCACAAACCCTTGGATAAATCATAAATCATAAATCATAAACCCTAAATATGTGGGTAAATTCTAAACCCTTAGATAAATCCTTAGGATTTATGATTTATCCAATGGTTAAGGATTTATCCAAAGGTTTAGTAATTTAAGATTTAAAGTTTAAAATTTAGTGTTTTGTTGACAATATTAAAAATATTTTAAAGAAAATTTTAAGAATTTAAAATTTATCCTAAAGATTGGAGTTTACCTAAGAGTTTAAGGTTTCAGATTTAAGATTTAGGTTTAGTGTTTTTTTGATGGTATTGAAAATATTTTTAAATTTATTTTTTTTGCAACCACTATTATTATTTTTTTTTATTTCACTCTTTTTATTGTGAAAACATAATATAATTTAATATTTTATTTTCTTATTTAAAAAATACTAAATATGAAATAGTGTAATTCTATTAGTTGATAAATATAAAGGTTCATCCCAGATGAACCCAAAAATAACTCAGTATATCAAGCAGAATGTTAAACAGGTCAACTCATATTTTTTACGAGTAAAAAAGCACCTTACATACTGTGTTATTTTGTTGTGTAGATTATGGTTTTCCATAAGCATGCAATTTATTGTGTTATGTTTCTTTTTACATTGAGAAAAACTGAAAGGGAATTTAGCTAATCATCATCATAAAATGACACAAAAGCAAACAAAGAGGTGATCATCAAAGGTCAATTCCTCCCCAACGGTAAAACTCTCCGGCCGAAACAAGCCATGAGAGAAAAAAGAAAAAGACCCCAAAAATAAACACACACACAAGAAAAACAACAAAACACTACCAAGATTCACCACAGAAGAAGACAAAAACACATTTGCTTCTCCCGCGAAAACACAACCTAAAAAACAACTTTCTGAACACCGGGAGAAACTCACCGGAAAAAAAAAAGATAATAAAAAAAAAGAGAGAGAGCCTTGAATCATCATTTTATGTTTCCCATCACTTTGACTTCTTGAGAAGAACAGTAGTCCTGAAAACGGCGTCGTCGCAGACAAAACTCCACCAAAGATAAGAGAGAGGGATCCCTGCAGCTCGCCAGAGAGCATGAGCATCAACATAGCCTTTGTACGGTGGGAAATCGAACATTCTAATACACATTGTGAGTATGCTCGAGACAAAGAAAGCTCTTAGCTTCCACTTTGATGGATGCGACGTTAAAGCCGCCCATACACCCCACACAACTAGCTCCACTGCTCCTATTCCGAATATAACTTTCCGGTGAAGCCCTGTACAAGCCATATATATATATAGAAAGTCATATGCATTTTTTCTTTTAAAAGAAAGAAAAACTCATTTAGGAAAAGATCACATTACCTTCATCAAGGTTGTAGAAATTGAGGTAGAGAATATGAGTAGCTACAACTACAAGAATAGGTGCAGTAACCATGACTTTTGCAGATTTATCATGTATACTAAAAGACCTCATTATAGCTAGGATAAGCGAGAATCCAGCTAGTACTGTGGCTGACGAGTAATCTAGCCTCTCTGTCAATTCAACATCTCTATGTTGAAACCAAAACAAAAACAATGAGTGAGAATGTTACTTAGAAACTATAACATGGAGACGGGATGAATGTTAGTAAGAAACTATAGTTTCGAACCAATAAAAAAACATGAGTGAGAGAGACTGTTAGTTAGAAACAGTAACATGCAGAGATGGATGCATGTTTTACCTGCTGTGACAGACACCACTCCAGAAGAGCGAGTTCATTACAATGATGGCATAGATATGCAACAAACCGTTGTACTCGTAGTAAGTTTTGCGGTTAGGCTGGAGAGGCAAGTTATAGTAAACGAGGATGAAGTAGGAGACCCATCCATGGAACTGTATCGCTAGGTCAAGAGCAGAGAAAGCAACGGAGACAGGTTCCTGGATCCCATAGACATGTTTGAGTGGCCATTTACCGAAGTACTTTGTAGGTTTCTCTCCGTTTCTTTTCCTCTCTTCTTCTCTCGTCATCATGCATTCGTACTGGCAATCGCTTTGGCAGTCCCATTGTTTCCAACGCAAGTAAAGTGGCTCTTGCATGTACCAAGGACCGTCTATGGCTTTTCCATCGGCTGAGAATTTACAGTGCTGGAAGCAGTTGTCTCCCACGCATCCAGTTTTCTGACATTGATCAACACACGACCTGGAAAACAATCAGGCATATTAAACACTTTTTTTGTTCTTACACTGACCAAAAGCCAAAAACTTTAAAACCATAATAAAACCTTATTATACAACAACCCATCTCTCTCTTAGACAAGTTCTAGTCTTTTTTCAGTAAAATGGCCGACAAAACAGAGAACAACATAGAAAGAAAGAGAAGCTTCCACTAAAACAAAAAAGAGGAAAGACCGAACTAATCAAAACCACCACTTGCAGTCTTTCTTTTGCAACAGAAAGAAAATGACCCTACAGTTATAAAAATCAAGGCTTTGTACAAAACACACACACAAAGATTTTCACTTTCAAATCCTCAAACGTGTTTCAACTCTCACCACAAGAGTTGGAGAACTATCTGGAAAAAAGTCAACCACATAGTGTTCTAATCCCTTCCCCACACTATCTCATGACCACCACTCCTCTTTTGTGGCTCTAATAATCCCCCACTAAACCCTTTCAAAAAATCATCAATACCTAACAAAAGTAAAAAAAAAAAAAAAAAAATTGAACCTTTCTATGTTTACCTAAAAGAAACCAAATTTCACAAAAACAGAGAGATAGTATTTTGATTACAACACATAATTTCAAAATAGTCAAAAGCAGTAACAAGTCAGTCAAGCAATCACTGGATCTTTTTTAACGGTCGACTCTTAACAGTAATCCAAAAGAAAACTAGCTCTCTCCCGTTTCAATACTTGTGAACTCTAGAGAGGGAAGTCAAACGAACTCAGAGACGGTAAAAAACAGAGAACATTCATTAAGTTAGAAAACTGATTCTAAGAATTAATTTTCAAAACAAAAAGGTTCTTTACTTGTAAAGAGGATCAGCATCTCCTTCGCTCGCTTCCAGTGCTGAAACAAGACACGACACCGTTACTACAATAAGCACAACCCATCTCAGATTTCGCGCCATCCTATTTATCAAAGAGACAGAGAGTAGATATAGAAGAAGAAGAAGAAGAAGGAAGAGAGGTTCGGTTCTCCTTTGGAGATATATTATCTAGAGGGAAGATAGTTATAATAAGTCGGTGGAGATGATCGGAGAAATTGAGAATAAGTTTCGGTGTGGCAGCTTCTTCTTCTTGTCCATCAAATAGCGGAGACAGGTGGATGCATCGAGCTAAAGAGAGAGAGAGAGAGAAGAAAGAAGATCTCGCTTGGGAGAGAGAGAGAAGATATCCCGTGAGCGTGAAGGAGGATGGGAGGAGAGGAGCTTTGGCGAAACAGAGTGGGACGCGTGGAGCTCTGTAATAAAAGAGACATATCACAGACGTCGATACACCTCCACTTCACCTTTTGTCTTAATATTATACTACTAATATATTATTTTCCTTTTTTGTTTTTTCCTCACTTCATATAACATTAATGTTTTTATCCTCACATTTAAAAAACAAATTCTTAACGCGCTAATTTTCAAATGTTTCGAAAGTTGTCTGAAAAAATTAATATGAAATTTTATAATTTCCATTTCATAAAAAATGTAATTTTGTTTTGCTTAAAAAATAGCGTCATTATTTTTTAATATAAAATTTTAAATACAATCAGTGTATTTATAATGTATATAATTAGAGAAAAATATTTAGTGTGTGCATATAAAATGAAACTGAAGTTTTAGATATTTATATATATTAAATATTCTCGCATGACACTTTACTCTTTAAAAAACAGAAGAGAAATTTTGTAATATAATTTTTTAATAAAACATTCTCTCTGTATATAAATAATTGATGTTTTTTTTGTAACACAATAATTGATGTCTTAAGATTCTTATACATAATTAAAAATATTATATAATTTACTACTTTTGATATTACCAATAACGTTTTACTACTCATATTTTTATATTTGAATTTTTGTTTTAAATTTAAACATAAATGTATTAGTTATATTCAGGTTGTTATATTCTAAAACATTATTTTTAATAATATACATTAAAAATCCTTAAACACTAATCATTGAATTACGGAGAGAGTATGAGATAACTCAGTTGAATTTTGATCCTAGTAATAAATCAGTGGTATGACTTATTCATTATTCCCCATCACGATTTAAAAATATACCAACAAAACAAATAAATATTGAAATCAAATAAGTAGGTGGCGTTGGGAGAATACATGACAGCACGATGATTCACAGGCTCACGTTCAAGTGTTGCGCGTGTGAATGAGAGATTCGGTCCCCGAAATTTTGGGAGCAAGAAATATACTCATTTTTGTTGATTAATTGTCTACGTTAATTATCAGAAAGTTAGTACTAATGAATATAAAGTCAGACAAATCAGGGTTTTAAGATTTTCAGTTGCGAGTAATCAAATATCTTAAGCATCGGGTGATACGACGGACACACAAGATCACTGTTATGATAGAAGAAAATAAATCATTTTTTGAAACGTAGTAAAAGAAGATCAAACACGATATGTTATCTTACACTTGGTAATTAATTATTCATTAGTACGAGGAAGATTTGATTCCACTTTCCTAAACTCGTATCTTTTCTCAACGAGTTTATAAGAATTTCCTTTTAACTCTTCGTAAATGCCAATTTACTCCAAAGGGTCCCCGTAGTAATTGGAACCTTAAAACTTGGAGTTAAGTACAGTAATATTTAATTTTAATGTAATGTCATGAAACATGAACTTAGTTTCTTAAAATGCTTAATTTTCCATCTTTATAATTTAAAACCACGAAGTCTTCTTAAACTTACTCAAGCCTTTTCTCTCTTGATATAAACGGTGCAAACTGTAAAGTATCCACATTACTGTTGTCGATTTATCTGCAGTTTTCAATCAATTTTCCACTAAATAAAACAAGGTCGGTCGAATAATCAATTATAATATAGTATATGTGTCTATCACATTTCACAAACAAACAAATATGAGCTATGTGTATCAATTGACATTTACTTCTGCAAGCTGTAGTTTGCTTTTATATATTTACAAGTCACAACCATATAAATTCCCCTTCTTTTACGGCCAGCCTATCAAATACAATATCCATTTCTTCCACATTGATCCAAAAAAATATTTTAATTTTTAAATGTCTTGGTATGCATGCCTATCATCATGTCAAGAATCAATATTGAGTTATTGACCGATGTTACAGCATGTTAGATCGGCGAGACATTACGACGGTATAAAGAAAGATGCCCCCGTCGAAAGTAACAGGCAGCTTGGAGCTTGACGCTCTGTTTTTGTCTTCGTCGCGACATAGATTTTCAGGGCGTTCCGGAGCCGGAGCCTCCTTTAGGAATTCAAAGCCGGGATATCTTGAGATGCAAGCTTACCTGTTCCAGTAGTCTTCAAACTGACATTGTAGAGATTACTGGGAAGCTGTGTAGTGTTGGGTTTAGGGCTTAGGGAACTTGAAATTAGTTTGACTTGGGTTGGGATTTGTGGTTTAGTTTGACATCGTGCAACATTTTGAATATGTGAGTTTCTCATGTTCACCCTTCAGCTCTATTTATAGTTTTACGAATAATGGGCTGAATGGAAAAAAAATATACATGGGAAACAAAAAAGATAGTGGCCTAGTTTACCCACATTCAGTTTTGGGCTCAATCTATCTATGAAGTGTAAGGAATTGGAAGTTTTTTTCTGGTTTGAGACATTTGGTTCATGTTGGTCTTGTACACAATGCAATGCACGCTGTAAATCGTTTTTTTTTCTCAACCAAATGAACGAGCCCGAAGTTGGTTTAGTCAAAGCAAATGGGAAAATGGTTGAGCTGTAGCTTGTAAGTTGAAACTAAAAGACTTACAACTACTCTTAGTTGGAGACTGTCTGCAAAGATAATTTAGAAAATCAAGTACATTTATTTTTCAAATTTCTTGAAATTTTCATTTCTTACAATATTAAGAGATTTGCGTTTGCGCAACAAGCACCTTGACACACAAAAAGGAAAACCTGGCCATAAACACTTTCTATTTGGTCATGCAAAACATGTTTTCAAGTGAGCTTCTCTCCACCATTCCGCATCCACTCAAAACTCAAACCCACAATTGTGTTTTATATATTGCAAAGTTATAGAAAAATACTATCACACTAAAGATATCATAAGGATAAGGATACATACAAAACATGTGAAAAATCTATACAATCTTACTAAAATATTTAAAAGCTGATCTTAGATAATCGACCAAATCTAAAAACAGTACAACCCTCCAAATTGTATAAAACCTGCTAGCCAAAATAATGGGTTGTTGAAATTATAAATTTCCTCTCTTAAAAAAGAGCCACACCCATTTATGGGTTCGTTCTCTTTAAAAGTATGTGCTCGGTAGGCTGAACAGACGTTACAGACCCACTATCTACTATGTATATATATCAGGCTAGATGTTTCTTTGTTCATTTCTGTTTTGTAAGATTCTTAGAACGTACTTCTCACGTTATTGCTGAAAGAATCAATATTAGCATAGCTGACTTTGCTACGCATTGATCACTATATGGAAATTCAATAAGATGCTATATATAGGAAATACATCGTATATCGATCTTTCTTCAAATTATATCTTATTTTTTTATAAAAGTTTATTTCTTTTCAAAAACACGTTGACAGGACAACCGATGCGATGACAATTGGTTCGGTGTTATGTTATCCGAAGTATGAATAATAGAGTCGAAAACACGTAACACGTTGACTAAAAACAAAAACATCGATAACAAACACTGGTGAAACACTTTTTCAAATGCATAGGGTATTTTGTAGTTTCTTATTTTTGAAAGCCATCAATAATATGTGAGTTAATTAAGCAATCAAAAAGGTAGTTGGAAACTTTTGCGGAAGTTATTAGTACTCTCTCTGTTTTCGAATAAATGTCACTCTTATACTTTTCACAAGAGAAAAAAGTTTGTCAGCTACACCAAGTTTACACTAATATGGTGGAAACCATCCAATGTATAAAAATGTGTTAATAACTACACGAACTTTATGTTAATACATGCCACATGTACGAAGTAAATAATAATATGGTGGCAACATCACAATCGGGTTTAATTGATCATAATCAAAGTTAATGGAGTCAATCCGTAATTTATGAAACTTAATAAACATAATTGATTTTCTTATAAACTTAATAATTATTAAACTTAATAAAATTAATAATTATTAAAATTCATAAACTTAATAAACATAATAATTTTTAAACTTAATAAAATTATTAAACTTAAATTTATTAAACTTATTAAATTTATTAAACTTATTAAATTTATTAAACTTAAATTTATTAAACTTATTAAATTTATTAAACTTAATAATTTATTAAACCTAATAAATTTAATATTTATTAAAAATAAAATCAATAATTTATTAAGATTAATAAACTTAATTAACATAAATAATTTTTTAAACTTACTTAAATTATTAAACATAATAAATTTATTAAACTTATTGAATTTCTTATACCTATTAAACTTAATAAATTTATTAAAGTTAATAATTGACTGATTTTATTAATGGACTTAATAATTATTTAAACTTTATAAAATTAATAATTTATTAAACTTAACTTAAGGAAAAGGTTTAACTTTTATATTAAATTTATTTATTTATGAAATTTATTAAACTTAATAAACTTAAGGAAAAAATGTTTAATAAATTTACTAAGGAAATTTTTTTAATAGATTATTTATGAAAAAAATGTTTACTGTTTTTTGTAAAAAAATTATTAATGTTAATTAAGTTTATTAATTTTAATAAATTATTTATTTTATTATGTTTAATAATTATTAAATTTATTAATAAAATCGATTAAATATATTAAGTTTAATCAAATTATTAAATTTAATAAATTTAATAAGTTTTATAAATTTAATAAGTTTAAAAATTATTATGTTTATTAAGTTTATTAATTTTGATAAATTATTAATTTTACTAAGTTTAATAATTATTAGGTTTATTCCTTAATAAAATCAATTAAGTTTATTAAGTTTCATAAATTACAGTTTGACCCCATTAAATTTGATTAAGATTAATTAAACCCGATTGTGATGTTGCCACCATATTATTATTTACTTCGTACATGTGACATGTATTAATATAAACTTCGTGTAGTTATTGACACAATTTTATACATTGGATGGTTTCACCATATTAGTGTAAACTTGGTGTAGCTGAGAAAATTTTTTCCTTAAAAAAGTTGTTGAAATATATGCAAATTGTTATTAATTACACTTTTTTGACCAATAATATTTGAGATAAATAAAATTATTTATAAAATCAATGCAATTTGCAGTTAATTTTCAGTTGAAAATAAGTAAAATTTGCATTAGAATTGTAAAATGATATTTTTTATAAATAAAAAAAACAGTTAGAATAACACTTATTAAAAAACAAAGGGAATATAACTTACGTGACATTATTTTCTCAAAAAAAAACTTACGTAACATTATTCAACGGCTACGTTTCTCTTTACCGAAGTTCTCCATTTCCCTTGTAATACGGTATCCTAACCATTTTTTACAAGGAACAATTATTTTGTTACTCAAATTCAAAAAAAGTTATTACTCAAATCTTTAATATATAGTTATCAAGAATTATGTATATATCCAACACCCATACACATAATATCTAATTTGTAATTTTCACATTTTCACTATCTTATCTTCCAGATTCTTATTTACTATTCCAAAAAACAAAATTCAAATAAAAGTTTGTATAGTATTTTTTGTTAATTAATAATGGTAAATTGAAACTTCAAAATCTGATTATACTTATTTAAATACTGCTGTTTAAAATTATGAAAATAACTAATTTTAGAAATGTATTTAAATCATCTTTTTGTTGACAAAAAACACCTTTTAATATGCTTGTGACACATAAATGTATCTTTTAGAAACAAATGGAGCATTAGCTAATTATACTACAAATACAGAATACCGTATTTTAGCATAACATCTACATATACATTAAAGGGTTGGCTGGTATAGACACAGATTTCTACTAAAATAAAAAAAAAAACAAAAAAAAAAAACAGATTCATAACAATCAGTGATAGGATGTTTGAGTCAGGAATGGTTGAGAAACTAGCTAAAAGTAAAACCTCCTTTAGTGTGACCGTTGACTTGCATCACAAGAGATCAAGTCCTTAACCCAACCAACACGACACAACATATTAACCCCTAAACCCAAACGACGAAAATACCCCCACTTCTCTCACCAATATAAACAACCGATTTTTCTTGCTCTACATCCACCAACAGATAGAATTGTTTCATTTAAGATTCAATATCTTTTAAAAAAGGAAACAAAATATTATCAAATTATATTATACTTTCAAAATAAAAATTAAATAAAAATTATAGTAATAACAAAAAACAAAACTTTTTAATCTAAAAAAAATATTTTCAAAAAATATTTTAAAGTTTATACTAATCACAAAAATGAAACTTTTTACTCTAAAAGAGAATTTATTTTCAAAAAAAATAATTTAAGACTTTGGATAAATCTTAAATATTAAATCTTAAAAGATTTCAAAAAAACAATTTAAGATTTTTCCAAGGGTTTTGGATTTACCCAAGGGTTTAAAATTTACCCAAGGGTTTAGGGTTTAAGATTATGATTTAGGGTATAGTTTTTTGTTGATTTTGTTATAAGTATATATTTTTTTTTAAATCAAAGTTTTAGAATTTATCCAAAGATTTACTAAAATATTTAGAGTTTAACATTTAGTGTTTAGTGTTTTTTTGTGGTATTAATTTTTTTGAAAAAAAAAT
Organism: Hirschfeldia incana; assembly: GCA_026261945.1. Classification (NCBI taxonomy): domain Eukaryota; kingdom Viridiplantae; phylum Streptophyta; class Magnoliopsida; order Brassicales; family Brassicaceae; genus Hirschfeldia; species Hirschfeldia incana. The sequence continues at coordinate 712,885 of JABCMI010000093.1, read as the reverse complement.
ATATTTTTTGCAATTAGTATTATTTTTATTTATTTTTATTTCTTTTTTGTTTTTAAAACGTAATATAATTTGACAATATTTTCTTTCCTTTTTTAAAAGATGTCAAATTTGAAATAACTAAATCTTATTGGTTGGTGAACCTATAGGTTCACCGTAGGGGGTGAACCCAAGAATAACTCATAAACAACCCAGCGCACGTAATCGACACAACCGCAATCTATATTCATTCTTAGTTTATACAAGAAAGATAAAAGGCATGATGAGCGATTCAAGAACATCATCTTCTGACATGACCGCTTGGTGTTCTGCTGCTGTGTTGTTGTCTTTAATACTTTTGTTATCAGTTCGTGAGAACAACGCTTCTGATGCGGTAGGAGGTAGAGGGTCTCAGTTCTCAGAGAAACCTTGCGAAGAGATTTATGTCGTTGGAGAAGGAGAAACGCTTCACACCATCGGCGATAAATGCGGCGACCCTTTTATAGTTGAGAGGAACCCGCATATCCATGACCCCGATGGCCCGATGACGTCTTCCCGGGTCTTGTTCTCAGGATCGCACCCTTTTACTTCTCCACGAAAGGAAAACATGTATAAAAAAGTTAGTTGTCTCTTTTAATTTTGTATGAAACATACTTTCCACAGTATGTGTTTGTATACACTAAATGAATTACAAAACAAATGCAGAGATTTGAAAGAAACATAGCAAAAACAGACTTCAACCGTGAATTTGATTATTCATGTTATGAAGACTTTATATGACCATTTGGAATGTTTAAAAAAAAGACCATTTGGAAAAAAATATTAGGTGTAAATAATGTTAAGTCATAGTTTCCGGGCTTTGGTCAGAAAAAAAATCAATTTTAAAAGTCGCTGATCAATGCAGTAACTAGGCCTGGGCACGGATCGGATATCCAGATTTTTGAAGGTATTTGTAATTTGCTTTGTATGTTACGGATATCTAATTTTTGTATTTGTTTTGTTTCGGAGAAATACTGATATTCGGAAAAACGGATATCCGGAAAATAATTATATATTTGCGGATATTTGCGAATACTTACAGATATCTCATATGTTTTGATTAATACAAATAATCTTAAAATTTCGATGCAGATTTGTTTTGTATAATATATTTTTACGTGATTTATAAGATAAACATTAAAAAAATTAGTAAATTTACATATTTTGTAAAAAAAAAATAAATTTAGTTAACAGTTATAATAACACAAAACTTAAGAAAAAAATATAATTATCATAAAATATTTTTTTTCTTTTTATGTACTACTTTTATATAAGTAACAATGTAAATAAAATCTGTCAAATCATATGTCAGAATAATAATTTTATAATTTTATACATATAGAACTTTAAATATAATTAAGATATACATGTACTTATATATTACCGGATCGGATCGGATATCCGCTTCCCAAAACTTTAATATTTGTGATTTGCTTTGTTTTTTACGGATATTGAATTTTAGTATTTGTTTCGATTTGTAAGATTACGGATATTCGGATTTTTCAGATCGGATCGAATCGAATAACGAATCGAAACAAAATTTACGGATATTTTATCGATTCCTACCAGTAACAAAACGCCAAACTAGAGAAAGGTCAACGTCTTTGTAAAAGGGGATATGTTATTATGAAATCTTTTTTTTTATAAACTAGTAATTAAGTCACATGGGCCCTACCGGATTCGAACCGTTGACCATTTGATTTACAGAAAGCATTGTCACTTTTTTTTTCTTTGCTGAAAAGCACTGTCATTCTTGCAGAAGCAGAATTCCCGTATTCAAAGAATGTACACTGATTATCTGTTGAACTAACTGTGGCAAAAAAAATTGGCCAATCTATAAAAAACGTTGGTTAAAATGAATTTAACTGATGTGTTACAAAAAAAAGAATTTAACTGATATATCCTCTCTCTCAAACCGTGTAATGTACCTTAAGTGGCCAAAAACATAAGAGAAGCATAATATTTTTGGCAGAAGCTCATTATCTCGTTTAATCTTCGTTTTGTAATTTATCAAATTAACAAGAATGCGACTTGCGGTTAATAAAAACGGTGTGCAACCTTCATAGATGTCTTTCAAAGCTCTAAATTGAAGAACTCTTAAATTAATTTTGTATCGATAAGTGGAAAAAAACTGCCGTTGAGATACTGCTGTTGATGATAATGATGTCAAAAAAAAAACTGCTGTTGAGAACTTCAACCATTGGTGTTTGCTCTTAGAGCATCAGCATTGCTAGATACTTTTTTTGTTTCTTAAGGTGAAAAAATGGGTTAAGAAACTTGGTTAAAAAACTTGGTTAGAATGGAAGATTATTGGTATAAACTTTTTTTGGTTCTTAGTTTGAAATATTTGAAAAACCGATTGCTGATGCTGGTGGTGGTTAGAATGGAGCTAACGCAATTTAGACAAACATTACAAGAAGATTAGCTGAAACAATCAAAATTATTCTCGAGTCAAAGGTCAAAACAGACATCTCAGATTTATAAAAACAAAACAAAAAAAAGAGTGAAAGATATTCACAGACAGAAGCAAAGCTGTTCCTGGATTTACATGCTTTGATGCAGACGAGTTAAACTCAAAAGTCAGTATAACATTACTATGTAAGAGAACTTTTTCCAGAACTCACTTTAAAGCTTATCTCTTTCCAGTGCTGACAAGATAACTATGAGAAATCCTCATATGAGAAATGATCAATACCATGAGTAGCAGTAATAAGCGAACTTACATTGTAGTACAGAGCCGCAACAGAGTTAAATCCCGAGCAGTTTAGAATTCTCAGGGCAGATAGCTAAAGTTGCAGACTTTCTGAAGGAGGACTTGAAGACTTGATTGGTTTCTGTTTTGGTGAACATGCCATCGATTTCAAAGTGATGGATGAATCTCTTCACGTTTGCTCCTATTTGGTCTTTAAATGCATTAACCATCCAAAATTACAGAGAAGAAGACAAATTTCAAATGAAAAAAAAAAAGAACGAAAAAAAACAAAAGCTGAATAAGCAGATAAGTTCATACCCCTGATAAAACCATGAAGCTCCTCCGTCATCACTTTGCAAGCCTCCTTCATCACTTTGCAAGCCTAGCGAGAGTCCAATCTCCATGCCTTCAACCTTATCGAGAAGGTGAGAATCATCACTCATCAAACTCCCTTTTGTAAAACAGATATAACAATCTCAGACCATCATACATGTCTCAGCGAGACACAGATTCGATTAGCAAGAAAAATCTTGTCTTTCTATTGGTTCCTAACTGCATGATCGCATCAATGTCTAGACCATACATACGTGTCTCAGCGATTGTAAATAAGGCTGCTTACGATGGCAGTGCTTGAGAATGCTCAACAGCTAGATGCAAGGAACATGGAACTCAACATATCAAAGCCATTAACCTGTCCAGTGAGTCCCCATCTACCTGCCGTATTGCAAAATCAAAACTTTAACATCCAATTTTCAATTTTACAACATCATATTTGCAGACAACTGGTGACGCTTTATTATACAAGCATGAAATCCTATAAGTAGTTCATGATACCTCGATGGGAGGACTTGGATGGAGAAAAAGAGGGCATTGAAGGAAATCATGACGTAGCTATCACACCTAAGAGGAGAACTAGAACACGGAGATCCATGGAGCTTGAGGGTAACGGTTTGATATGGGATGAAACAAATCAAATTTTATGATCGTCGATGTTGGAGCGATTGATGAGCTGATCGGCGGAATCGGGATCACGGAGACACACCGTCTCGTCGATAGGCTGTATCCTTCGCCGGCTCTTATGATGTATCTTAAGCCTTCTGATTTGATCGGAATAAGAAGAAGAAGAAAGGAAAGCTAAGATTAGAAAAATAGAGAACGGGGACGAAGAGAACAGAGGAAGGAGAGAAGGAGAGAAGAAGAGACACGTGTCCTTAAGAACCAAAATAATACGTTTCTTATTTAATAAACGTAACCGGCGTTTATAAGCTTTTTCTATTTAATTTTTATGTTTTAATGCCTAAGAAATCTCCCTATATACAGCGATAATGCTGCTCTTAGACTATTAATTAGCAAAAAAATATTTTGCATTAAATACGAACTGCCTAAGTTAGCTATTTCTTTTCCATTTTTTTGACCAGATACTAATAAGTAATGATGACATTCTACGACTAAATATGTCGTCATCTCCGAATAATAGCTTGTAAATCTCAACAGAAAACTTTTGCAAATAAAATTTTAAAACAACATTGTTAATTGTTCATGTCGACATTCTCTCTTCAAGATTGCACAAATTTTATACCTCAGATAAACCTCTGTAAGCAAAATCTTTGATAAATAAGAAGCGTGAGTTGTTCACTGTTACAAACCCACAAAGGAAGAGATAAAAAGGTCAAAAACCCTAACGTGTGCATCAAGTGCCAAAGATGGGTTGCTTCTCGAAAACCCTGACTTTAGCTTTCGCTTTCTTTTTGGTTACTCTACCTCTTCTTGTCTCAGCCACGGATGAAGAAAACGAATGTGGTGGCCCCAATGGAAGAGCTTCCGCCGCGGAGAAGGCAACGGTTCTGAAGTACAAGGTCGGAGCCTTCTTCTCCATCCTAGTCGCCGGTGTATTCGGAGTCTGTTTACCTATCTTCGGTCTCAAGTCAGAGAGCAATTTCTTCATGTTTGTGAAGGCATTTGCAGCCGGAGTAATCTTAGCCACAGGTTTCGTCCACATTCTTCCAGATGCCACCGAGAGTCTCACGAGTCCGTGCCTTGGAGAACCGTGGGGAGATTTTCCTATGGCGGGACTCGTCGCCATGGCTGGAGCGATCTCGACCATGTTGATTGAGTCTTTTTCTTCAGGGATTTTGAACAGGTCTCGGTTGAAGAAGGAGGCTAAGACCTTGCCGGTGAGCACCGATGGAGATAAGGAGGTTGGATCTGCTCATACTCATGCCTCACTAGGACATTCTCATGGCTCTTTTCCTGTTCCTCAAGATGATCTGAGGAAAAGGATTGTAACACAAGTAAGTAAAAGCACTAAAGATATAACGACTTTTTGATTTTTAGACAAACACATTTTCTAAAGTAGTGAATAGTACTAAGTAATCACATGTTGTTTTGATTTTCTTATGGTGTTAGATATTGGAGTTGGGGATTGTGCTTCACTCAGTGATTATAGGAATATCTTTGGGAGTATCGCCGAGTATAAGCACAATAAAGCCTCTCTTGGCAGCAATCACTTTCCATCAACTGTTTGAAGGTTTTGGTCTTGGTGGTTGCATCTCTGAGGTAATCTTAAAATCCTTATCTCTTTCTCTCTTATTTATGTTTTTTATTAACTGACTGATAATTAATTAAGCAACTTAACCTCTTGTTTTTGTGCAGGCAAATTTTGGAGTAAAGAAAATTTGGATTATGGTGTTGTTCTTCGCACTCACGGCACCAGCAGGGATCGGAATTGGTATTGGAGTTGCTGAGATTTACAATGAGAATAGCCCGATGGCACTAGAAGTGTCTGGTTTTCTTAACGCTGCAGCCGCTGGAATATTGATTTACATGGCGCTTGTTGATTTGGTAGCTCCATTATTTATGAACCACAAAGCTCAGAGTAGTATGAAAATACAACTGGCTTGTAGTTTTTCTCTTGTTCTGGGTGCTGGTTTGATGTCCCTTATAGCTGTATGGGCTTGAAGAAGTTTTGCTTTATGTTTCTTGAGATTGTGTATTCTAATTATTTGGAAATGTTTTTGTATATTTTCAAATATAAATAATAATCCGATATAATTTTGATTTAGATTTGATACAATATCAGTAAATTTCTTTAAGAAGTTATTAACTCTTAACTGATAGAAATTTCTTGAAAATATTATATGAAAAATGGAAAATGGTTAATTTCGACCCGAACATATCCAGTCGTGATAAATATGATCCGAACAAATAGTCAATGTCAAATACGACGTCAATTTAATTATAATTAAAAAAAACTACATGAACTTCTTAAAACTTACCATTGATTGTAACAGGATTTAGTCAAACGTTAAAAAAAGACATCGATATATTTTTGTTAAAAAAAAATATTTTCATTCCAGGATTGGACTTGTGCCTTAATAATCTTTTAAAAGACACACCAATTACTAGATTAAAGTAAGTTTTCAAAATCATATTACGAATTTGAAATTATATAAACTACTATACTTCTTCATCTCCGATTAAAACTTTGTTATGATAGTTATTTGTTCCTGAGCTATATAAATACATTAACATGTTTTTAATTATCATATGTATTCAATAAGCTTATATTATACTGAAATATAAATAATAAAATATTTATACTTATACGAAATTAAATATTTTATTTACATTTTTTTATATAAATTATTTTAAAATTTTAAACCTTGAATGACAATTCTTTCTTCAAAATTAATACAATACTATGTTATATTTTTATATATTTTAGTTATTGTTTAATATGTCTAATATTTTGAACAAGATATCTTAGTCAAAGAAAGGTAAAAGGCCTCTCAACATTTTGAACACAGTATCACAAATATATAATATTATTTTTAGCGTTGATCATGCTCTCAGTGATGTAACGGAACTAACTTATTGATTCTGAGAATACCTATGAAACATTGTTTTCTTGATTTGTTGAAAACTCTCAAGTTCTAGCCGTAATAAGGAAATAAAAAGATTTCAAACCTCTTTTTATAAAATATCAATCAATAATCTGAATACAATTCTAGGCATAAAAAGTATATTTATATAAAAACCATAAAACCCTAAAACATAATAATAACTATCAAAATAATTAATAAAATCTTAAATAATTAAAATATAGAATATTTTTTAATATTCTATCTGCATCACTCAGCGTCTCAGCGTCTCGTGACTTAGTATGCAATGAACTGTGAACATATATGATGCATGGGAGACATAGCAAATCGCGCTCTGCAACGTGCAAAACAAGAAGTAAGAAGGACATTTAGATGACTTCGTATTTTGTAATGAGTCAATAACTTTGACAAATTTGGCTCTTCAAGAAACAAAAAACAAAATCGATATTGCATTCTTGTCGAAACGATCCGTTTTCATCTTCTGATATCCATGGAATAACCCCTTCAAAAAAGGATATGGCATCATCACTTTTTTTATACCAAATTCTTCCACCCTAACAAACATCATTACTCTAACATATTATTCAGTCAAATAGAAAGCCGGATTCTTTTATTTTTCAAGGGAAAAATCATACTAATTAACTATTATGAATATGAAAAAAAACTATATGAATAAATGTTAAAATGTTTCAGCGGCAGAGACATACATTCGAACTTGAGTGGGTTAAAAAAACATCCTCGAATGCCTTCATACTGAAGCAAAATAGAGAGAGACATGAGAACCAGCAGGGAATCATCAAAAGGCAAACACTTCGAAAAAAGGAAAATGGGGATGGATGGATATCCATGGAATAACCCACCAAAGCATCTCTTCTTTTCTCTCAATCACTCAAACGTCAAAAGTCACTATTTTTAATTTTATAAAACTCAAATATATATAGTAACCCCATGAGTCCATGAGTAACCAACGAAACCTTCTCTCATAGCAGAAAAAAAAGAAGAAGAAGAAACAATGGAGGAAGAGAAAGTTAACAATAAGCGGAGTAGTAATAGGGCATCTTTCTATTGGCACGCGACTGTGCCATTTGCTCTCTTTTTGTGTGTGTTTTGGCTCTGTCACTTGCCAAAGGAGAGTTGCCCTGTCACTGCTTCCGCTTAAATTGCACAAGCTCTGCAAACCTGTTCCCGTTGATTGCAATCTTGTGTTTCACCATATCCAATAACTGAGATTGATACATGTAACGTGTAAGTTTTCACTTTCCCCATTTTCCTTTAGCTTTCATGCTTCTTCTTTCGCTCTACACACAAAACTTATGATTAATAAAACTTAAAAAAGAACAGTTACAAAAAAAAATAAAACTTAAAAAAGCCTTCCCAGCTATAAAATTGTGACTTTTGCAAGTTTATTTTTAACAACTTTTACTTACACATTGCATCCTTTGACTTCAATTTTTAAACCATTGCCATATACCAATGTTTTTTCACCCAGTCCAGACACTTAACCAAACTATTTCCTTGATCGACCGCAGACAAACGATAGGTCAATACTAATTAATTTAAAATATCTTTTTTTTTTCTTCTGAAAATATTCATTCATCGAAAAATACAACGATTGATACAACTGTAAAATTAGTTAATATCAAACTGTAAAAAATAGGAATTGGATATATACATAAAATAGAGTAAAATATATAACAGAATTAGATTTAAATATTTAAATATCTAATATGAAAGATGAAATTAAATTTAAATTTAAAATAACTAAAAGAAAACATCACAAGGATTCTCATAACATATATAGAATAAAATTAAACTAAATAAATAAACAAACGATTATATTTTTCGCAAACTTAAATTATAATAGACAATACAAATCAGTCTGCTAAAATTTATTTCTCTTTTTAGCATATGTCCTCTAAAATATTGATCGGTTACGCTTATAACTAGAAGAAAAAATATTTTTATTAAGAATTTACATATCTAACTTTTATAAGATTAGATCATCACATCCAAAATATCTATACTATCCTCTTAAAGTTCACAAATATAGATTAGAATATTCTAATATATAAAAATTCAAATAAAATCAAATTATATTTCCATCACCAATCAGTTCAATTGGACGAGTCCTGAATTTTAATGATTTTTTGCGAATTATATCAAATTTTTAAAACAATAAGTTTAAAAAAAAACTGAAACCCGATTACATATCGGATTATCGAATTGTCGGTTCGATTCAGACCTGAGTTTCAAAACACTGCCGTATACTAATGGAGTCATCTTCCAAATCAAATTTGGAAATCCAGTACTGGCACTACAAGAAAACAGGCCTTTAACGACTACGGGATTAGTTGTACCTTGGTCGTAAAAAGGGTATTACGACCAATGAACAACTAAAACCGATTGGTCGTAATATGCTGGTCGTAAACACTAATTGGTTGGGAATTGGTCGTAAAGTTACGATTAAATAAATTAGACGTTAGGGAGTCGTACCTTTACGATTAAAGATATTGGTCGTAAATGAGATGTAACAAATGTAGTCGTACACGGGTCGTAAATCATTAGTCGTAAAGTAGATGTTAAATATTAGTTGTTAAGTAGTCGTAAAATACTTTTTCAAGTGGAGGTAAATTAGTCGTAATATTACGACTAACTTACATCGAATCTTTAATTTTAATAATTCGATTTAAAATACTAATATTAATTTTAATAATTCAATTTTACAAAAAAAATATTTTTTTTAAAAATAAAATATTTTACGAATTTCATTTAAATTCATAAAAAAATAATAATATAACATTCATAAATTCAAAGTTTTCAAAATACAAAATAATTAAAACCGAAAACTAAGCATTAAGGTCATAAAAGAGCTCAGAACTCCTCTCCTCGGCACGCCGAGTCAAATCTTCCTGCTCTTCCGGAGTCGGGTTGGGGACGAAGGTCGGACGCAGGTTCTTCCACGTTGCTGTAACCGACGGGTCGACGTTTGGAGTTGTCTCTAGAAGCATATCGAACATGTTTGCCATTGACTTAAACATCCCGTTGTGGTCGGCTAACTTCTGGTTCGCAGTTTGCAACTCCCTCCGGACCGAGGTATCTTCTTCCCTTCGAGCAGCGTGTTCAGCTCTCGCCATGGGAACATCATTCACACTCCCGATGCCAATTATACGTCCCCTTCTCTTCGGAGCAACCTATATATAATTTATAAATAGATATTATTTGTACATATATATGTAAAATAAATATATGCATGTATATAAATTAAAAAGTGGAATATTTGACCTGCTCGAAAATTCGGTCTTGTTCGATGGTAGATAGCTGGACCGGTGGACCATCCGGGTTTTGTTGCGTCTGCTGAGTCTGGACCTCCTGAATCCGAGCTTCTACTTCGTTGTAGATCTGCTCTGCTCGTGGATGTACGAATTGGCCATCGGCACGGGAGTGGGTCTCCTTGTAGAGTCGGCTGAGAGTCGGCGGCGCTCCTTCTTTGGCAGCCTATATTCAAAAACAACAACAATATTATATTTTTATATATATATATATAATATATATATATATATATGTAATGAAAATTTAGAAAAAATCTAAAACTTACAATTTGCAATGCCCTTTTGGCATGTGGAGTCTGTCCGGAAGTATGAGGTATTGGCAGGTTACCTTGAGCATCACGGGTTAGCCGGGCGGCCGAGCATTTAAGAGACCTTTGGACTGACTTAGGCAAAAGCCAATAAGCCTTCAAGCCAGTCCAAACGTCATTGCTGAGGTACGTTTGTTTTGCATCATCCCCCATAAACTTCCACTTATCCTTCCAGTCGCCAACAATGTTTTTGAGACGGAGCATTGCCCTGTGGTTGAACGCTTTCTTCACCGTCTCATTGATCCCAGTGGACCAATGCCATTTTTGCTACAAAAAATAATGAAAAATATTAATTAGCCAAATTATTTAAAATTTTAAACATAAATAAATATATTTAATTTAAAACTAACCGCGAAGCACTTGAACCAAGTAATGCGAACGTGGTTCGGTGTAAGAGTCCAATTAGGATGGGCATGGCGAAAGTTTCCTCTAATGATGTCCCCAATGCTCTGGCCCACATCATTGTCCGATTCAAACCTACAAAATTTTAAAGAATTTATATATATAATTTAATATTAAATGTAAATTTTAAAATAATTTAATTAATTTAAAATTAATTACCAAGTCGTGCCGGGTCGTAGATATGGATCGAGGACGGGTAAACCTTCTCGTCCTGGCATCCCGAGAATGTCTTCCACAGAATATCTTGCATAAGGTGCATTCGGTGGCACCATCAAATCTGGATGAACACCAGGAACTGCAGGAGCCTCCTCTGGAGGCTGGTATGGAACCTGGTCTGGAGCTGGCTGTGCCGGCTGTGGTGGTTGTTGTGGATGTTGTGGCTGCTGATGATGAGGCTGCTGATCATGAGGCTGCTGATCATGAGGCTGCTGATGATCACGACCCTCCTCATAAGTAAAGTATGTAGTCGGGTCGACGTAAGGCTGCGGATAGTATACATTTGGATCGTATGCCTGCGGAGGCACATACGGGACGCTAGGAATTTGGCTCTCGGGGACAGTTTCGGGGGTGCGGGAGGTAGAAGCTGATGGATCCGTCTGGCCGAGAAAGGTACTCCCGTAAGAAGTCCCCCCGCCACGGTTTCTAAGTCTCTTTCTACCGCCAGCCATATAAGATCGTCAATCTGAAAAAAAAAAAAAAATTAAAACCTAATTATGTTCAAATAATTAATTTAAAAATTTATAAACACATTTTAATATCATCCTAACTAATTCCAAACTTAATCTAATAACCTAACTAAATTCCAAACCTAATCTAATCACCTAACTAATTAACCACCTATAACTAAAAAAAAAAAAAATTACCTAGAGAGGGAGAAGCTCTGAGGTTGCAAGAGAGAGGGGAGTGAGAATGGAGTGAGCAACGAAGTGGCTTCGCGGTGAGATGTTTATATAGAGATTACGTTGGAGTCGTACATTGGTCGTACTTGTACGACTAAGGAGGGACCAATCGAGGTAAAGTAGTCGTAATTGTACGACTCATTAAGGACCAAAAACATATGAGTCGTACATGGGTAGTACAATTACGACCAACTTAATACGATGGAGTCGTACATTGGTTGTTAATCTACAACCCAGTTACGACGAAGGCAATGTACGACCAAGTTGGGACCAAAGTTTATTAGAAAAAATTCAAAGAGGTTTATCAAAAATTATGATAAACCTTCATTACCAATTTTACATAAATTATAAAAAAAAAAGAGAAAAAAGATAATGGAATCAGAAGTAGAAATGACGAAACATAAATTATGGTCTATTTCTACATATGTTTCCATATCTTTATTCTCTTTTTTTTTTCTAAATTTGTATATATAGATTAATTTTCATGTAAACAAATTTTTAAAGTCTACAAAAAAAGGAAGAGAAAAGAGATGGAATCACAAGAGAAAATAGAATCAACATAACGAATAGATAACCGAATTCAATTTCCACTTATGATCCCAAAACTTTTTTCACTTCTTTTTTTTTTAAGATTTGTAAATTTTGTTTATAATGTGAGATGGTAAGAAGGGAGTATATATAGGGCCACATTTGACAAGTTAGTCGTACGTTGGTCGTAACTGTACGACCAGAGAGGGGCTAATGGTGACCTTAGTCGTACATGAGTCGTAAATGTACGACTCCTTTAGGACTATTTGATAAGTTAGTCGTACATGAGTCGTCCCTACGACTAATTAGCTTCAACCCTAAACCCTAAACCCTAAACCCTAAACCCTAAACCCTAAACCCTAAACCCTAAACCCTAAACCCTAAAACCGAAACCCTAAACTCAAAATCCCAAACCCCAAACATCATAAACATCATAAGTTTAATACTATTTCATACTTCAAAAATCCTACATTACAATATAAAGTTAAACACAAACGTTCTAACATAATGGAAAAAAAAACGTTCTAACATAATGAAACTTGACACTCGTCATCAGAAACATCATCATTTTCTTCAAATTCATCTTCATTAACTTCATTCGTTGCATCGTCTGGAAGTTCTTCGTATCCCGGATTATGCGGATCAATAAGTAAGATATCAACTTCTACTTGTTCGGGTACTTCAACTTCATTTACTGCATCTTCTTGTAATGGCGGTGGGTCATCATTCACAACTCTGCCCGAGGTGTAACTTTTATAGCGGCTAACCAAGATATTCCAGATTGTCTGATCTTCGGGTATGGAACAAAACAAACCTGATCTGCTTGAGAAGCCAATATGTAGGGTTCAAATTTGTTGTACCTCCGTGAAGCATTTATATCAACAACACCAAACTTGCTATATCGAACACCTCTATCTACTGTGGGGTCAAACCAATCACATTTGAAGAGCACGCATTTCAGCTTCACTACACCGGGGAACTCCACTTCGATGATCTCTTTTAAGATTCCATAGAAATCTGTTTCACCTTTCACACATACTCCATAGTTCATTGTTGCTCGTCGACTTCTATACTCGTAAGTGTGAAAAGTGTATCCTCTTGTGAAATACATAGATGCAATGGTGACCTTACCGACCGGACCTTGTATCAATTCGTGAAACCATTGAGGATAAAACTGATCATCATAATCAACCTGGAACATGCATCAACATTTATTTGTATAAAGACTTAACCAAATATATAATTAATTTTCATGTTAATACACGACGTACCTGCGTTTTTAACCATTTCACAAAGTGTTGGTCTTTCCTTTTGTTGAGATCAGCAGTTGATATTCCTGGTATAGCTTCTTCGACTTGGGCAACAAAATCGCTGTTTTAAAAGAAAATTATTATTAAGTGTTATATATGTGTGGTAAAATTTAACAGAAATAATAATTTCAATTACCTTTCAAATGATTCAATCTCCTCGCAGTTAAGAAGTATATATGTGTGGGCACTATGTGCGTCTTCAGAACTTGACCACCAAACTTCTTTTAGTTTTCCACCAAGCCGTCCAATCTGAGTAAATATGTCTGGAACATCTTCAACAATATATGTCGGCATAACACCACCATCATCATATCTGCTCGTATTCCTTTTTTTGGTCCGGACTTGTGACGCAAAGTAGTAGGACGTAAAGTGAGATGTTTCCTCATTCAAACTCCCAGCAACTATTGAACCTTCCACCCTTGCCAGATTTTTTGCTTTGCCTTTCAAATATTTCATAGCTCGTTCGTAAGGATACATCCATCCATTATGAACAGGTCCACGTAGCATTGCCTCATACGGAAGGTGGATAACCAAATGTTCCATGACGTCAAAAAAGGACGGAGGAAAAATTTTCTCCAAATTACACATCAAGATCCGGATATTCGCATCAAGTTGTGTGATGACGTCTACAGTTAAGGTGCGTGCACTAAGATCTCTGAAAAAAGCTCCGATGCCTACACATAATTTACAATCATAAGTTTTTTTCCAACAAGAAGAAATAATAACTTTAATTACATGTTACCTGCAAGTGCTTCGTGAACCTCTTTTGGAACCAACTCCGCAAGTGCAAATGGCAGAAGTCGTTGCATAAAAACATGACAGTCATGACTCTTCATTCCTGAAAACTTTTGTCCCTGATGATCAACACATCTTGATAGATTTGAAACATATCCATCAGAAAACTTCACATCTGACGCCAACCACTTGAACAACGCAGCTTTTGCTTGTGCTGACAATCTGAAAATGGGAACTGGAATTCTCCCATCGTTCATAATATGCAGTTCAATCCGAGAACATAATGCAGGTAAATCCAACCTTGAGTTCTTGTTATCTTTTGTCTTCCCGGGGACGTTCAACAACGTATTCATGATGTTGTCAAAGAAGTTCTTCTCTATATGCATCACGTCCAGATTGTGGCGCAGCAGCAGATCTTTCCAATATGGAAGTTCCCAAAATATACTCTTCTTGTGCCAATTATGCTGAGTCCCGTAACCATTAGGCATATTCGGAGGATTATGCCAATTACCGCCTTTGGCAACTGTGCTTTGTCCACCATAGTAATCTATATCCTTCTCGATTTCCTCTCCAGATAAATATGGTGGAGCGGTGTCTCTTACTATCCTTTTTGACCGAAAGTGTTTCTTGTTTCTTCGGTACGGATGGTTAATGGGAAGAAATCTCCGATGACAATCAAACCAGGACGTCTTCCTACTATGCTTCAACTGAAATGCGTCTGTGCTTCCCATACAATATGGACAAGATAACCTTCCATGCGTTGTCCAGCCCGACAACATCCCATATGCAGGAAAATCACTAATAGTCCACAGTAGAACTGCTCGCATTGTAAAGTTTGTTCTCGTTGAACAATCATATGTCTGCACGCCTGTTGACCACAATTCCTTCAATTCTTCAATCAAAGGTTGTAGAAAAACATCAAGGGATCTTTTGGGATGTTTGGGTCCAGGTATCAATATACTCATGAAAAGCAATTCTTTTTCCATACACATCTCTGGTGGAAGGTTGTATGGTGTCAAGAAGACTGGCCAGAGAGAGTATTGTCTTCCAGACATTCCAAATGGACTAAAGCCATCTGTGCAGAGCCCAAGATAAACGTTGCGGGGGTTGCTTGCAAAATCAGGATAGACATTATTCAAATGTTTCCACGCTTTGGCATCAGAGGGATGATTGATCTCTCCTTCCTTCTGATCATGTTCTGCATGCCATCTCATCGACGCTGCCGTCTTTTCAGATTGATATAATCTCTTGAGTCTATCCTTGATTGGTAAATACCACATCCGCTGGAACGGCACCCTATTTCGTCCACGTCCTTGCGGTTTATATCTTGGCTTCTTGCAAAATTTACACTCTGACAATTCTACATCTTTTCCCCAGTATATCATACAGTTGTCTATACACACATCAATCATCTCCGAAGGTAAGCCAAGACTATGAACAAGTTTCTGAATCTCATAATAAGATTCAGCACACAAGTTATCTTCAGGCAAATACTCTTTAAACAACTCAGCCCATGCATTCATACAAACTTCAGGTAAGTTATGATCAGTTTTGATATTCATCATCCTAGCTGCCAAAGATAATTTAGAAAGACCTTCTCTACAACCTTCATAGATTGGCTCATTTGCTGCTGCTAGCATTTCATAAAATCTTTTTGCATCCAAATTAGGCCCCTCTACATTTTCAACCTCCTCTATTACTGATGTTGTTTCACGAAATGCATCGGTAACCATATCATGCATTCTATCGTGATCTAACATATGATTTTCTTGAATAACACTTTCAGAAGGCAAATGTGGTTCATCTCTGTTACGAACATTTTCAACATGATTACTACTACTAGCTTCATTCCTATTATCACCCTCTCCATGGTTAAACCAAATATAGTAATGTGGGGTAAATCCTCTATTTACTATATGTTTCCAAACGGTTTCACCAGCAGCAAACTTCGTATTTTTGCATTTACAACATGGACAGAACATTTTACCCGTTTCCTTTGTGAGAGGTGTCTGTCCGGCCTGGTACATGAATATCTCTGCTCCGTTCAGAAATTCGTCTGTTACTTTTCCTGTTGAATCTTTATGCGCATACATCCAACTCCGAAGCGCATAAATATTTCCGGACATTTTTTTAACTATTTCTTGTTTTTTTTTGCTCTTTGGTTTTTTTTTTGTGCATCTTAAAAATGAGGGAGAAGATCATATTTATAGACAAATTTCGATTTTGGTACGTACAATGTTACAACTAATTAACGTTTAAATTATAACTTAACTACCAAAGTGCAACTTTGTTCTCGTAAATCAGTTGTTAATTAGATTTAAAACATTTTGATGTACTTTGGTCGTAATATTACATCTAATTTATGACTCCTTTAGTCGTTAATTAGATGTAAACTATTTAGATGTAAGTTAGTCGTAAAGTTACATCTAATGTACGACTACATAAAAATGTAGTCGTACATTAGATGTAACTTTACGACTAACGTACGACTCAGTGTATTAGTTGTAATTTTACATCGAAATTACGACTAATATTTACTTCGTCGTAACGTAGTCGTACAGTAGTCCTAAGTTTACGACCACCTTTTCGTAGTCGTAATGTTTGGTCGTTAGGCATGCGTTTTCTTGTAGTGTGGTATTTACTTCCCCAACGCACAGTACTTTTTTTAATGTAAACGTTCTTGTTCTATGTTTCGTCTAAAATGGGCCTTTGGGCGTTATTGATTCAAGAATTCGATATTATGGGTTGCAAACTTGCAATCGCCCAAAACGTTTTAAGAGATTATAGAATACAAAATTAATGAAAACTTATAACCATTTCAGAATTTTACACCAGTAAACTAAAACAGCGAAATCTATTATATTAAAAGAGAAGTCGTGACTTTTTATTCATGTGTGATTTTTTAATAAAATGAATTATAACTATAATTAGTCACATGACATTTTCAATCATCGTTAATCTTTATATTAAATAGAATCCCCTATATATTACATGTATGTAAACTTTGATTAAATCGACTACAAAATCAACAGAGCCAGACAAGTATATATTACATGTATGTATTTTTTAGTTTGTCGGGAAATTGGTCCTGTAGTCTCGGCAATACACTTTTCCAGTTTTAAATTTAGCGTTCTCATTTAAGCAAAAACATTTTTTACATTTCTCAATATATATATATATATATATAATAAAGAGTTGGACATTCTGAAATTTGGAAAAAAACATCATGCTTCACTTTGTCTCTTGATTTGATTCCACAATGCGATATTTCTGTGTTAGATGTTTATTTTTTTTACTGTTATTATTGGTTTTACTTTTAACTATTGTTTGTGTTTGCAGTTTGTGATGAAAGTTTGGTGCTTCAAATTAATATTTGTAATCAGCAAGCAATTATATCAGGTACTTTTAAAACTAATTTAAGCTAATTATATTTATATGTGGTATGATTAATCAGTGTTAAATGTGTTTATGGTTTACTTAGGTATACTGATCCCTTTATGATAAGTCAAAGTGATTTTATGAACATAAAAATTTAGTCATATAAAATTGAAATTTGCTTTTTTCTTAAGCAAAAAAATGTACGTGCGTATACGCACGGGAGTTAACTAGTATACTATATTATTCCATCATTAATAATCTTAATATTATATAATAAACAATAACTTCCTAATATTTTAAAGATTTCATAAATAAGAATAACAATATATGTCAGGGATACTGTCTTCCAAGTTTCCATATTTCCTAACTTTTCTATACTGTCTTCCAAGTTTCCATATTTCAGGGGTCCAAAAACTCTAAACACAAAAAAAAACTAAAAGAAATAAGTATATGTATAAAGGTGGTGTAACAGGACAGCATCTCCAATCTTATATCATAATTTATTTTACAGTAATTTTTTCACCAATCTCCCTTCATATTGAATTCCAAAAAGGAGTAAAGAAATAGAGTAAACCAACTTATTACCTTAAAATGAAATTAAATTTTATTTATTTATAAAATAGTCTTTTAATGTAAGTTTATTCGTTTTAAATTAAACATTGAGTATATTAATATTATTGTATTATGTATATCATAAAAATCTTACTACTACATTGAATATATAAATATTCATCTAATGAACTGTTATATGCAACAAAATATAAATAATATAAAACATAAAGAGCACAAATACAAAATACAAAATAGGTACCATAAAAGACTAGTAAACTACTTCCGGATCTACCATAATTATCAAAATATTGTTTAAACGATGTGGATGGAGGAGGAGCTCGTTGAGGTTGTTGTTGAAGACTCCGATTTTGTAAAATTTGTGTTTCTTGAGTTTGAATATCTGGATCTTGTATAAAAAAATAAAAATAAAAAATCTTCCCTCAGTTCTTTCAATGCAATTTTATTTTTAATTTCAAAATGATATTCTCTTTGTCCATTTGTCTGCTTTATTTGCTCCAAAAGTTGTTTATGTCCTTCCAAACTGTTAATAACCCACCAATATCTGATCGTCAAGCTTTTTTCAGTTTAGAATATTTCATTCTCCTTGTTTTTGAGAGGCAGATCCGCCAATAATATCACCATCATGATTGAATTCAAATAAAATGAAGACAAATTTGGATGAATTACTGCTAACTAATAACTTAAGTAGATATATTATTGTTTTTAAGTAATGCAATGTAATTTTGATGTAATAAATAGATTCCTGTGTAACAATGTTATGTAATTTTCTTTACATGATAAATATTCAGTTTCAGTTAATAATATTTTATAGAAGTATCACAATTAGAAAATGGACTTTGCAAATTTTATAAATGAAAGGTGATATTACTACTTATTAAATAAATATAAAACATAATATATTTAAAGAAGTTTTTTTGAATAGAAAATAAAATAATACATTGGAGTAAAACTCAACTTCATTTTGGAGTAGAAGACGAAGTTATTCGTTGGAGATGCGTTTAACTTGAAGAGTTTCGCATATGGTTTTAGACTTCAATAGAACAACTAAATATTTTGGTATCACTTTAAGTGATGTTTAAGGATTTTAGTTTTATTTCATAATAAGTAATGTTCTTATAATTCTATATAAATTTAATATTATTTGAAATTTGTATACTTTATTTTTTATTATTGATTGAATTAATTTTATTAATATTATTTTATGTAACTAAAGTAATTTACATAAATATTTGTATTTTCTTAATTTTTATGTAAAAATCTTAAACACCACTTAAAGTAATAGAGAGAGAATACCACTTATTTTGTGATTGATAATCTAACTTAAATATTGTGCACTCTTGGGTTCGTTTGTGGTCTTAATGCTATATTAGGTTTTAGACTTTTACCCCACATCCAAAACAAAAACAAAAATAAAAATAAAGTAAGGTCAGACAAAAGACCATGAGGTTTTCGCTGGTGGAAAACCTCATATTTGAGAACTCTATTACTTTACATCTGAACAAAACAACAAGTTTATTAACTTCATAGTAAATTCATAGTGTGGTCTCTTTTTGATTAAAGGGCTGTAACGACGACATAGTTGAATATTCAAACCAATATGTTCTTTAATAATATTGCTCACAGTCCCTCACTCTTTCTGTCTCCCAAAATTTCTTATTTAGTGAGACTTTCTGAATCGTATGTCTTTTTGTATCATTAATGTTACTAAAACAAGGTAAGGAGTCTGTTTTCCTCGTAGACCATAAGGCTCAAGCCAGCATGGTTTTTTTCTTCTAATTCTTAGTATCTAAACTAATAAAGTAGATTTTTTTATCTCCTTTGGGGAAAAAAAGACACCTGTCCCTATTTTAGTAAAACACGGCGTTTTGGTATCCGAGTTAATTCGAGTTCTGAATGAGTTTTTTTATAAATCTATGGGTTTTAAAATTTTCAAAGCAGGCCCACTCTTCTTCTAAGTTTTGCTGTCTCTTCTTTCGAAATTGCAGAGAAAGAACGAAGCTTGAGCTTCCCTGATCTTTTATATCCTTTCTCATCTCTGAAACGGCTCATTGATTCTTCATTGGGTTGAAATTAATGCGTAGTTATGCAACTCTTCCACTCCGCCGCATTGAATCACCCTTATCAATTCTATGAAGTAACCGTCTGAAGTTGTATCTATAAGTAACCAGTCTAACAATCATGGAGACTGGAGAGCAAAGCTTCAACGAAAAAATAAATGTTCTGCTTACCGATTACTGTGATGGCTAACTCCCACACCCTCCTTGACGATTTGAGATCCGGCCGCGTTTGTTGAGATTTTGGGAAGCCAACGCTTTGTATTAGTGTATGCAATAAGGTATGTGGGGATCTTAAGAATTGTTTTTACGAGTACTTTTACATAGATCTCTCTGGTTATGTTCTGGAAGTGATCTGATTATTGAGTGATGTTTTGTTTTTTTCTCTTTCTTTCTTGAAAAAAAGAACCGCTGAAGGCCGGAATTATGGGAGTTGACATGCTTCCTATCCATGTGAAGGTATACCAGTTGTTGCTTACAGTTATTAGTTTAAAATTTGGAACTGTTTATGTTTTTGATAACTGATTTGTTCTTCCCCTTGCCAGGCAACTCTCATCCAGTCCTCAATCAATTATCACAGGCTTACCCAAGCTCAGTGTTTTTGATGTTGCAAGAAGCAACACGAACTTCAGATTTTGTGATACTCATATGCTATTAGATTCACTAAGCAAACATGAAGAACACATTCTCTCTGAAGCCCAGACTTCATGGCCACCTCTCACCAGTTACTATCTCATTAACGATCATGTAAGGATGTACCTTATATTAGACTTCCAGAAATAAAGCAGTATTTTCCCTTTCTGAGAAAACGTTGTGTTACAAGATCCTTCTCTAGATCAATGAACCGGTTTGTTGTCATTCAAAAATCCCAGTCT
Organism: Hirschfeldia incana; assembly: GCA_026261945.1. Taxonomy (NCBI): domain Eukaryota; kingdom Viridiplantae; phylum Streptophyta; class Magnoliopsida; order Brassicales; family Brassicaceae; genus Hirschfeldia; species Hirschfeldia incana. Next base: position 691,906 of record JABCMI010000093.1, on the reverse strand, counting down.
CATTATATCTTTTGTCACTACTTTCAAAATGTTCTCTTTGAGTTTTTGTTTTCATGCTATGTTCATTGTACTGCCGCTACTCTGACCAGTTTCGTGTGGATGTTCTCTTTGAGTTTTTTGTTTTCATTGTTCCATCTCTATCTCTATATATTTGTCCCAGTATGATGATGCTGTGAAATGATCACAAGCACAAAAGAAATAAAAAGTTCCACTACCATCGTATGTACCTGTTTATTTCTAGCTTTGAAAAGCTAATTCAATAGGTTTGGATAGATATCATTTTTTTATCAGTTACTGGTTCTCTTCGTTGGGTTTGATTTGAACATCAAGTATCTGTAATTAGTAATCTTTTGTAAAGCCTAAAGTTTTAAACTTTTTCCTTCCTAAGCTCTTTATGGTGTGCTTAATTGTTTTTTAAAGCTTTTTGTAGTATAACTCGACGGGTTTCAGTAACAAATTAGTATCTTTGCATCATTCTAGCTTGGGACTAAATGAAATCACTTTCAAATCGTTGGCACACATATGTTGTACTAGGAAATTAAAAAGCCTTTGGTCTCATGCGTTTTCATTCAAAAGAAGACCATAATGAGCTACTCCGTTGTGTTGTGGGAGTGTACAGCATGGTCAAACGGCTAAAAAATCTCATGGTTAGGACACTGCTACTCTTTTTTTGTTTGGATGTGCATGTTGTTGGATTGGGTGGAGAAAGAAGCACAAGTGGAAGGGTGTCGACGTCTGAAGCAGAGAGGTATTTAGGGAGGAAGAGGAAGCTAGAGAACATAGGGAAATGGGGTCTAGACCTCCTGACCAAGCAACTTCAAACAAGGTGTGTGATTTGGACCTGATTGGGTTCATGGAATCGCAACTGCTCTACAAAATCTTTTGAGTGTTTTAAGATACTAAATATGTAGAACACACGTGAGATGAGTTTTGTTTTGCAACTGAAGAAGAGTTGTTTTTTTTTTTTTGCAGGAGAAACGAGGCAAAGTTGGACATGGTGGAGAAATAAAAGGAAGGAGTCATATCTGGCTTCTCGGGAGTCACTATCTTTCATCCAGTTTTTAAGAACTATCTTTCATCCACTGTTAATCACTGAAAAGCTCCTTAAAATTTCCAAGCGATATCAATATATCATCACACATCATGACTAATCATGGAGATATAAAATTATTGTGATATACATTTTTTGTTTTATGGTGTACATGAATGTATACAAAAAGACTTCATTCTCTATTTCTCTGATTTTCCAATAATTCACTATTCTGAATCTCTGATGAAAGATGCTGCTCGGGATTTAAACATGCAAACTGAAAAAAGAAATGAACTAGACAATCTGATTTACATAGATCTAAATCAGAAACTTTATTATTCGAATCAAATTAACCCATGAAGTGTTTTGATCGGAAAATACAACACAAATATAAATCCAAAACGAGTTAAAAGGAAGGGAAAAGACTCACTTCTCGTGTCGTAACTAAAGCGCTTCTTCACTTAAAAATATATATATATATATATATAGACCAAAAGATATTTTAATTTCACATTCCAAATTTCAGTTTCATTTACATACTGTTTTCGATTTTTGTTATAATTTTCAAACAAAAGATATAATTGTTCTTCCTCATTTATTAACATGTTCCATTGCCAGAATTAATTTCATACGAAAATAAAATAAAAAATATATGAACAAAACTTCACTATACATGTTTAGATTCATATTTCTTCTAAAATAAAATTTCAGTGTAGTTCTTTCTATACTTTCCACATGGTATGTAACAGTAAACATGTTTTCTAAATAAAACATAAATTTTAGTATATATATTTAAATTATAACTAAACTAACTTTGTTATGATTATTGGTTTTTTATTCTATTTTTCTTAAATCGATTAGTCACAACCACTTATGATATTCCATTTTAAACTAAGTAATTTCCAAACAAGATAATATGTTGTGGCCATTAACCACTATCAAATGGATTGGAAAAAAATATCATTATCATTCAATATATTATCATTTTCATATGTTTGAACATATTTTGTTTACCAAAACTATAAAAATGAATTGTAAATTTACTTTTAAAAAAATATATGAATTCGGCGCGTAGCGCCGGAATACCACTAGTATACCACTATTTTATAGTTATATTCCGTACGGCCATTATTCTGATGTAACATATTGAGCCTACCACGTTGTCTTCTTTTCAATTATTTATAAACGTTAAATCATATATATAATGAGGCACTTTCCTCTCTTCTTAATATATCCACATCAGATTTTATTAAATGTTTGTGGGACCCATCTTTATATTTTTGTTTTAAGATAATATGCATTTATATGAATATCACAAAATATCACTTAGTGCAGTGGTTTATGTATCATTAAAGATGTTCACAACCCGGGTTCGAATAGAGAACATGTGCTTTTGCATTTTTTTATGATTAAATTTAATAAAAGACAATTATGATTTTCACAAGTCGTCTTTCTCTTTATACTTTTAGACTTTCTGCAATATTGACTCCGAGAGCTCATAATTTTTCAAGAGTTATACATCAGTTTTTTCGTTTTTTCCATTTTCATATACTACTCGATTATAGGATGAAATGAGTGAAAAATAAGTTTTTAAGAATTTCAATTTTTGGATTGAGTCAGTATAAATCATCATCGTTGGTGTCTGAATTACGTTTTTCCGGTGATTTTACGGTCCTCGGTAGTGAGTTTTCGAACGTGATTATGTAATGAATTAATGATTGTTGAGTCCTTTTAACTTAACTTGCGGCCTATGACACTTAGTTTCTACATAACATTTAAAAGGTAATGCTGATGCGTCAGACATATCTAAAAAAACTTCATAATCATCTATTCTTTTGCACAGTCTCTGAATATGGCCTGTGATTCTCCCACTTTGTCGCTTAATTCTCACATCCGATGATAAACCATTACACTATAAACTGCTATATTCAGTAACATATCATTGAAACTCTTTAAATTGATAGAATTTCATAGTCCTACTGAAAACTTGATTAGTATAATGTCCGATAAGACATGTACGCCATTGAGAGATTCACTAATTTCTCATACTTCAAATTTGAATTAGAACACACTAATAGTTTCAAGGAGAAGGCGAACAAAATCGTTTACACAACTGATAACTACAGGAAAAACCAATGAAAAAGAAACACAACTTTTTGGACGGATCAAGAGAGTTCGCATTGACCTGAGAGGAGTTCATAGAAATTCATTTTTTATTTCTGTTAAAAAATTCCACCTTGACTATTTTTCTAGGTATGTATATATTATTGCGTTATATTTAATAAAGTGTTTTATTAATATATGTATATATTATTGTGTTATGTACAAAGTGTAGCTATCTATGGGTCCTCAAGACATTATCCATGTCGTATTCTTTAAAAAATATCGCCTCTATTTTACACAAAGCAAATGAAAAGCTGTCATTTACACCGGAATATTTAAGGCTACTAATTAATGGGCTAACAATAACCCAATTTAAAACCTCACTAATTAATTGGCTTACAATACTGAAACAGACATTGTTTACAACTCAACCAATTTTAAAACCACCATCACCTTATACATTAAAAAGTAACATGTTAACTAAAATGATCACCACCTATTTAGACTACTTACTTTATCAAAAATGATTTAAAACTAAATCAAACCAAAAAGTAAACAAACTATTTTAATTGATTTATATACATATAACTGATTTATATACATTTATTTGAGTTTAACTCAAAATAACTTATTTACACACATATGAAATATTATTATTGCACCGTTTTATACAATTTAAGATTCTAATATTTGTAGGCATTTGATTAAATACAATCTTCTAACACACATCTCCTGAGCTATATTAGCAACTTTCCTAAAAAAATTATATGAGAATCTATTAAAACTTTAATATTTATCCACACAAGTTTAACAACAACATTTTTACCAAGGTTTACTCCATCGTAAAATTAACAACTACACAAGTGTTTTTTAATCGTCATGTGTTAATTGCCTTTCTTATTTCTTATTCGAAAAATCAAAATACAGACTGATAGTCAACATTTTTTTTAACTCTTAAATTGTAAAGTGCTTATAAATATCAACCCATCAATGATTTTCAAAATTATAAAGGTCATGGTATATACATGATTTACGAGATACATTGAACAAACATGCAAACAGTGAATGAGCTTGCAATAGAACGATTGCTAACCATTTCAGTTTATCAAGGAACCCGATATCATCTTCATTATAGGTTTTTGGTGGTCCTAGAAATCCAATTCAAAGAATGGTTAAAAAACAATATAAAAAGTATTAAACAAAATTTGCCACTCAAGAGAAAAACAAAGATGTTGCATGCAAACTACTGTTTACAGCTAGAAGAAACAAGTTAAAAATAACCAATTCTCACCAATACAGCTACACCCGAACTTAATATATCAACCAAAATAACACAATGAAACACATGCACCTCATGAAAAATTAGAAAATCTTTTTCCAGCTCCACAAAAGACGGAAGGATTTTTTTTTTAATTGGCTTAAGCCCTAACGAAGATCCAAACAGTACAATGTGGTTTTCTAGCAAAGCATACGCTACACCAACGGCAGAAAATATGTATCAGAGTTTATCACTACCCCTCAACCCTATTACAATACATATCTTTGAAAATTAATAACCACAGTAAACACACAAAAATCACAAACAAATCATCGTATGAACATACTGAAATAGAGCAACACAAACGTCAACGACTCCGCGCTTGCGCGGAGCTCCACCCCTAGTTACTATAATTGGTTCCCAATACAACTATTATGATGATATCTTTACTTCCGTCGTTTTGATCTACGAATAATTATTTGCGTTTAAGAGTTTGTTCAAGAAGTATCTAATAGATATTGATCCATCCATTTCAAAATAATGTATATTTTAGAGTTTTCATAATTATTAAGAAAACACGTAAAATTTTGATAATAAATACATTATTTTTTGTGTTTAGCTATTTCTTTTGATTTTTAACCAATCATATTTTAGTAAACACATTTAATAAGAGTGATTGGTTAGGTTTAATATTTTTACTATAGTTTTATTCATTTTTAAATCACAAAATTTTACTAATTATGTTGTAATTTTATTTTTAAAAGTTAAATCCTACATCAAGTTTCTATAAATATTTACCAGTCATGTTTTGACTTTATTTCTAAAACTACAGCAAAAAAACTAAAGCAATTTTTTTATGTATTTTAAATAAAAAATCTAAAGTTTCTTTTATATGTTGTAGAATCTCTAAAAAACATCTATTTTATCAAATAAATTAGATAATCATAATTAAAAACATCGATAAATATATTTATAGAATTTAATTTTGGGTGTTTTTAAAATTATTAAAATATTTTAAATATATAAATATTATTTACATAGCACATTTTAAGTAACAGCAAACTTTGATAATTTATAAAAAAATATTAATATAAACTATTTAATTGATAAAAATAATTATTTTAAATATACATCACATATTTTATTTAAATATCTACAATCTATAATTTATAACTACAATAAATTTAACTACAACTTTGCAGAAAAAATCAACATTAACAACTTTACAACTACAATCAATTTACTTACAGTTAAATTTTTATAATTAAATTTTTAGAGTTACAGTCAAACCGATCATTACATACAATGATAATGTAAAATCTTGATCTTTTAGAAACAAAATATTTTTCTAAAACATAGATCATTCTGAAACAGAAAAAGTATTTGTTAAATTCTAGTAAACTTCTGTTAAAAAGTACCAAAAAATTAGACGGTACTAAACTTAATAGTATTAAACAATCGCAAAAACTGTGTTGAAATTTGGTGGACGTTAACTTATTCACTATATGCTATCTTGAGTGAATAAATAAAAATGGTTTGATAATTTCATGTTCCAAGAGATTTTTTTTCTTCTTTTGTAACTGAAAGAGATTGATTTTTGTCTTCCGAAAAGGAAGGAATTGATCTTTAACCTCAACTACAAAGCATTTGTTCCTAGTTAGAACGCTAGACCATCACTACTCATATATGTAATAGGTTTTGCAAAAACGAAATAAGTTCTTTTTTTAGTGGAGATGGTTCATATGTAGTTGTTTATAAAGTTGTACTGTTCTTTTAATAAATAAAATGGTCGTCTCTATGATATGTTAATACTTAATATTAAGTTATTAATAACTTAAGTTTTAATAACTAGGCATTATGAAAGTTATTAATGGTCGTCTCTGCCGCATACATAATTCATTGGGCCGGATTTTTTTTTTGAAAATTATGAATAATAGTTCTGTTCTTTGGGAGTACGTGATTTTAATCAGAACTGATTTTTTTTCCCGGATAAATGAAGAAAACAGCAATTATTCTGTTTTGGCATCTTGTTATCCTGCGTTATTATGTGGCGAGGAGAAGATATGGACAGAATTTAGAATATATTACACAACTTCTATTATCAATTATCATCAAGAATAAAAATAAGAATATCATCATTTTGTTGTGACCCATACAAAAAGAAAATAATTAAAACATTAAAACTAGCCCTTTCTTTCTCTCATAGATCATTCTAGGGTTGCTGAAAAAAAAAAGAAAGGAGCCCTATTACCTTTTCCTCTTTCCATTTTTGCTGAGCTCCAGCTTTTTTTTTCCTTGTCCTCGACGTTGAGTTCATCCACAGATCTTTCAGAATTATCTTCTGCTGAGAAATTCTTGATTTAAAATTAACCCTTTATTAACTATATATCTCTTCTCCAACTAATCTGCCGACATTTCTTCTTGCTCCGGTGAGATCTCTCCCTATCTCTCTCTCGTTTATGATTCTGGTTATCTTACCTGGTCATTGGTTGGTTTAGGGTTTCCATCTTACAGATCTTGTGCCAACAGAACTAAAAAAGTCCAAAGAAGAGAAGATGGTGAGAGGAAAGATAGAGATGAAGAAAATAGAGAACGCCACGAGTAGACAAGTGACTTTCTCAAAAAGAAGAAACGGATTGTTGAAGAAAGCTTACGAGCTCTCAGTACTCTGTGATGCTCAAATCTCTCTCATTATCTTCTCTCAAAGAGGAAAACTTTTTGAGTTCTCTAACTCAGAGTATGTCTTCTTCAATTTCTTCGTAATTCTTTAATAATTTAATTTAACTTTCTTAATTTTATCTTTTTGGGGTTACTTAGACTTTTTACGTTATGTGTGTATGTGTGTTTGGTCTGAATGTTTCTGAATCGTCATTGACTAAAAGCTACCATCGTCGATGTTGGTACTTGATGAGATTCTATCCTTGTCCGAATCATAAAGATTTCGTTCTTCTCTACCTCGATTAGTATAATTTTATTTTATTTTGTCTATATATCTAACATTCACATGATTAGAAATCCTATCTAAGTGTGTAGATTTATATGCGAGTGTGTTTGCCTAGGGTTTCCAAAAACTTCTTGAAAATATGAACAAAAACATCATCGGAACTGGCTCTTAATGTGATTTAGATGATTATTTAGTCAGATCCGTACCAACTTGCACATATTTTAACCCGTTTTGTGATAACTTATGGTTTGTTTTGTTGCATCTAGTTAGGTTGTGTACTATCGTTTTTGGTGTTCGCTAGCTATGTCTTTATTTGGGCTCTACTTTTGTAGTCATACTAATTATAAATGATCTTCTTCATCTGATTCAGGTTCGTAGTTTACATACTTCCCTGTTTGTGAGTGTATATATATATATATATATAAACTTGTGCTGTAGCCAAAGATAGATCCAATAAATAGATATGATTGAAATTCTTTTCTAATGGTTTTAGATTCAGTTATTTGATTTTGTGAAAAAAATTAATTTCAAAAATAAGTAGACGTCAATAAATGGAGACATTTTATAAGAAAAATGTACGTTGAATCCGCAGGGAATGGGTTTAAATAGTTACCTAGAGAGATATTTTTAACCAACAAGCAAAAGATAATATAGTACAACATGAAAGAGATGGGGGAGTTAGGTGAATATTTACTCTATCAAATAAGCTAGATTTTCAAGTTTCGTTACTATCTAGAGCTAGCACGTGTTATCTCTAAATCTCAGATGTATCACATTTGATTGAACAAATAAATAGCGAAAATTTACAGTTCGTTAATTCCAATTTCTAAATAGAGATGGCTGTGTTTTGATCACCAGCATGCAGAAGACGATCGAACGTTACCGCAACTACACAAAAGATCATGAAACCATTAGCCACAACTCAGAAATTTGCATCCAGGTTTGTCGCCAAACTTCTTTTTTCCTTCCGTTTAGTTGGTTTTATCATATTATTTGGGAGGAGGAAAACAATCAGAATTAATTTACATGATATCTTTTGGCTAATGTCCTAGAGATTTACATGATTTCATGATGTTGATTCTCTTTTGGCGTTTCATGGCCTACCAAATCAAATCTTGAGCGATTTTATCAAAAATTTACGTTGATTGTCAACAGTGTATATATACATATTGGGTCGATCGATAATCAAAAATATTGTTCAACCGCTTATATTGGCCATATACAAAGGTTGTATGTTTTGTAACTTCTTTTGCGTCATATGTGATTTCATTTTGTGAGCATAATGTAGCAAATGAAGCAAGAAGCAAGCCACCTGATCACAAAGATTGAATTCCTTGAGTTTCAGAAGCGGTATCATGCCTTAACCTTTCATTTCTTTTTCCTTTTTTTTGCCACTCTTGTGATTGTTTATTTTTAGAAGAGGTGCTTTCCTTTTCTAAATTAATTTGAGCACATTATCTTAACCAATCAAACTAGAAAAAAAAAACCTTTTGTCTGTGTTAAATTTTTGCCTTTATAATTTAAAAATAAATATTTTATGAAAAATGACTGAAGTCGTTTTAATATACAACTGTATTTTTATAAAATAAAAAAAGAAATTGTAAACGCCAACGCTTGTATTAGAACTTAGAGCATCCCCATCGGTTCAAATTTTTATACAGGTATCTAAATCTAAATCCATTAGTTTTTTAATAAAGTATAATTAAAACATGTTAAAGTATTTTCTAAAAGGTCAGTCAGAACATGTTTGAATTTTCTCTCATATTTTCTTCTTTTTCTAAATTGTTGAGATATTCCTAATAGTTATTGTTGGAAGTGTTCTTAGAACCAATCCGCACTTAGGTGTTGTCTTGTTGGCCGAATATAAAAATTGATTTTTACTAAATGCCAGTGTGTATTTACTTCAGAAGTGAAATTATATAGACATTTGCTGATGATAGCATATTTCACTACTATCAATCTGGATTTTCTAAGAGAACGAAAATACTTGTTATACTGTGCAAGTTACATCCTGCAGTGGTGGAGGAATCCAAGAAATATATTTGATTTCAAATATAAGAAGTATTATATGAGTTTTTACAAAATTACGCTGTCATTAACCCCCTTTTACGTGTGTAGGAAGCTACTGGGTCAAGAACTTGCTTCATGTTCTCTAGAAGAGCTTCAAAAAATTGATAGTCAACTCCAAACAAGCTTGGGCAAAGTCCGAACAAGAAAGGTATATATACTTCCTTTTTCCAAAGATAAATATACTTCATTATTATCTTGGTAGATATATATGATGATGCTCAAATGCAAAAAAAAATGTATATATATATATATATATATATATGTATAGATGAATGTTTTCCCATACCAACCGTCTACTTATTGTCCTCATTTAGATACAAACTTGAACAGGGGGTTTTTGCAGTGATTTGGAGACATATCTCAATCAAAATTTACCAAAACATCGATTCACACTTGCGTATAATTTCTATATTAGTGTTTTATCATAAAAGTTCATTAAAATAGTTGGAATTTTTTAGGCTCAGTTGTTCAGGGAGCAGTTGGAGAAGCTAAAAGCAAAGGTACAATACCATATAATATGCTAAGAATATGATTGTGTGTGTTTTTTGTTTGGTTGCACTGTAATATATAAATGGTTGGAAAATGTGACTTCGTTTCAGGAGAAGCAATTGTTAGAAGAGAACGTTCAGTTACATCAAAAGGTAATTCAGCTTTAGTTCCGATTAATATATCTAGACAATACTTATCCAACTTAAAATTACATTATGAATTGACAATGTTTAAGATGCTGAAAATATTATCTGAAGAGGCTCTAATTTCTCGGAAGGATATTACCTTTGTCATTTATTTTTTTGTACATCTTCCTTTCTTCTATATATAGATAGACGTATACAAATGCGATTTTGTGTGGTTGATGAAATTGCAATCTATACTATGAACAGACTGTCATGGATTCATGGAGAGCGTCGATTGATCAACAAGAGAATTTCAGAGTTGTTGATCTGAATTTGGAAGTTCAAACTGATTTATTCATCGGATTGCCTCAAGAGACACTGCAATGATTTATTCATCGGATTGCCTTTAGAGACACTGCAAATAACTTTATATTTTATCATCAAATCCTTAAATTGTCGAGGTGGATTTGTGACATTATCTTATGATTGTTGTGATTGTTGTCCTTACATAGTTTTTTATAACATCTGTCCTTACATAGTTAATAAGAGAATAATACCTGTATTTCTTTTTTAGAACACTAATAATACCTATATTCAAATCATTAATTTAATTACGAAGTATATAAGGGATGCAGGTTTTTTTGTTCAAAGGATATGTGCAAGTTATAACCTTTTAACTAAAGTTTTGTTCGCATAACTAATCTTCCAAGCTGCGTGGTCGTTGGGATGAAAGTATTTGCCACACTCTGTTTATATCGTGGAGATATGCAGGTTATAACCTTTTAAATGCAGGTCTAACTTTTCCACCGAGAGGTTTCTCTCAAAACTCTGTCTTTCTAAACATTCATCACCTTGTGTCGTGTATCAAAAGCAAAGACTGCCATGAGCATCTCAAGCGTAGCATTTCTTGGATTCTTTGGAACATCTGGAAGGCTCGTAACGCTCTGGTTTTTGAAAAGGTCAGATGGGACCCCGCGTCTGTCCTATTGAAAGCTGAAGAAGAAACTAGAAGCTGGTACGAGGCGAATTTCCCTGATTCCCAGTCTACACAGCCGGCTCATGAAGTTCAGTGTGTTGAAACTAGGTGGATCACACCGTCTCAAGAGCTACGGAAGTGTAATATAGGATCTTCTTGGTCAGCAAGTAACCAGAGAAGTGGAGCCTCGTGGGTTGTGAGAGACTCTAGAGGAAATATTCTTATGCATAGTCGTCGCTCCTTTTCATCTGTAAGGAGTAAAGAAATGGCAGAACTACAGGCGACGTGGTGGGCGGTTGATTGTATGTGCTCTATGCGTATGAACAACATCATCTTTGAATCCTCCCTTGCTTTGGCTAGGACCAGTTTATTAGAACCCTATCTTCCTGAGGAAACAGGCGTGTTGGCTCACCAGATTATCGACACTATCAACAAAATAGAAGTCTGGTCTCTGGAGTTTATCTTGCCTTCTCGGAATAGTCTTGCTATGAAGATCGCAGAGAGTGTCACTGCAGAGCGAAGATACCAGTCCTATATCGCCAACGGTGGGCCTAGCTGGCTTCTTCCTTTGATCTCTGCAGAAGCAATAGCCTGTTTACCCACTGTTTGAAAGAGTACATGGTCTCCTCACTTTGTTCAACAAGTGAGAGATTTGAAGTGATGTACTCGTCTTTTCCAATAGCCTTTCCTGGCTTTGGTTTCTCGTCTTCATGCCTATTGGTGTGTTTTATTTCACTTTCTGACAAATTGATGAGAATAAAGAACACAAAAGTGTTTATGGAAAATTATATTAGACTCTCATAAAAATAATGTTATAAGATGCATAGTTTATATAGAAAATAAATCAAACTAATTTCCTAAACTAATATGGAATAGTATATAATAGATAATGATAAGTTTCCTATTCTAATATATTGATGTATATTCTAATATTGACCATTGGAGTAGGTCGATCTTCCAGATCTCCTAATACCCTCCCTCAATCTCATATGTGGTAACACGTATGAGATTGGACAATCTTAAAAATATAGTAGTAGAAATAATTCAAAAGCTTGTGAAACAACGATTGTTGATGATGTTGCAGAAGCTTGATGAATGTCTCGTAACTCTTCTGCAATTCCGCGAGTTGAGATAGATGTTTGTTTTATCCATCCTACAATGAGATGATTGTTTGCTATCCAATCTTCACGGTAGGTTGAATCGGCTGCTGGTAGACTGCCGTTAAGAAATCTGAATCTCTCGTGAGCTAATAGCCATACGAAAGTAGATGAATGAATGTTTTTTTTAGAGATCTCGAAACACAAAGAATCGAGAAGAATGAAGAAGATGATTATATGTTGTACTGCGATTTTGCAAAGACAACAAGATGAAAAAGATGTTTTGAATTGATGTTCTGTGTTTCAAAGATCACGAAATCACAGGAATTGATGATGATATGATATGTTGATCTTCAATTTTTGAAGAGCAACGAGATGATGAAAAAGATTAGAAGTTTTTAGTTTTGTTTAGGCTCTGATACCATGACAAATTGATGAGAATAAAGAACACAAAAGTGTTTATGGAAAATTATATTAGACTCTCATAAAAATAATGTTACAAGATGCATAGTTTATATAGAAAATAAATCAAACTAATTTCCTAAACTAATATGGAATAGTATATAATAGATAATGATAAGTTTCCTATTCTAATATATTGATGTATATTCTAATATTGACCATTGGAGTAGGTCGATCTTCCAGATCTCCTAATACTTTCGTTTTGCTTTTAAGTACTCATTTTGAGTTTGGTTTGTTTTACTTTAAACTGATGATCCCTTGCCTTGGTGGCTTAATAAGATAACAGTGTTAAAAAAAAACTAATCTTCTATTTCAGTTTCAGAAAACACTAATCTTCAGTTTCTTGTATTGATAAAACCATAAACTACACTTTTTTGAATGAGTAATTAAACGACAAAATTTAAATAATATTTTATAATTATAATCAAACAACAAAAATCATTATTTTCGATTAATATTAAAACTTTATGTTATTATCACTTAGGTGGATTTTTTTTAATGATATCATTATAGAAAATCAATTTAAGGATAAAGAGTTATTTCCAAAAGTTCATTGTGGGGAAACAGGAGATGCAAGCTTTGGTATTTAGCTCAAGAATTGGAGAATGGTCAAGAGATGGAAATAAGTTGTGAAACAAGACAGAGGGATCGATTATGACTGGAAAGCTCCACCTTGGAGTGTTGTAAAGTGTAACATTGGAGTTGTTTGGTCAAGAAAGACAAAGATAGCTAGAGCTTCTTGGGTCTTGACGGATCATAACGGAGTGGTGTTAGTCCATAGTCGTCGCCCTTTTGGATCGGTGAGGTCAAAGGATGAGGCATTTTCTCTAAGTGTAGCATGGTCGATGGAAAGTATGGTAAGCCATAGGTGCCTAACAGGGGTGCTCGACTTATTGCACAGAACGTGGTTGAGGACAATAGGTTTCAGTCTTATGTCGCTTTAGCCCAACCCCGATGGCTTTTGAACCTTTTTGTTAGGGAAGCTCTTTGCTTGTGAAGCATGCTCTCTTTGATCTTTTGGTTGTAAATAGGGCAATCAAAGTGTAATCTGAATGTTCCCTTGCACTTGGTTATATCAATGAAACTTTCAGATGGAAATTTTTTTTATTGCTATATTTTAAGAGAATTGTGTTAATATAAGAGTCTCCAACTATGTCATATTTTTACTTTTATAATAGCATTTAGAGACAAAATCACTTAAATCCACTTTTATTTCTATCTCTAAAATAGAGATTCTTATTTTCTCATATATTTATAGAGGAAGAAATAGTATTTTTTTATATTTTGCTATATATTTGGAGATTTCTATTTTAGATAAATATATTGAAGCAAAACACATTTCTATTATAAAATTATTTTATCTTAGAAGTAAAAATAGAAAAATATATTGGAGATGGTCTAAGAAAAAGACACTAATTATTGGTTGATTTTCGGTCGAATGGTGCGTGTTTGATTATCATTGTCTAGTTTTTTTTTTTTTTTTTTTTTTTTTTTTTTTTTTTTTTTTTTTTTTTTAACCAGGTGTTGGCCACCCTTCGAGCAACCCACCACCTAGGCCCGGCGCCAGCCTTTGCCTGTACCTTTTTAAGGGCCCTGGGCACGCCTCCCCCTCCCCGCGAGTCGAACAGCCGACCTCCCTCTCCTCCCAAAGAGGTTGGTACCACTGGACTACGAGGTCCTGGGTATCATTGTCTAGTTGGATTCAGAGAAATATTTATAAAACAATTACTGTATATCTAAACAAAAGTCAGCTTTAGATTAAAGTACGGTAAAAAGTAGTTTTGTCACGGAACTCTTTTTAAAAAGTTAATTTCATTAAAATTCATTTGATTTTTTAAATTAATAAGATGATATATGATTAGGTCATGCCTCGAACTTTTATCATTAAAATATTTTTTTCTTTAAAGTATTTTTTTCTCTTTTGTTATTTTCGTCAGCAGAGAAAAAATGTCGACTAAAGGGTTTCAAGGGTTTTTGACCATCGACCATAGTTTGTGCACAAAAACAAATCGACCTTAGAATCTCAATTTTCTCTACCGAAATGGGTCACGGTTCATCAATAATGACTCTTAGCAAAAGCATTTGCTCATCAAATTATGGGCCTCCAATCAGTAAGGGCCCAATAAATTAAATTAGTCTTTTCTTGGCTTATCTCGCAACCAACAATCTAGCAATAGGTTACTAAGGATAATATGATAATAATAAGATGCAGATAGGGTTATGTTACTTTAAACAATATTAAGACTATAATATATAGGAGATAAATGCATCAGCTTAGCTGCTTATTCTGATGTTTTTGAAATTTGAAAACTCACTAACTCCGACTGTTGCTTCTGTTAAATATTTGATTCATTATATTATATACTTATGATAAGACTGTCATGGATAAACAGAGATCAGCCAGGTCACAGGTGGTGAAAGAACTCGCTAATTATATATAACCACTATATATAGATATATTTTTTTTACACAAACCGACGCGCTGACAAAAAATAATTCACTTGGTGATGCAATTTTTAACATGAAAGTTCTAGCATTTTAAATTCTCGATTTCTAATGTCGCATAGTTTGTGAATTTTTTAAATAACCGCGTTCGTAAGCTTGTGTACTATTAAGTTTGTAAATCTTAGTATAAATTGTGATCGTAACATTTTAAACGGTCTCGAATTGTTCAACTATATATATGTAGAGAGAGAGAGAAACATTGCTGAGGACATATAAGTTTTGTCTAAAAACAACTTGTTTGGCGTTTTTCAGACCTATGAAAAATCCGAGCTTCTAGATGATGATTGGCGCTATGTCAAATCTTTTTTTTTTTTTTTTTTTTTTTTTTTTTTTTTTTTTTTTTTAACATACCTTTATTCATAATAGTTATCCCTTCCCTAAGATGATTGGCGCTATGTCAAATCTTATATAATGAGCATGCATGCATGCACGCTTGAGACAAATATTAATGCATATACTTTGAAGCTCTAGAGTCCGAATAGAGAACATTTACAGAACATATTATGATATTGCACAAAAAAGTATTATACACGAAGTAATCAGGAGTTTCATAGAAGATGGCGACATGTCGTCGTGTCTCATGCGTTTTGAAACCCTTGTGTATACTTCTTCTTTGGGACACATACTTTCGTTTGGATCCGGCTGGATCGATTTGAGTTCAGCTGGGTCAATTTAGGTTGGTTCGGTTCAAGTTTTTTTGTCCACTATCTCTCCATTTCAAACTGGATTTTGTTTAAAGTTTTCATATAAATAAAAAATATTAAATGTTCAGTTTTCTTTTAATTAAATATATAATATTTATTTTTTTATTTTAATTCACATAAATTAGTATAGAAAATGCATCAAAATCATAGGATAATATTCATTTGTAACAAAAAAAATATTTTATACTTGTTTAAAAAAGAAGAGTAGTAATTATATGCTTTTCTGGAAAACCTAGTAATCATATGTTAATTAAGTTTGTATCATATCATCAATAATAATCGTAATACGTAACTTTAAGGTATATCAAGTGTTTTTGGTAAAAAAGACTTATTATCTTTCATCCCAACAGAAAATACATCTATCGAAAGTTTTTTTTTTGGTAAAACATCTATCGAAAGTTTTTTTTTGGTAAAACATCTATCGCAAGTTTTATTGAGTTCTTTATCAAAAGAATATTTATTAGTACATTCTCGTACGTACATTGGTAGGAGGAGCCATGCAAGGCTTCTTTCTAACACTTTACGTCTGCTTTTTAACTTTACACTTTTTCTTGATTTTCTGCAAATCTTTTTCAGTTTACCTTTGGATTTTATAATAATAATAATATTTACGTAATTAAAATGGAGTAAAGTATATTATTTTTTTGCTTAAAAGGGTCGCCCAACTGCATTTGCTAATAGTACGAAAAGAAATATAGAGCAAAAAAAGATGAAGAAAATTATATAAATCCGTATTTTTCAACTGATCAACTGCAATTTCAAGAATTACGTTGTCTTAATTTATACCGGAGAATAGGAGCCGGCAAAATATCCGTAAAATTTGATTCGATTCGTTATTCGTTTCGATCCGATCCGAAAAACATGGATATTTATAACTTACAAATCGATGCAAATACTAAAATTCAATATTCATCAAAGACGAAGCAAATCACAAATATTAAAATTCTGGGGAGCGGATATTTAATCCGATCTGGCAATATATAAGTACATGTATTATCTTGATTATATTTAAAGTTTTAAATGTATAAGATTATACAATTATTATTTTGACATATGCATTGGCAACTTTTATTCACATTATTACTTATATAAAAGTAGTACATAAAAGGAAGAAAAATGTTTGATGATAATTATAATTTTGTTCTTAAATTTTGTGTTATTATAACTGTTAACGAAGTTTATTTTTTTTATAAAATATGAAGATTCACTATTTTTTTTTTAATTTTTTATACCATGTAAAAATATGTTATACAAAACAAATCTGCATCGAATCTTTAAGATTATTTGTATTAATCATAACATGTAAGATATCCATAAGTATTTGTAAATATTCGTAGATATCTATTTATTTTTTGGATATTCGTTTTTCGAATATCCGTATTTCTCTGAAACAAAACAAATACAAAAATTAAATATTCATAATATACGAAGCAAATCACAAATACCTTCAAAATTCTAGAGATCCGATCCGTGCCCAGACCTACCGGAGATTCAAGAACAAATAATCTGACACCCATGACACCATTTTTATGCTAGAAAGCAACACGACGCCCTAACACCTATAAGTACTTGCATCAAAGAAAAACTTAAAAATACTACATTTCACATATCACACACACACACACACACATATATATATATATATATATATATATATATATATATATGAACAGAAGCAATAATTAAATTTGATGAACAAGTTTGCTGTAAATTCATTTCAAAATAATCCAGAAATACATCGTTAGTTGCAGTAGAATTGCTAGAGGCCATCATTTCAGTCTTAGGAAAAACATTATCGTTAAGCATGAATATTTTCCGAATTAACGAAGAATGTCTTTCTCTGTTATACGCACATTAGCGCAATTAATCCATGATATACGATTCTCATGCCACAGATGAGAATGTTGACATGCGCCAGTTGATAATATTGGTAGTATCGAAACTAAGTATTATCTACACCTTCAACTTCAAGTTTCTTAAATCTATTATATTAAAAGAGAAGTCATGACTTTTTATTCATGTGTGATTTTTTATAAAATGGACTATAACTAGAATTAATCACATTATATTTTAATCATCATTAATTTTTATATTAAATATAATATACTACATTATTCCATCATTAATAATCTTAATATTATATAAAAACAATAATTTCTCAATATTTTAGGGATTTCATAAATAAGAATAACAATATATGAAATTCAACTTATATTAAATTATATATCAAAATTTCGAAAAACTTTATAAATATTTTAACACAACTTAATTTTCAAAAATTATATGTAAATTTTTTGAGTAATTTTTTAATTAGTTTTGAAATATTACTATACACTAATATATTCAATTGTTGTATACAAAATGAAAAAATATTATATTTTTTTATCAATTATACAATCCCAATAAATTATATTAAAATACATATTATTATGTCTATCTAAATATTTTAACAATATATTAATTTTTTAAAAAATATATATGTAAATATTTCACTAATTTTGTAATTAGCATTTAAATATTATTATGCAATATTTAAAGGGCGGATAAAAATTCAACAAAAATTAAATATAAAATAATTATCAAATAGGTTTATTCATGCACATATTAATTTTTTTTAAAACTAAAGACAAGTACAAAAATATAAATATGTAATAATAAGAGTCATATACATGTGATGGTTTTAGAAATTTTACAACATGTAAACTATAAATTATTTTATTTTAAATATTTAAAGAAACATTAAAATATATGACTAAAATTAAATCTAAAATATATTTTTTGTCATTAAATCTAAAATATTTATATATATATATATATAACTAATCTAAAATATATATTAATATATTAAGTTATAAATTTAAATTTTTTAACTATCTTATTTAGTGAAAAATTATATTATCTTTGCAGATGATAATATTTTAATATTCTACCGAATTCTATTTCTATTTATTATTTATTTATTCAGTAATGAAATACTAATATAACAAATAAAAATAAATGAATAAATGAATACATGTGAAATTTTGAAACAATCTATTTGATGAAAAAAGTATACTCTAATATTATTACGTGTGATTTTTTTAAATGGACTCAATGAACTATCAGTTAACATCGTTTATTATTAATAATAATATAACTTATATATAACATGAATAATATAATTTGTTTCCTAATAAACAGGAAACATAACCACAATATCTTTTGATATCTTTTTATTTAAATTTTTTTTGAAAAATCTGTTTAAAAAGATTTTTAAAAGATCTTAATTTTCAAAACTTATATGTAAATATTTACACTAATTTCGTAGTTAGTTTTGAAATATAATTTAACATTAATATATTTAGTTATTGTTTATAAAATGAAATATAAATATTCTATTATATTTTTATCTATTATATAATCACAGTCAATTATATTAAAATTTATTATCTGATTTAAATATCTTAACAATATCATAATTTTCCCAAATTTTGTAATTAGAATTGAACTATATATTATTATGTATTAATAAGTATATTTTTATTGTTTACAATATGTCGCATATTAAATTGTTTAATAAAAAAAATACAAGATAAATATATTATAAAAGACAAAAAATACATGTAACAGTTTTAAACAATTGATTATTTACAATATATATATATATATATTATTTACAACATGTAAACTATAAGTTATTATATTTGAAATAGTTATAAAACATTAAAATTAAAAATGTATACCATTATCAATTTAATATATATATATATATATATATATATATATATATATATATATGTGTGTGTGTGTGTATGTGTGTGTGTATATATATATATATAATCAAAAATAACACCCGCACGATTGTGCGGGTCGAGATCTAGTACACTCATTACAGTTCTTCTTGTTTTCTTTCTTTATTTTATTTTTGAACTTTATTTAAATATGCCATACGCTTAAAGAATACTCTCATGACATTTACAATTTTGCGGTGTGCGATCTGGATCTTTTACATATATAGATTTACCAACAAACATTTAATCCCCACAAACTGGGCAATCAATAAATATATCTGCAAGAAAAGATGCGAAAGAGGTTAACTATTTTATACTCTCTCTATCCTATTTTAAGTGGAGTTTAAGGTTTTTTCACCAAGATTAAAAAAATACAAAATTTTATGTAGTTTATCTTGGTTTTATACAAACGACATTAAATAAAACAGTTTAAACAATAGAAAAAGATACAATATTTTGTAATTGACTACAAATTTTAAACAACATTAAATTTTATCTAGAAAAGTGAGAATATCAATTATTTTGGAACAAAATATAAATCCTTAAACACCATTTAAAGTGGGACGGAGAGAGTATGAACATCAATAAATAGATTTTGGTCAACCCTGTAAATATGTTGAATTTAAATAACAGTTACTCCCTCCGTTCCTTAAAGATGATTGTTCTAGGAAAAAAATTTGTTTCAAAAAGATAGTAGTTTTACTTTTTCAATGTATGCTTTTATGAAAAATTGTAAGTTTCAAAAATATTAATGGTGTTTATTGAATTTCTATTGGCTAAAAGTTATTGAAAATTGTTATTTGCAAAAAACAATGCATTTACAATCAAAATTAATGAATTTTCTTAATATATGTGAAAATTCTAGAACTACTATCTTTTAAAAACAGAGGGAGTAGCAAAGATAGATCATATTATTAAAAGTCCTCACCCATGTGCTTTGCTCTTAATTATCTCGTATATTTTTCTGCTTATTTTGAATTTCCCGCCCAACGGTCGACAGTTTAGTTGGACAATCGACAAACAAGCTATGACATGCTATTTGATCAAAAAAATTATATATATTACATGCTCGTATGGGATAATATGTGTATAGTAGTATATACACCAAATATATAAACAGAATTACATTTAAATGGGTACGTAAACCTTTGAGAAAAGTTTTAATATAGATAACAGATGTTAAATTTTGAATGTTCCACAGTGTTAGAGACTGAGCTATTACTTTTGATCTCAGCTGTTGTAAATAAAAAGCTGGATATGACTAGATATGTTGAAGTGATAAAGATAAAATGTTATAATTATATAGTTAGATTGATTATTTTTGAATTAGAATTTTTTTTGAGAATTGGTTTCTTTTTTCGACTGATTGTTGAGAATTAGTTTCAATGCTGAAGTTTGTGCTGATAATGGGCTTGTAACTAACAGTTGTACGAATTTCATATATATAGTGATTAACATTAACAAGAAATATATACACATACATATACTAAGAAACTATATATACTATATGCATAATAGTTTGCATGAGTGGTGTCTTCATTACGACAGATGTAACTTTAATCTTCACGTAAATGTCTCGGGTCCATGCAAAATCTCTCTTTCGTGTTGTCTTTTTACTACTTTACAAGGTTCTCTTCTCCTTTTCACTTTTCTTTTCTCCCCCCTTCGAAATATTACATATTTATAGATAATATTATTCTTACGCTCCTTTACAATAATTATTTTGGACTCGTCAGAATTATTTAAGTTCTCTGAGATGCACAAACTCTCATGACATGATACCAAAGGATACATGAGATTCCTCTTGAAATATACGTACGTTTTTGTACTCATCGTCAACGTCATAATCGTCAAAAGCTTTTGAAAAGTTGTTGCTTCATGGCTGTATGTTAATTTTTTATTATTAACTTATATTCTCTTGATTTTACCTTATATAGTTTTAATAGGTTTAACAAATTAAGATACGTGAGGTCGAACAAGAAAATGAGAAGTCGAATAATTAACAAACAACCAAACAAATTGACAAACATATTTGAAATATATACCCAAATATATCCAAAGAGTACCGTGTACCATGTACTATTTCTAATTCAACTTTTCATCAAGATGGTTAAATAATTATAGTCCTCTCATGTATTTAATTATAAAAGTGTGAGAATCTTGTCACATCACGTAACTATAATGTAATATTTCTCATGGATTGAATAATTCTTTCTGCAAAAAGTATTAGTTGTGTCACATCGTCAGAGAGCTTGAAACCATTAACTACTGTGTGCTCCATTTGTTCCTTTTTCGTCCTTTGATGAAAAAACGAAGCAGGACTAATAAAGCAGGACTAATAAAGCAGATTGCAAATTAACTCGTAATTATGTAATAATTTCTGAGTGATCTCTTAAGCTTATATATGCGACACTCTATTATATTTTATGCGTGTGTTCTGTGGAAATAAAGATAAACGGTTTCACTAGAAAAAAGCATGTCCAATATATTTTCTTTTATTTGTTCGCATGACAGAATAAATGTAACGGGATGCAGTATATGTACTACATTCTACATCAGACCACGACATAGTTCTACCTACATAGTGATCGATAGTAAACAAATTTACTTACAAGATTATGACAAACGACTTTATATGCAGAGCAGACAGAAACTTTTGATTATATTCATATTCTGTAAGAAATAATTATCAGGGAAATATACAGAAATTGTTTTAAAACACTAAACAATTGTCAAAATTTAATTTCATGAAAAACTGCAACCAGCAATTTCGAAATTAGACATATAAGGCTAATTTGAACAAAACAAAATTCAAACTACGAAAAGTTTTTCTTGTAGAAAGAGTCAAGAAGACCCCCTTAAAATAGTATAAGCTTCTTTTGGATACTGTACTATTTTCAAACCTAGACGACTATACGAATCTAGCTACGATATGATTGATCCTAGAGCCCTTGATTAGTTATCATCAAACTGAGTGAATGCAAAGTTATATTGAAACATTGCTATTTGAAAGTTTCCCTAACAAAAAGAAAATAAATTAAATAGGCAACAACATAAAAACAAAAAAGATTCAAAACTCATGAATTATACTATTCATCAGTCTACCAAAGCATATGCAAACCCCATGGGATGTTGGAATACGCGGGGGACATAAACATCTGACAGATCTATCCAACAAAGCACCATACCACACTTCACATTTGAAAAAAAAAACATTATTTCATATTTTAGTTATTTCTAACGGCTAAAAAACTTATCGTAATAAAAATAAAGAGGGTCTATACAAAGAAAAAAGCCAATAAACAGCAGCCATGTGGAAACCCTTTTCATCCACGTGGATGCCTCAACCACGACTCGTGGTGGGACCCAACGTTTGAAAGGCATCTCGTCACGTGAACCCCCCACGTGCCACTGACATCATCGTTCCTCCTAAGCGGCGCCGTTTTGATCCACGTGTCGCAACACTCCGTCGTCGTTTCGATCACGAGTGCTTCGAGGATCCCTCTCTCGATCTCCGCGACGATCCCTTCGCCTTCCTCCTCGAACGCCAACCCCGACTGAGCCGCCGCCGTCTCCGGGAAATCTCCGGCGACCAGAGAATCGATATCCTCGAGGACCAAACACTCGGCCAACGGAAACTTCTCGATTCTCCGGCTCAATTCGTCGATCAGCTCCGATCCTCTGAGACTCCTCCGAGATCGGATCGGGTAACGGCACACCCACGGTTTCAGATTGATCTGCGGCTTCAAGATATCGGCGAGGATCTCGTCGATTAGATGGAACAGTAGCTTCCGATTGCATCGGAGAGATAGCGAGTTTGTTCTAGGTCTGCTCGAGGTGACGGCGAAATGCTCGAGGAAGTAGAAGATTGATGGATCGAGCGGGTGGGAAGGAGAGAACCATTTGGCGTAGGAGATCGGTGTGTCTCTGTCGATTCCGGTTCGTCTTAGGGTTCTTGTGATGTATTCTAATGATTGGCTCTGAGAACGAGGAGCTTCTGTTGATGCTCTGTTTCTCGATGACGCATCCACTTGTAACTTTGACTGCAAATAATATTATTTTTATTAAAAAAAAAATTGAAACTTTGGAAAACAGTTAATGTCTAGAGAGGATGTAATTGATTACCGTTTTGTGAGGTGATGAATCTTTTTTCTTGATGATGGTGTGAAGAGAGGGGACACTAGTGAAGCTGACGAGATCATTGATGGAGAGAGAAGACTTGTCTCCTTGGATAAGAAGATGACCATTGTTGCTGCTGTTACTTGTTGCTAGTGATCTAACGAACGGCTCCTCCTGCATTGTCTGTGGCGGCTTTACTAACCTCGACTTGAAATTCTCCTGCTTGCAGTTCTTTGCGGGGGGTTGCTTTACAGATTTGTTCTGTTTTTTGTATCTCTGTGGCTCTTCTTGGACTGTTGGTAGCCTGGTCTTGTCTTGAACCTCCAGAGTCTTGGGAGGAACGTTGTTTGTCTGAGGTGATGTGGCTGGTTTGGTTTTGGGGGATTCTGTTGGTGCCATTCTTGGGGATGATGATGTATTATCATGTGTGGTGGTTGTGATCTTGGAAGCTTTCTTGGGCTCATGGGTCTCTCTTGGTTGTTGCTCTTTGTTGGTGATGTCAGTTCCCATTCTTCTTCTCCGGCTAACGTTCTCCTTCAGCTGCATCACTATCTGCCTCGCGTAGTCACGTGGGCTCCGGTTCTCTTTATCTTCGTGGATCTTCATCTCTTTGACCCTCGTGCACCTGACATTGTTAACACCATTACCTCTTTCAGACGGCACGTTGTTGTTGTTGTTGTCTCTGAGATGAAGTGAGGAACGTTGGTGTTCGTAACAGTTGACGTCGACTGATCTCCTTCCTAGTGAGATTCTCGGTGTCTCGGGAAGAGAACGTGTGCCTCCGTCGACAGAGTTTCTTTGGAGAGAGTAATGTCTGTGTCTGTTGGTGTGTGAAGATCTTGCTGCTGTACTCTTGAGATCATTTAAGGAGGAAGAAGAAGATGGAGTAGGAGATGATCTGTAATTTTCCGGAACAAGGTCAAGACCCATGAGTCTAGCGACCAAAGTTGGTGTCTTTACACTCGGAGAGTAAGATTCAGAGGCTGCAAGTGATGATGTTGATGATCTTGCGTGTGGTTTGGTCTTGATTTTAATACCCATCTGCAAGTTATGATTAAGGTCATGAGTATTAGAAATAAAGGAGGAGACTTTTGTGGAACCCAAGAAGATAACAAAACAGAGGGTTATTTTTTTTTCTAAAAAAATTAGTTACTCACAGAGATATTTAAATTTCCATCTTTTCTGGTCGGTGAAGATGGAGTGTACTCCTCCTCCTCCGTTGATTCCAAGCTGTTTCTCGGCGCATCAACGCCTGAAATTGATTTTTTTAACAGAAAATCAAGTAATGTATGGAGAGACTGAGTAGTGAAGAGTGATAAAAAAGATGGTACCTTTAGGAAGATGAAGATGGTGGTGGTTAATGGGAAACTGTAAATGTTGTAAGTCGAATATGTTAAACACAGCACTCATGCATCCGGCCGCCGTTGCAGTATTGCCGGCTGGAGATGAAGACTGAGGCGGTGGAGGCGTGTTGATGTCTTTCTTTGACTTGCTTGAAGGTTTCTTCTTCCCTCCTCCGCCGAGCCAAGACCAGTCTCTTCCCATTTTTTGTTTCTTTTCCGGTTTAAGGACTTTGGCTCTGTTGGCTGTATATTGAATTATTTTGTGACTTGAGGAGGAAGGAGAGGAGTGGGGGAAATGGTTTTTATATAAGCTTTATGTTAAAATAATATATATCACTGAGAGAGAAAAGTGGATCCACGAGACCGTATAAACAAATAATACTTGGCTCTGTTTGTATACATTTCGATAGGGTGGGTGTCTCTCTCTTTCTCCAGACTCCAGGCTCCAGCTATTTGTTTTTGGTTTCGTAGGCTTTTTGAACCTGGAACAAGTTTGTCAAATGAAAAATCAATTAATATTTTGAAAATCAAAATGATGAACAAATGGCTCTATGTGATTACAATAAGAATAATGGTTTTGGTTAGAAAAGGGCAAAATAGTGGGGGCCCTGCTGGCTTTGGCTTTAGCTCTGGCTTCTATGAAATATATACGCTTGGTATTCTGTCGATATCACACAATGTAACATAATCTGTGTATTTGTTTATACTTTTTTCAGTTTGATAGAGATTCTAAGATTTTAGTGTCTGTATATCTGTTCGAAAAAGACATGTCAAGCTATTTTCTTGAGGAAGAAGAAGCTTGTCCAATCGTATGTAGCAGTATACACTTATCTATTGTAAATTCAAGAAGAAATTATTGTTGTTTAGTTTTGGAGAGAAGAAGAAGCTTTCATGCATACTAGACTTTATAATTTGAAAGAGAAAGTCACATAACGTCATTATATACAGTATAACCTCTATAAATTAATAAATTTCGCTGATCTCAATTTAAGTCAAGGTAAAATATGATATAAATCGATAAAATAATAAGATAATAATATTTTTTTTAAAATTCTCATATAAATATATAGTCTCGTTAAAATCAAAAATTAATAATCTATCTATATATATTTATATAAGTACAAACTAAACATTATATTATTAGTTTTATATTCACGATGAAAATACATCTATTTTTTAACATTTTCCTATATTTTGATAATATTTAGTAAAATTATATCGAAACTCACATAACAAGATTAACATATACACCAAATAAGATAATTAAACAGTACATCAGTCAAATATTTTCTTTTTTATAAACAAAATTATTTAAAAATGGATATAATCTGAAAAAGGAAAGTTTTTTAATTAATATCTTTATAAATTAATAAAATTTTGCAACATTATAAATTTACAGATGTTTTACTGTACTACAAAGCATGCAAGAAGTTAGGTCGAGTTGCTTTTTTTTTATAAAATATATTGTTATTCGATATTAATTCTAATACTTTATGAATTATGATGTACAAAATATACTGAACTCGATATTATAATGAACTTTATAATATGTGGAACTACCTCGAAAAAATTAAACCATTTTATTTATGTAAAACTAAGAGTTTTCATGCGTCAAACGCATAAATAATAATTTAAATATACTATTTTATTTTTAAATAAAAATTTCGTTTATATTTTAAGAATATTTTTCTATTTTAAGCTCATCATTTTGAAAAAAACGTAACCATAAATGTATTTATGTAGTCTTATTTTTGTTTGGTTTAACTATTTTAGTCTGGTTTAATTTAAATATCAATAGAGTTAAAAGTACATTTATAGTAAAATAATATTCATATAACATTGTATTTAATGAGTGTTTATTTTAAAATATCTATCTTATTACAAATTTTTAATCGCCTATATTTAAATATATAAATTCTAATAAATTTGGATATTTAGTTTTCATTTTAGTTGAAATATGTTAATTAAGAAAATATTAAGTAACCAAATGAACTTATAATTTTAAATAAAAATTTATTTATTTAACTATCAACAAAATTTTGATATGATTATTCTCTTTTTTGTCATCAACATAAACCAATTCTATTAAGACTTTGCTAACCAAACTAAGGACTTTGTATCTATATGGATCAAGGATATTTAAATCTTCTTTTGATATTGAAGACGTTTAGCTGAAGCTTATAATTGAAATCACGTAGAAAAGTTTGAGAACTTTGTCTATAAAAGACACAAGAGTTAACCTTTTTACAACGAGACAAATGGCGATGCTATATATTACTCATCATTAATATCACTTTCAATATCACCTGTAACAATCGTGATAGCACAAACAAGACCGTAGTCTACAAGAACTTGCATATTCTGGAGCTTAATTCATTCTATTTTCTAGTGTACCATTTTGAAAACTATTTGAAGTCTTGTTTCACAATCTAGAGAATAAGACCTGCGATGACAACGATATATGACATGGAGAGTATTCGAATAATAATAATATATTGTATAAGTTACAATCTGTGTAAGACACAACAATAGCACTACTTGTATACTTATAAAATTGTTCCTCAAAAACAAGTAATTTAAAAACTACTGAAAAGCTCAAACTACAATAAGATTCGTACACAAACTCCATGGCGGTGTTACCGAACAACGAGGGGATCTTCAACCGTGACTCTCATGTTTCAAACCATGACGTCTTGACCCTCCTTTCAAATTTTATCCTAACTTTCATTTGACTTCCTTTCTCCCACATTAATACCATCCACTTGTTAACCATTAAACAAGTACGACATGTTCTTTCCACCATTTTACAAATCATTTACACAAAAGTAGAAACAGCTTGTAAAATGGGATCACTCTGACTGTTGTACGTATGGTTTATCACTCGTATGATTATGACTAATTAAGTTAATAGTGTTAGTTAGTATGACGTATATAATTTGCAATTTTTTTGACAATAACATATCGGTTACAATCATACGGATACGTGTAATTATGCTTCCTTAGATTGTATATACATAAAGTAAAAAAATTAAGCCAGCTGCGAAAGTGCAGCAAAACTTAACCCATACATAGAGCACATGTGTAATCGAAGTGATACGATTGTGTACACTATAGATTCATAAATGTAAGGGAAGACTGGACCATAACACGGTTATATTTAAGCGAATGTGGCCAATACAAATCACATGAAATGTTAGTGCCTGGTCATAGTACAATCTACATTAAATTTGTCCTTGTAATTTAAACAAAACTAAAAACAAGAGAAAGGACGATTTTCTTTATAAGATGTGCTTAAAACAAACAAAACGGAGAAGAGAGAAAGGAGCCATTGCGGTGACATTGTCTCTCCAGTCTCCTACTAATTAAGGAAGATCTAGTTTACATTTCTGGAGTTTTCTTCTGTAACATCAATGCAACCTCCTTCAATTTTGCTATCACCTATAAGGGACCACTGCACACCTTCTAATATATATATGGACCATTTTAAATATGTTTCTTTGTCAAGATTCTCAGTAGTAGTAATCACAATTCAAATTTGTTATTTATCTCAATCCTAGATTTATTAATTAAAATGATCATGTTAAGATCGACTGTTAACATGTATAGAAGATTCGATTAACGTTTGATATTACGTAATTTATTGGTCATCGCTAGATAGTCAAAAACTTAAATCATTTTTTGTTGAATGTTTCCTTTTGGATAACGGGCTATTTTTTGTTGAATGTTTATCGCTGTAAATCTATAGTACATGTTATTGTATTTTCAAACTAGAAGAGAAATTAATTTAGGAAACGTTTATTTACTATTTAGAAATATATTTTTTTGAAAAAATTATTTAGAAATACATGTAATGATTGTCTGTGAAACCGGATTAATTTATAACTAAGCGCCGAGTGAGCGAGTCAAATTTCTGATAAGATTGAAAGTCCAATGGAATAGTACTAAATAGTACTAATATGTCATAGTGAAAGAAAAGTTAGAAGAATTAATGTACTTGTATCATTTCTCTCCCGTATGGCAGAGTGGCAACATTAATGTGCTAAATTAACCAGTGGCCGCTATAAGAGAATATGTCCATATTCTAATTAATAATGAAACATAACTCTGTTGTTCAAACAAAAATGAAACATAACTCTTGGCAAATTAAATAATTTTCATGTAAATGTGCACTGTGCACCTGTGAGTTAGCTATTGTGCCCACAAGTTGTTTCTTCCAAATCAGTACATAATTTAAGATGAAGACTTAGTTAAATCGGCATGGTATCATTCAAAAAATATTTTTTAAGAAAATGTAAAACAACAAAAATAATTTTTAATATTTCGCCTAAAAAGATATGACAAGTTTTTTCTATCACTTAAAGTTTAATTATATTATAACACAGTGTAGATAAAACCTTACATAAACCGACGTCAATAAATTATAAATGGAAACTGGAAAATCGTGTAACTACTATGTTTTTGCATTTTAGAACAAACATGCTCGGAGGATGAGAAATCAACACCTTTTTTAATGAATAATCAACAACAGATAGCATTTAGCATTGTTCATGAACTTCGTTTTGAAGATCGTATTCTTGACAATGAGGCACCAACATCTACAAATCTAGGGAAGCTGCATTACCCAGACGTCATATCATCGTCTTTTCTTGGATACATTCATTTTGAAAGTTCTCAAATTCATATTAGCTGAAACACTGCAAATTCAGCAAAAAAAAAAGAAAATTAATTTTAATACTTTTTGAATATTTTTTTTAGTTCGTTTAAATATTCAAATAAGTATGTTTTTGTTTTCTGTTTGCATTATTGAAAACATCAATGCGCCATTAGTACAATTCAAAAACCTACCAATTTATTGAGTAAGTATTAGCTCTTTGAAAGATACATAACTTACTTTCTGGTCCTGGAGACATGATCATGAATGAGAGTACAAACAAAAACTTAGTTTTTTAAAGATAGCGCGACTATCATTTTCTAGTATTACTATTACCGTATTAGGCCCGGCTTTTCCAAAACTCCGGTTATATAATCTCGGCTATTGTGGACCCGAAAACTAAGTAGGCCAATTAGGTGTTTACAAAGCCCAACTTGATGATATATGTTAATGCAATAATGCAGGTCCAAACTTGGTCCAAGTGGGAGTTTTCAAAGGTAAATCCATGTGAACAGTATATCTTTTTTTTTGACAATATATATCAATTGCAATACAACAAGTTAACAAACATGTAGTAATCAGTAATATCAATATTATGATAAAAATAATAATTAATTAGATTAATAGATCTGTATTAATTTATTATTATTGATATGATATATTATATATGTCTATTTTAGTATGGGTAATAAAACAATTTAAATGACAGCATTTTATCAGTAATTTTTTTTTGTAAAACAGTTAAAAATATATATATTTTTAATCGAATATATATACGTCATTTTATTTTATGTCAAAACTTTTAAAGTGAATTATATTAAAATCTCCAAATAAAACTAAAAATAAACAAAGTTCTATATCGGATCTAATGTTATGCTTCCTCGCGACTCCTATAAATACCATCTCAGCAAAGAGTCGAGAGAAAAGCTTTCAAAGTGCATAAAATATAAGTCCTAAAGTTTCCACCATATTTATATAAATAAATCGCAGTATGTATTCCATTACAAATCTTCCCCATGCAGGCTTTGATGCAAAAGTCTTAAACAACCAACCAAACAACATACCATCGGAATACATATGGTCCGACGAAGACAAACCCTCCACCGACGTCAAAGAGCTCCAAGTCCCTATCCTTGACATCTCCAGTTTTCTTTCCGGACACGACAACCATGCTGGGCCTTCTCAAGCGTCTAGGCTCGTGTCTGAAGCTGCGAAGCTTCACGGCTTCTTCCACGTCACAAACCATGGAGTCCCCGAGGGGATACTAGCACGTGCCTACAAGTGTATGGACACTTTTTTTGACTTGCCGACATCGGAGAAACAGAAGGCCAAGAGGAAATGGGGTGAGATCTCCGGTTACGCCGATAGTTTTGCCGGGAGATTCTACTCGGAGCTTCCTTGGAAGGAAACGCTGACGCTTAGGTTCTCTGCTGGGGAGAAGCTCAAGAGTGGCACGGAAACCGTTAAAGATTACGTTTCTAAGACAATGGGAGACGGGAATGAAGAGTTTGGGTAAATATTTAATACTCCATTCGTTTCATCAATGTTTTATATAAAAAAAATCAAAAGGATACTTTTTTACCATTTTTGATACAATTTTTATTAAACAATAATGGTTAATTACAAATTTCAAGAAATTAATTGTGTTTATTGAATTTGGATTGGATCAAAGTTGTGAGAAATAGTTTTTTTTAAAACTAAGTTGTTAGAAATAGATAGTCACAAATAATGCATTTACATCATTAAGATATTTTTTTGTGAAAAAAAACTAAAATATACATCTTTTGAAATGGAGGGAGTAGCTATCTAGAACTATTTATAAATTATTAAATAATAATATTTTGTTAGATGAAGTACTTTTGTGTGTGTTTACATAAAAACATATTTAAAATTGATTAAAAATATATCATTTTCTGTGTTTAGTTATTTTGCATATGGTTTAGACCAATTTTAAAATATTTTAATAAGTGAAATTACAAAAAAAAATTAAGTTTAGAATTTTACTAATGGTTAAAAATTACTAATTTGAAATTTTAATTACTAATAATTGCATTAAAATATAAAACATACACAATTTATTTTTAAAAATGTATTTTTTAGGAAGAGAGAGCGTATGTTAACGATTAACCAATTTATGGTAGTTTGATGATTAAAGAACTCATCCAAGAAATTGAGAAACCATGGTTCGAATTTTTTCGCTGTAGTTTTAAAAATGGTCGGCGACAATGTACGCTAAGTATCGGTTTTCTCAGGGGACTACTAGTAATTAATCTTGTCTTTGGTTATCAAAAAGGCAAAAAAACTATATAATTATATAATTTTAGTTACAAGAAAAAGAATATAATTTTATCATACACTATTATATATATGTATCCACCGTAATTTATTTTAATAATTTTAACATTTGCTCGATCGTTATTTTTAATCAAGTATACAATAATAGAATAACATGGATATTGACAATCCAGAATATACTTTTTGTGATTATTCCATGCAGAGCTGTATTTCAAGAATACTCAGAGGCGATGAATACTCTTTCGCTTAATATCATAGAGTTTCTTGGAATGAGTCTTGGGATCGAAAGACGCTATATGAGAGAATTTTACCAAGATAACGATTCGATACTTAGGTTCAATTACTATCCGCCATGCAAGCAGCCAAATCTTACATTAGGGACAGGGCCCCACACCGATCCGACTTCTATAACCATACTTTATCAAGACAACGTCGGTGGTCTTCAGGTTTTCGTGGAGAACCAATGGAGATCCATCGCTCCCAAGCCTCGATCATTCGTGGTTAACATCGGCGATACCTTCATGGTAAATCAACATTTTCTTTACGCAAGGGATGTAGATTTTGACATTTTATATGTGCATCCAAAACTCATATTTAAGCGTGACTGATCCATACAAAATTTCATGATGATGAGAATGATTGTTTTTGTACATGAGACTCAAGACAAAAGCTGTCTCGTGTTTTAGATGTGTGGGTCGCTATAATAGGGTGGTGGAACCATCACATATGCACTATACATATATTAGATATTACATAGAAAATGTATCCATGGTAATATGGTATACTATAAGAATCCTCCTAGTAGTATATAATTATATATGGATTAATCGATCTATTACAAATTTGTTCTGTGTTGGAAATAGCATAGAAATTTTCCAGGTATTATGCATATGAAATATGTTTTCCTCAAACCTATCATGCAAGAAACTTCGTTAGAATACTGAAAGTCTGTATCTTCTTTTATAGGCATTGACGAATGGAATATACAAAAGTTGCTTGCACCGGGCAGTAGTGAACAGCGAAAGGGAAAGGATGTCATTAGCATTTTTCTTATGTCCACAAATGGCCAAAGTGGTAAAACCACCGAAGGAGCTACTAGAAGTGTCCGGCCAAAGGCGGTATCCCAATTTTACATGGTCCATGTTTCTTGAGTTCACGCAGAAGCATTATAGATCAGACAAGAACACTCTTCAAAAATTTGCAGACTGGCTTAGGAGTAGAAAAGTTATCGACAACAAACTCGACGGACAGAGTTAATAAGAGAGAGCGAGAGAAATTTAAAAACAAATTGAAGGGTTTGATTATGTTTCCATTTTGTTTAAATGGAAATTTCAGTTAATTAATGTTTTCCGAGCTTCACATATATAATCAATAAAGAATAGTAACTAAACAGCCAACCGCCTTAGTATGAACTTTATACTAGCATTCCAGGTTTTACAAAAATAACAGCCATAATACAACTCTCTAATTTATCATTAATATTCTTATAACTTTTTCGCTCAAGAGATGATCTAATTCTTTTTTTTTTGGGCAACTACATGATCTAATTCTTAGTGCATCTTTTTCCTGTAAAAGAGTCGATCTTAGTTTATATATGTATGACTATTTGTATTCAAGGGTCAAAACAAGAGAACAAAATACAGAAAACAAAAGAATGGGCCCATCTAAATAATTTTCTTGGTGGCTTCACATGAAATGTATTTGCTGATGATTCAACTGTACATGAAAACTCGATAGTCGACACTTCAATTGCTTTTTGTTTCCTCCCCCTTTGTGTCGATTAACACAATTCTTCTAGAATTCACATATATTAGAGTAAATCACGTCTTTGTGACTTGAAAAGTTATGGAAAAAGCTTCGAAACATTATAGTTTGATCATCCAAAAACAGTATTCTTCATTTCTAAGCACCACATCACCTCAAAATGTCCAGTGATTTCAACTCTTTTCTCCAGTGATTGTGCGTGAAAGAAGAAAAAAAACATTGAAACGAAAAAATATGTTTCTTATTTTTGTCTCTAAATCTATGTTAGATTCGGCACAGAGTAGGGGCCTGGGGTTGTACCAGGTGAAGAGACAATGTGTTTTTTGTTTTGTTATCTTCTTCTATTGATATCCCATCTACCCGGTGTTATTAAATTACAGCTTCATGAACAAAGTATTTAAATGATATTAAACCACTAAAATATGAAGTAAAGTTAAAAAATTACAGTAGAAACTAATACTCAATAAATAAATAAACACTATAAACATAATTTTTCCGGTTCTAAATTTGGCTGATTCAAAACATGACATAAATTAATAAGATGATAATTTAAAAAATAAAAATTTGTAAATATATGCTCTCATTAAAATTATACACTAATAAATTATATGTATATACATTTTGTACATGTATAAATAAACCATTATATTGTTAATTTTATATTTACAGTAGAATTATTTTTATATTTTCTTAAAATTTAATATATTTTGATGAGATTTGATAAAATTATATACAAAACCACATTTAAGCTCTATAAATATATATTTATATAAAAACAGTATGAATGCATAATTTCTAAAATTTAATCAATGTGGTTTTTTTGAATATATATATATATATATATCTAAAATAGAAAAATCTAAAAAGATTTTTTTTATAAATTAATAACTATATAAACTAACAAAATATCATAGTCCCAATATTATTAATTCATAGAGTTTTATTGTATATAGATTAATATTTTAAGATAAATGCGTTTAGTTGTTGTACTTTCTACAACACAAACCATGGATTTGTTGACATAAAAATTAGGTATAGATGATGATGGCACTCTCTTTGGATCATAAAAGTTAAAATATTCACTTATAGTATATGAAATATCTATTATGATTGTTCTATAGTTACTTTTATTTTTCAACCACTATAACCACCTAGGTTACACGGAGGCTTTATCGGATGTCTATGTTACGCTTCAGAACCAAAATTGATGAAATCAAAACTTTATAGAAGTTTACGGAATCTCAATTCCAAAACGCTTCAAAGCTATTTTATTTTAAAACATGTTGGATGTTTACGATTTTGTTTTGGAAATATGCTTCCTTTTTTTTAAGAAACACAATATCATAAATAGATATAAATATAAAATCATGCTTTTTGCGTATGAACTAAATTTAATAATACTAAAATAGAAAGAATAGAAACATGCAAATATTAGAACATGCAAATATTAGAAATAATACTATAAATTATTTTTATGCACTGCATTTTTTATGAGAGATATATACCATATATATCAAATATACCGTGTCAATTATTTATGAAATATTAAACTAATTAATTGGATATTAATATTATTAACTTAATTTATTTATATTTCAAAATCATAATATGAAATCATTTAAAATTATTATTAATATTTTTTTTTAATTTGAAATCATATTTAGTCATAAATTTATTAAAATTTATTATATTATATATATGGGGCATTTACGCTCTCAACACTTACCCATTTCCTAATTTTGTTTTTAAAAGTTGCTTCTATGCTTTTATAAACGTTTCCGATTCTATGTAACATAGATAACCACCACAAATATTCTGCTACGTTTTTGTCATTTCTAAAACGCCAAGATCAGCCTCCTTTTAGGAAGGCCTACCAATGGCCCATCATTGAGCTTCGGCTTCCTAAACAGAGGCCCGCGTCACATGCATCTCTTCTGTCTTCTTATTCTTTTTTATTTATTTATGTCTGTCTATTTAGTGTTTGGTTGCCCTACTCTCTGTTCTCTCCATTGGGAATAATATCAATGCAAAAAACAAAACAAAAACCCACCAAGAAGAAGCACATTGACAAGATTGGAGGAAAACAAACGACATATCATCTTCTGAATGAGTCCAAATAAATAATTAGTATCATGGACCAAGATATCATCCTTCACTCTCACTATCAAAAATTTACAATACTAGATCATCTCCATATCATTGGCTGATAAAGATCACGCTTAGTAAAACTGAAAAATGGATAACCAATGTACAGTATTGTGTAATCATTGAATTGTAAGTAAATCACGCTTAGTTAAACTAAAATTTTATAGCCACATATTGTATGATCATCAAATATATATGAAGATGATCAGACACAAGATGAAGATGATATATTATCCAATTTACCTTAAGACAAATATCATTTATAACTACAATATATTTACGTTGATAAAACATCACACATTGTTTATTTTGTACACTAAGTACACAACTCCCAGTTTCTTATTGAAAAATTGTAATATCTCGACAGTCAACACATGTCCACGCCATGAGTTCCAACAGAGGAGCTTTCAAGGTTGTCTAATGAAAAGTCTCTTGGCCCTCCAATATTTTCCTCAAAATAGTGTATTGTTGATAACAAATAAACATATTCAAGTACAAACTCAGCCCTCCTCCAGACTACGTTAATTTAAGCATTTTTCTGCTAGTCAATTTTTACTATGTCGAGCGCCACGTTACATTTACATGGAAAAAGATCATAGATTAGGAAGAAGAGAAAATCATTCCACTGCGAAGTTGTTGTTAGTGATGAATTAATAAAGTTTTATCATTATTTTCATGCAAGTTACAGCAAAATTGATAGGGGACAAACAACAAAAGAGCTTCTTCATTAAATTATTCGTAAAACTGAAAATAGAAAAAAAACACATAAATACTATTTTATAAAATAGAAACTGCAAGATCAACAAAAAAAGGAATGAAACTTTATAAGTTGTAATCAATGGGAAGACAATGGGTTCGAGTTTTCACCATCTCTGGCCGCTACTACTACCACCACCACGATCAAATCCACCTCCGCCCTCCGGCACCTCTCGACCAAACTGGTTTGCACCTTGGTTGCCAGCACAACCAAGTTTTGTTTGGGTTGCTTCTCTTTCTCTTAAAGTTTAGGCAAAACCCTCAACATCACGTGGCGCTCACCTTTTGAACGCATGAATGGCAAGGTAGTACTTGTATATGTTTTACATCATTGTGTAAATAAGTACATATTCATTAAACTATGCACCATAAACGGGTTTTAATGTCGGTTTTGTGCGTAAAAAAAAATAATCAATTTGATTTCTTACCCATATCTTAAAAATACATACTGTCAATGAACAACACAAAATCTGTAACCAATACATTACGTTTATAAAATCTACACACTGTGAATTATCAGTAGTAAGTAACTTCAGTGATTACAGAAATCTTCCGAGGGATATCAATACACCCAATTTTCCAACAACAGTACATATTACTCTGCATAAGTCCTACTCATATTATGTTCACACAAACCCGATATTAAAACCAGAACCACACAACATCTTACAATAGCAATGTTGAACCGGCCACAATAAACCCAAGCAGTGTGAGCACAATCCTTCCGAGACCAATGGCTAGGACATCAGAACCCGAGGCGCTGTTGCAGTAGTTGAAGCCGTACCATATACTCTCAGGGACGTTCGTGTTATACGGGAAGGTGACCGCTTTGGAGCCATGGCTGTATATCTTTACACTCTCTGGGATCCAACCGTCGGGACCAGACCTGTAGAGATACACATAGCATATTTGGTATGTGCACGGTCCGTTTATCTCAAATGTGTCTGATGAACATTGCTCAAACGTCTTTGTCGATGGGTCGTCAAGCCTTGGTGCGTATATCTGTTTGAAGAAAACAAAACCCGAAATGTGAGTTAACATAGAGCCAAAAGTGAAAACTAGACATTTACTAATAAATAGATTCAACAACTAATTTCAACCAAAC
This sequence comes from Hirschfeldia incana, assembly GCA_026261945.1. Lineage (NCBI taxonomy): Eukaryota > Viridiplantae > Streptophyta > Magnoliopsida > Brassicales > Brassicaceae > Hirschfeldia > Hirschfeldia incana. Next base: position 654,195 of record JABCMI010000093.1, on the reverse strand, counting down.
CAATCCATTGAACTTTTCCATCTATTCCAAATATTCATCTCAAACTTAAATGTTAAAAGAAAAGAACTTTAGAAACCAACGCTAAACTGTGGATGTTGTAACAGAGCAATAACAATCTGGTAGTTTGTTCTGATCTTCTAATAACACAAATTACACCAGAACTCACACCAATACAAAGAAGTGGAGATTACAATCTCAAAACGACCATAAACTTCCATTCATGATTCTCATGAATCAGAGAGACTCATCACGTGCTCACACTAATCTCACCAATATTCAGCTAACACCTCTCTCAAAAAACTCTCGTCTTTCTTTTTTATCTATCTTCATTGAGACCTCTTAACAGAAAACACTCTGCATGAAACAGAGACTTCACATCCTAATTCTCATGCCCCACTATCTCACTACCTAGCATAGTTGCATCGTATGTCTTCTAGCTATATCAAAAGCTCACTTGAATAGCTAACTAGCATCAAGAACTCACTTGACCATGCTAGAAAAAATCTAATCAAACCAAAGATGAGCTGCTACACACACAGAACAATCCACTGCAAAGCTCAATTACCCTAGCCATAATCCGTAGACCTAAGTCTTCCAATAATCAAAATCTCTAACCTGATTTCCATATGCATCTCCAAAAGCGATGCTAATTTGATCGCGAGTGTACCTCGATGACGAACAGCTCGTCGAGATGATCACTGTGTACGAACAACTAGCCCCTACTTTCTGCAACAATACATAGTAATTACCGGGAAAATCATGAGAAAACTCTTCGATTTTTTTTTTTGCTAGTTCACAAAGAGAGAGCGAACCTGGATGAGGCTGACGTTGAAAGACCCAGCGGCGGCGTGAGGCTCCGAGAGTTTGGATTCGGAAACAGAGAGGAAGGTTGAGAAGAAGAGGAAGCAGAGGAGAGTGAGGAGACGTGTTGACATCGTTTTCTTGCCTTCTCGAAATCGCTCGTGGAGAAGGCGAAAGTGATATAAGGGGGAAATCGAAACAGTAATCTAGAAGCTTGGGAAATGTGTCGAACCGGGTTTGACCGGAAATGATTGACATTAATTCAGTTTCGGTTTGGAAGTTTGTATAAAGTTTGTTTGAACCGAATTAATTGGCAATGCCCATTGCCCAGTCTCTCGCTTTATACACGAGCCACGTCTCATGTCATGTGGTGGTTTAGGTAGATGAATAAATGTAATAGTTATGATATTTCATTTATAAAAAATAATCTATTTTGCTTACACATAAACCTTAGCATAGATGATACTATAATTATTTTCTTTATATAATCAAGTATATACTATTTACATTGATTATAGATATAAAAAATTTGCATTCCTTCTTAATCATTTGTATGACACTAATGAACTTTTCATTTTTCATTATGCACCACCCTCTTTGTGAAGAATCAAACATGAGATATCAATGTTATTAGCATTTTTGCTTATGAGCAATTCTTCCATTGAAAATCTGTAGAAGAACATGTTAAGCTAGATGTGCTTCCAACTTAAAATCAATTGGCAATTAGGGGAGTGGTCCATCCACCTTATATATTACTAAAGATCATTTCTAACTACCGATGTGGGACAACTGTGTCTAATACGCCCCCTCGAGATGATGGCTCTTTGAGCGTCAATCTCGGAATGTTCGGGCAAAGATCGATGGGCCAGCTTTGAGCCAGATCGATGTGGATAGGGTTGGACTGCTTGGATCGGGCTCTGATACCATGTTAAACTATATGTGCTTCCAACCTAAAACCAATTGGCAATTAGAGGAGTGGTCCATCCACCTTATATATTACTAAAGATCATTTCTAACTACCGATGTGGGACAACTATGTGTCTAATACGCCCCCTCGAGATGATAGCTCTTTGAGCGTCAATCTCGGAATGTTCGGGCAAAGATCGATGGGCCAGCTTTGGGCCAGATCGATGTGGATCGGGCTCTGATACTATGTTAAGCTAGATGTGCTTCCAACCTAAAACCAATTGGCAATTAGAAGAGTGGTCCATCCACCTTATATATTACTAAAGATCCCTTCCAACTACCGATGTGGGACTACTATGTGTCTAATAGAACACACTTAAATTGTTTGTATCTAAATCATGTCTGATACCTCAAACATAATTTTACTTTTGAACTTAGCCAGCTCAAGATCATTTGCAGAATATAAGTTAGAACAAGAAGTAACTATTAAACACATACAAAACATTTATGCAGGTTTCATATATTTTATTGATCATACTCATTAGTCATTAAAGCAACTCTTAACTAGAAACTCAAATCACCACACCCGCCAGCGTAATTCACAATCGCAGCAAACGCAACAATTAAACTCTCAACAGCTACCTGCTAAGAGGCAGCAGAAGGTGTAGGGGGGGGGGAGAATATAGACGGGCAGATAGTGAGACATTGAACTTTGACTTTGAATGTGTCTGATGAACATTTCTCGAAACCTCCTCTTCGACTTAATGGTTCCTCTAGTTTCGGTGCGACCCCCTTATAAATAAAACACCTCCATAAGTATACATTTGTACATGAAACTCCCAAAGATGTAATGGAATTGAAACTTTCATATTGTAAGTCTTAATAGAAAAATACACATGTATTTTCTAATAATGCACACATGTTCATAGGGCTTCCAAATGTGCAATCACGTATCCTTTGGAGATCATTCTATGTACATTTGTTTTTAGATAAACCAATGTAAAACTTATCTAGTACAGTGTACACCCTAGAGATCATTGAATTAGAAATTCGGTTTAACATTAAATAATATCTGCTTTTCCAAAAGAAAAAACCATATCTATATTTTTACTACAGTTCAGAACTGATTTCATATTTTTAACATCTATACAATGACATCAAACTAGTTTAATCGAATCAAGTGTAATTTTGGTTTGAATGGCTTTGAATTGTCAGGATTAAATACACTTGTGATACCACATCTGATACAAATATCTAGACTAGTGTTGGATCATGCACGACTGCTATAAGATTAGTGATACCAATAACCAAAAGCAGTGATTCAAGCAATACGCGAAAAAAATTGTGTTCCAACAGTCTGATACACGAGCAAAGTAATAAGAGCATAATTATCGCTGGTTCTAAGCGAGATTCTTAGCTAATTAAACCTCGAAAATAAATGAAAAAGGCTAATAAACGCAGCTTTCGTTTGTTAATTAAGAAGCGTTATTATCTTGTTTCTTAAGGCCACGTGTCATTGTTTCTCTTCGTCTCGGTTCTCTGCTTCTCTTCGTCTGTGTTCTCTCCTTCTCTTCGTCTCCACATCTCTCTTTCACAGACCACGATGTCTCCGCCTAATTCGGCGATCTTCCACTCCCTCGTCAACAACAATGTCTTCCTTGTTGTCGTCGATGAATGCACCCAGGGAAAATCCACTCTCAACCGAACGGAGGCAAGACTCGAACCCCACTCGGCGATATCACAAGCCAATTGCAAAATCAAAGAAGGAATCGAAATCTCCCAAGCCAATTACGAAATCAAACGTTCACGTTCTTTACGAAACCTCCCAAGCCAATTCCCAATTGCGAAATCAAACGTCCTCCCTAGCCAATTGCGTACTATACTCATTGACTGGCTCGTGGAGGTAAAATCTTTCACTAAAGCAAGGAAATTTAGTGTAGATTTGATGAGGCAAGATAGTTTCGTTATAGAAAAACTGCTTCTTTATAGACTTTGGACTTTGTTAGGTGATGGAATGTATGTATGTTTCATAAAAACTACAGGTTGCTGAAGAGTATAGGCTTTTGCCTGAGACGTTGTATTTGGCGGTGAATTGTTTAGACTAGTATCTTTTCGGTAATGTGATTACCAAGCAAAATCTGCAGTTGCTTGGTGTTTCATGCATGATGATTGCAGCGTAATAAATCTATGAACTGTACTCTGTAGTTTCTTTCAAAAGTATGCAATTATATTAATTAAGTTGTGGACATACTGAATTTGCAGGAAATATGAAGAAGCGTGTGTGCCCCAAGTACAGAGTTTCTGTTACATCACTGATAACACATACTCAAGAAACAAGGTTTGTGATTTGGTCTTCTATGGACAAACTCTTCTTCTCGGGTTTGATATGCAAGTAATAATGTAAAGACAGTGTTAACCTTAAGTGTTTTTAACAGCTTCTGGAGATGGAGTCTTCTGTTCTAATCGAATAGCAAGATATAATCACTAGGCTACCAAATTGAAGAAAGCAATCATGCAAGCTCGAGGGGAGAAGAAGCTCACCCATTCCCAACTTGCTCAAGTACACTACTTCTATCTTCACTCTGTTTTTTTTTTTAACTAAGAAACAATTTAAAGTTCTAGCAATAATGTGTACATTTGCTAGTGTTTCTTAAGAATGTATCTTAGTGTAAAAATATTAATAAGAAAATCTAAGAACTAAAAATTTAGTCCCAGCGATACTGATGCTCTAAGATACTTCTATAAGATTACAACACTATTCAATATTTTTCCATTGGTTATCTTAGAATGATTGTGTACTATATATTCTTGATTTTCTCTGTTCTATACTTTTGGTACCTCCACATAAAAAAACTCAAGTAAAATCGATTGTTATAACGTGGTTTTCACATTCACAAAAAGGAAATATAACAGAGAATCAATTAACAAAATTTAAACCATATGAATCCACCTTCTTATCCTGATACACATACTGGAATTCTTGAAAGATCCTGCATATTTTCCAATCTATTTACTATCATCAAAGCCTCACTAGTATTTCTCACTAGAATCAATATGAAACCTAAACCCCAAAATCAAAATTCGACTTCTACCTACCGCCCTTCTCATTTTTCTAATCATCATGGAACAATCATGGTATTAAACTAATCTAACTGCGTGCGGAACTGCAAGCCTTTGGTCCATTTATTTCACTTCCCACCTACCAAACAAAATAGCCCAAAAGATTACAGATGTATTAATAAATATTCAAGAACCATCAATATTTAACACGTAAAGCCATCATACTCGTTATCTCCAGAAGAGAATAATATAAAATGAGAACTCCACGCATAGCACAACTTCCTTGACTAGTACACAAAGTGTAAATAACAAAACTCAACTAACCAACTTATTCCTCTCTCAAATAAGAATCATAAATTTACAGTGTAATGATAAAACTTTACTGGAGCTAAATTTTCCAAAAACCCTTATTAATAAATAAATAATCATTTATCGAACCATCTCCCTCCTCCTCCTCATGATTCATCACCATTTGTACCAATTCTCTTGCTCCTTGAATCTCCTAAAAACTCCATCTAAGGCCACATCAAATGCGTCTTTGTAAGTCTCCAATCCATTTGGAGACTTCGAGTACACCAAGTTGGGTATCAAATCGATCACCCTCTCCCGCATTCTCCTCACATCCTCTTTGCTGAACCGTTCCAACACGTCCTTTATAGACGTCCCGTTCTTCACCTCATTCCGGTCTATGTAAACCGAGTAACTACCCGGTTCCTTCGGTAAAAACCACTGATACTGCATGTAAGCGGTTCTCCGCCAAAAGAAAACCGGAATCGAACCGGCCAACATGCAATCGAAAATCGACCGGCGCGTGAAGCTATCTCCTCGCGGCTGGAGGCAAAAATCAGACCCGAGAAACGTCTCCAAGATCGCCGACGAGCCGTTCGCGCATTTCCCCCCGGTGCAATCCACCGTCCGGCAAGCTCCTCCCGACCCCTTGCAGTGATCGAGAAGCAATCCTCTAAAATCATTCTGAATCCCGGCGCGTGGAGCTCCGGCGAAACAAAACAGCGTCTCGCGTCGGCGATTCCTAACGAAATCCTGCCATTTCACGACGTCGGAGTCGGATCGAGGGTGGAATCCTGTGGGGTAAGGCACACCGACGTCGAAATGGTCCCAGGAGTTACGCTCGATGAGTAGGCGCGTGATGTTACGCATCCCGGGGATGTAGATGCAGTTAGATCCCCAGTCCTCGTCTTTAGTCCTCCGAAAATCCCATGTGATGCGGCCCATGGTAATGAAGTGATCCCAGCCGTTGGATCTGTTCCAATAAGGCTGCTCCCTTACCCACTCAGTCATCATCTTACAATGACGGTCGCGATCAGCGGCCGCGTAGTTAGACCACAGGTACTGACCGACGGCGAGTCCGGCGTAGAACGGGATGTAGAACGCCGTGGCGGACTCGGGATCGCGGGTCCGGCAACGGTGGTTGAGGATCCGGTTGTGGAAAATGATCTCTGAGACGAACTGATCGGTCCAGAACCAGGAAGGGACGAGATCGTCGGGGATCACGCCTCGCAACGACGTCGCTTCTTTGCCGAAGCCGTCGTTGGAGAGGGCGTCGCAGCGTGAGCTCCACGGGTTGAGGTTGTCGCACTCTTGGAGGATCACCTCGTTGAAGATCTTCGGCATGTCGTAGACGAAGACCCGACCCGACTCGCATCGCCCCGAGTCGTCGGGTTCGGGTCGGGTTCGGGAGGTTTGGGAGGAGGACTCCTCGTCGGAGGTAAGGAGAGGCTGGTGGGAGGCGAAGAGGGACTCGATGGAGGAGACGGAGATGGCGGCGGCGGCGGCGGGGGAAGGGAAGTTTTCAGGGGAGCGGTGGCTGGGGAAGGCGATGGAGCGGAGGGTGAGGAAGAGGAGGAGCTGGAGGCAGAGGAGGGAGAGGATGAGCCATGTGCAGTGGCTGCGTGAGGCGGCGATGGAGGCGGAGCGGTTAACGGAAGAGTTGAAGGAGGTTTTGTGATCAGTGTCGGTGGTGGTGGTTTTGTCTGGTGATCTCGATTTCTTGAGGAGACGTTCAGGACTGGTTGGGTTCGAGACGGGGAGCATGGTTGTTAACTAAGGGGAGAAGGGAGAGAGAGAGAGAGAGATTCCGTCGCCGGAAATATTGGATAAGTTAGGAAGACGGAGCTAAAGTCTCCGGGAAAGAAGAATACTGTTTGTTTCTGTGGTTCTCGTTGATGGCGTAAAGCTAAGTAGAGAGGAAAGAGTTTTAAGAGTGCTCGAGAAACAAGGAGATTCTGTTTCTTTTTACCTTTTTTTTATATGTTCTGTAATAAAAAAGTAAAATGGAAACTAGTATATTTAATTCGTTTCGGTTGCTACCAAACTTATCTGAGGGTTCACGATTTTCTCTCAAAACTTTTCACGAGTTTGTAAACTCTCCCTACCTACGATAAGTAGTGTATTAATAAATGAATTTTTATTTCCATTATTCATCCTCGATCAAATCATGATTGTTACGCAGGTCTGGTAATTCGAATCTAACAATTTAATGTTTGAAAAATTATTGCTAAACATAACTTTATTGCTAATTATTGAAATATATCATTAAATTAACGACTACAATTCTACAAAACATGAATTAGTTGTCACAAATAACCATTGACATTTTCAGAACATAAATTCTGCTGTTAGCGCAGTAGACCAGTGTGTTAAGCTCCATGGTTATGGTAAGAATATATGTATAAAGATGTCAAATTTTATTGTCAGATTGGGTCTAAAGAAAACAAATTAAGACTTTGGGTGACAATACTAAAAGTTTTAGAAGATGGGAGTCCTTATTAGTACACTGGTAGTATTAATTTTTATCAAGGCGTTGGAAGCATTACAAAGTGGAAAGACATGGACACGTGCCTGTGAGATCAACCGTCTATGCCGGCAACCGACAAGGGAAGACCATAGGAGCCGGTGAATACTGAACACTTGGAACTCAGCGTTGCAGACAACGTGTCCTCGTAGAAACAGAAACTATTATCTTAGATTATACTTATTTTATTTATTTATTAACATAGGTTGTGTCAGAAACTAACTATTAGTTGCCTCTCAACCACGTTTTCCTTCCGTAAAAAGGGAAAAAATCACACAAAAATATACTGTACTCCATATGCAGCATATTTGGAAACATAACCTTACAAAATCACCGATATTTGTTTTGAAAAAATTTAAACGTTACAAAACAACTTGCGCACTGGAAAGAAGAAGTCAGGGGAAAAACTTACGGTTAAAATGTGTAATGGCCTACAAAGGCGGAAGATGCACCGAAACGGTGATGTTTACGTGTGGGCGACAGATTAGAGTGAACTGTATCGATGTTGAAAGTATTAGCTAAGCGTCATGTGAGCTTTGTGGCCATGCTTCTTCAAACCACGAGTTATGCCGCATGACTTGTCACATGCTCCTACTTCTTGCCGACAAATATTGTTTTATTGACTGATGACATTAATTTATTTGTAGTTACTTCAATCTAAATACATATTTGTAAACCGGGAAAACCGGAAAACAGAAACTGAATTTGATTATAGTCATGCCCAAACGCATAGTGAACTCAACTTAACTCGGTTCGGTTCAGAATCTGGTCTACCCCTATTGGAAAACATTTGACATTTTTTCCATCTAGCTTCAACTTTGGACCGTCTTGGTGTAATAATTAACAAATCACGACAAGCGTTTTTCTATGGGTCAATGTCTAATAATTTATCTTTAAACTTGTCGGTCATGTTTCGTGAGGGTAAAGAGACTATTAAAATGACCGAGATTAGAATAATAGATCGTGGCATGTGGTAATCAAGACAAGAAACAGAAAAATAAGAATGTAACTTTATACAATGTACACTAGCTCAGTAAATTTGTATATAAATGAGCAAACGGCAAGTCACCAAACTTTTTTTTATACAACGCGTAAATTTAAATAAGAGAGTCAATGAAACCACACCTTTTTTTGTTGGTTAATAGAACGGAATGAATCCTAAACAAAATTAGAAACAATATTGTCAAATGTACATGGTTCCAACCCAGAAAAGTTAAGCTACAACGACCCCTTAGAGGACGAGCTTAGGGTGGTCAACGTACGTTTCAAATATAAGCGCCGGCGGACCGTATACTTTTTGTTGTTGTACCACAGAACGACGAATTGAGGTTTTCATACTTCTTTCCCAAATTGAATGTACTATATGATTTTAAATAATGAGTGTCGGCGTCAATAAACGCGTTGATTAATGTGACCATTAGTTATTTTTCATGGCTTCCACTGGAGCATACTATTGTTGAACGTGAACGTCTTTATGTTGATTATGAATCAGACGGATGGAAGAAGAATGGCTTAAATCATATGATTAAAACAAATGGGTATAAATTAAAATGATACGGATGACAGTCGTTTATAAAAACAGAAAGCTTACAACCATTGTATTATAAACTGCTGGTTAAAATTTTCTATAACAATCATATCTTAATATGATTGTAAAGTCGCAAAAGACTGCTTAACAACCAAAAAAGTAGTAAAAGGTGGATTAATTTGATGGAAAAGTAACAAAGCCATTATGATTACTCTTGTACAAAGGACAGTGGAGAAGCACTAACGACAAGTAAAAGGATGCTAATGATATACTACTAAAATAATGAACATTTCATAGTTAAATAGCAGGTTTATTGATCACATTACTAAACATGAAAAACGCACAGCTGAAATAAAAAGAACATATGCTTTGTGCTATCAGTCGGGACCAAAACGCAAAGCATGCTTTGTGGCTAATGGCTACTGAAATAAAAATGATTCTCCTTTCTAGGGCCCATAATAAATATTATACTGAAAATATTTGAGAGACTTGCATGAGCACTGAACAAAGAGTCCAATAGGCCATAAAGGACAATGTTCGAATTATAACAAATCCATTTGCTACCAGTATTGGGCGTAATTTGGGCCTAATTCTTCTGGTTAAACAGACGGAGGAACAAAGCAATTTGCATGCTTTTCTGAGTGTGGACTTTATGGTTTATAAATTGTCATAAAATAGCCACATTCGTTTGGTTTGTTGATGAACACGTAGTAGTTGGTAAGACATAGGCACAAAGTAAATGTATCTAACTAGAGTTCCCGTTAAACCAAAACTCTATTTAAAAAATGCATTTAAAAAGGTACAAAAGACAAAACAACAAACCAAACCAATTTTAAAAAAATTAAACCTAATTTAAAACGATATTAAAACGACTCAGTTATTTTTTACAAAAGTAGTAAACTAAACAGAAACCTAGATTGGGAAACCTCTAGCAAACAATGCTTTTAAGAAATAGTTTCAACGGTTGGGATGAGATGGTGCATTGGCCACCGTTAGTTCCCCTAGGGATGATGCAAGCCAGTCCCAAATCAGTTACTACTTACTGATACAACCATCGTCTCAGCTTTTGTCTCAGCTTTTTACTAATGAAGCATACATGTCTTGGCGTGTCAACCTTGCCACTTATCCACTAACTCTCTTCTCCCTCAGGATATGTCTCGTTTTTATTCATATATGAAGCCAAACAAACCAATACATCAGTGAAACAAAAGTATTAATCTCAATCGCATACCAAAACAAAAGATAGCGAGCCAGAGGTAATACTCCTTGGACAAAATAATAAGAGAGCCACATAGGGAACGACTGAGCGTTTGAATTCTTAGATATTACACTCTTTACAATCAAATGTACATGAGCGTTTGAAAGATGGCTAAGAGGGGGAGGGGGTCCTAAAATAGCTCATAACAACATTTCATAAGTCTCATTATTTCTGTTTGGTATTTATTTTGTTTAAAATAAATAATAAGTGTGCCTTTCTTTTTGAAGTGGAACGTGAACCAAATTTACCTCAATTGTTTTTAACGTTTTTTTTTGTTGTTGTTGTCGATTACCTCTTTTATAAAAGTAAAGATAAATGCTTTTTTATTACTACTATGTATATTACTATGTTTTATAAGTTCAATAATGTATGCCCACGTTATAGAGGTATGTCACATAACTATAGGAAGTGGAAGCCTGCGAGCTTTTACGAAAATATAAACTCGTTTTCTCTTACATCCTGTCTCATAAATTACCATTTGCACAACCGAAAAATTAAAGATGAAATAAATACAAGTTAGAAAAATTCTATTTACGCTAAAAGCAGTGTGGTCTTCTCGTATAGGCCATAGCTGTAAACCCATGCACCTTTGGAGCCTAGAGAGGCTCATAGCTGAACCTATTTTTGCACCTTTTGTATTCATTTATTAATTCTTGGCGTCGTCGATACAAATTTTTCTCCAACATTTATTACAAAGATGATTAGTTAGTTCTTACTTTATGGTGCGTACATAAACGAGTAAATACAAGCAACTAATCCTCACAGTTAATCAACATCAGAATCATTGTGTAAATAAGAACTTAACTGAAAATAAAATACCAGCTTAATGGCACTGTATTATTATATATCCTTTCTAAATATTCAAAATATACAAAAGATTCAAACGTTTGACCGATAGGAGGTTAAGACTGTGTAGTACGACTGTACACGTAAAAGGACTGTAGCCTAAAGATCCAAACCAGTGCAGAAAAAAGAACGTACGGTCGAACCAGTTTAATTTACAAGAAAAATCCGTATATCAAACTATTTTCTCAAAAACATTACAGTTAAATACAGCATTAATCATAAATTATTTAACTTTTAGACTTATGGTATAAAGTTTATTTCATTTCGTATCAAAAGGTACAACTTCACCTATTTTTTCGCTTCATTGTGCAACTCTAATTGTGAAAACAATCCATAAAAAACCAACATGTGACATGGTCTCTCTATACAAGAGTGAAAAAATCACATCAATCCTAATATAAACAACATGAGGTATGTTTTGGAATCGCTAAGAAAAACGAACGGTCGATATAAAAGATAACCACAGAACCCAAACCGGTCCAACCGGTGTTTCCCAATCACTATCAAAGCATTAACTAACTTTCACAAGAAAAAGCATTGTCCAGTTTCTCCGCATCGCGACCCACGCTATTAACCGAGCACGCGAATTATCCACCGTACGATTATAAATCACCAGACCCTCTCTCCTGCATTGGGAAACGGCGTCTACAACAGACGGCGGGTCATGTCCCCGTCAAAATCAAACCTTTCAATATTCCTAACGCCGTTACATCTCCGTTAACCAGTAACATTAACTAATCTGTGTGATCATGTACTAATACTCTGAAGTAGAGTGTCTAACGTGATATTAAGTATCATGGTTAATGTTTGATCTCATGCTAAGTGATATATACCCTCTCTCTCTCTCACACACTCTGACAGATTTGTCGTGGTCTTCGTAGTTTCTCTCTCATGGACTCAGCCCTCCTCCTAGTTATATAGACTGTACATTACCTCACTATCCCATCTTCTTTCTTCTTCATTTCTCTCTCTCTCTCTCTTCTTTAACATCTCTGGCTCTGCATTTCTTGCTGTTCACGCTAATCTCCTGTGCTGTTTTACTTCTCTTTTCCCAGCAATGGCAGAAGGAGCCTGAACTTTCGTCTCTTTTCTTGTTTCCTGTCTGCTTTTGGAGTTTACCCTTTGGTTTCTAACTAGAAACAGCTTCAACAAGTTGTTTTGGCTTATTACCATAAAAGGAAAGAAAAAGGAGTCTCAGAGAAAGGAACAAGAAAAAAAAAATGAAGGAGATGAAGAAGATGCTGCTCCTAATGGTGGTTTTCTTCCTGCTTGGTCTCGCTTCTCCTACGACTGACGAAGGTGTCTGTCTTACATCTCTTCTTCCTGTTATATTCGTTTAAAATTAGGTCTTAAATGGGTTCTGTTTCAAATCCATGTTTTGATTTTTGACATATGTCTGTGTTAGAAGTAATTCAAAACTCTCTTTAGTGACAGAGAAAAACAAACTCTTATCAAATATTTTGGTTTCCCCCAAGAAAGAGGGATTTAAAGTTGAAAACTTTTTAATACCCAATACTTAGCTTTCGCTCTGTTCTTCAAAAAGATTCAATCTTTTCTAAACTACTTCCCAAGAAATATGATCATGATTAGTAAACAGAAGTGTGGCTGTTTGTTCCAGGACCGTGCTAAAGATTATGTTTTGCTCCAAGCCCTCTCTCTCTCTCTCTCTGTGTGGTTATTTACCTAAATAATAATGTTTCACAGGGAAAGCTTTGATGGCGATAAAAGGATCATTCAGCAACGTAGTGAACATGCTTTTGGACTGGGAAGATGCTCACAGCAGTGACTACTGTTCTTGGAGAGGTGTCTACTGCGACAACGTTAGCTTCTCCGTTGTCACTCTGTAAGAAACTGCTCCACTTTTTTGAATGGCCCCCTCTCTCTCTCTCTCTTTAAGTTTTGCATGTTCTTAATAGTTTTTTTTTTTCTTGTGGTCGTTTTCTTTAAAGGAATCTATCGAATCTGAACCTTGGAGGGGAGATATCACCAGCTGTTGGAGATCTACGGAACTTGCAATCAATGTAAGTGTGTACTTACTTGTTTCTCTCTTTGAATGTTTCAGTAATGGTAGATTATTGAAAGGGCTTTTTATCTTACTGCAGAGACTTGCAAGGGAATAAACTGGCTGGTCAAATTCCTGATGAGATTGGAAACTGTGCTTCTCTTGTTTATCTGTATAGTCCCTTTCTAGCTCATATGTAAAACATACTCATATTTTGAAAGTTTTTCAAGTCTAATGGTTCCATATGCTCTAATTGTTACAGGGATTTCTCAGATAATCTGATATATGGAGACATACCTTTCTCAATCTCTAAACTCAAGCAGCTTGATACTCTGTATGTGTTGTACTATTACCATTTTTGTTCTTTTCCCTGATTTTAGGTTCTTTTTTTTTTGTCTTCTTGTGCTTCTTCCTTGTGGATTTTTCTGAACTTTTATAACTTGTGGATGTTATTAGGAACTTAAAGAACAATCAGCTCACAGGCCCACTACCTGCAACCTTAACACAGATTCCAAACCTTAAGATTCTGTGAGTTATGATCTTACTTTTTCTCTTAATTATGCATCAAATTTGGAAACTGATCTTTAAACATATAGTTTTGTTGTTCTGATGATATGATGTTGCAGTGATCTTGCAGGGAACCATATAACGGGTGAGATACCAAGGTTAATTTACTGGAATGAAGTCTTACAGTACTTGTAAGCCCATCCGTCATGTCTTTCATCTTCTTAAAATCACATCATAAAGTGAAGATTTTTTTCTCCTAATATATGCTCTTTCTCTCTGTTTCTGCAGCGGCTTACGTGGGAATATGTTGACTGGAACGTTGTCTTCTGACATGTGTCAACTCACCGGTTTGTGGTATTTGTAAGTGGCTATTCACTTGCTTTTTGTGTTGCTCTTGATCTTTTTATTTTTAAAAGTATTGAGTTTTGAGTTATGTATTTTTTTGTTGATTAAGTGATGTGAGAGGCAATAATCTAACTGGAACTATCCCGGAGAGCATTGGGAATTGCACAAGCTTTGAGATCTTGTATGTATCTGCATCTTATGTAAACATTAATTTTCCAGCGTAGAACTGTACTGAGGACTTATGTCATTCGATTTTACAGGGACATATCTTACAATCAGATAACTGGAGAGATTCCATATAACATCGGTTTTCTCCAAGTCGCTACTCTGTGAGTTTTGAGAAACACTTCAACCTTAGTTTGTTTGATGAAATATAAAAAAAGCAGTTACTGAGTATTGTATTATATTTTTTTCTATAAGGTCTCTACAAGGAAACAGATTGACCGGACGAATTCCTGAAGTTATTGGTCTAATGCAGGCACTTGCTGTTTTGTAAGTTCCACTCTTTTAAGGAGAAAGTAAAACCAAAGCTTTATATTGAACTTGGCTCATCTTTACCTATTTGATTCTCAGGGATTTGAGTGACAATGAGCTAGTGGGTCCTATCCCACCGATACTTGGCAATCTCTCATTCACTGGGAAGCTGTGAGTCTACTTTGTATAAACCACATTATGCTTCACATATTCATCTAGTGGCACATATAAATGCATGTTTTTTGTTGGAGTAGGTATCTTCATGGCAACAAACTCACTGGTCCCATCCCACCTGAGCTTGGCAACATGTCACGCCTCAGCTACTTGTAAGTTTTTTTTTTTAAATCTGTTTACTGAGCTTCTGCGTTTCATATACTCAGTTTGTTGGTTCTCTTTTGCAGGCAACTAAACGACAATCAACTTGTGGGAAGCATCCCACCTGAGCTTGGGAAGCTTGAGCAATTGTTTGAACTGTGTGTATCCTTTTATTGGTTTATTGTTAAGCTTGAGTTTACTAAGTGTGCTTCATAACAAAATTGATGTAACATTGTCTTCAACATGAAAGGAATCTTGCCAACAACCGTTTGGTGGGGCCGATACCGTCTAACATCAGTTCATGTGCAGCCTTGAATCAATTGTAAGCTATGAGGCCAATCTTCATGATATTATAGTCTACTCTTCTTGTATTTACAAACTTAACTTCGGCTTTCAGCAATGTTCATGGGAACCTCTTGAATGGATCCATACCATTGGCGTTCCGCAATCTTGGGAGCTTGACTTACCTGTAAGCTTCATTCTATAAAATGCACTACATTGCATCATCTCTGACTCTCTGTAAACATTTTAGTGACCTTTTAATCCTTTTAATGCAGAAATCTTTCGTCAAACAACTTCAAGGGTAAAATACCAGCTGAGCTTGGACATATAATCAATCTTGACAAACTGTATGTCTTCTCCACTTTGTTACATCCTTTGGTTTTTTGTTTAGTTTGCACCAACTAACCATAATTCTTTTTTATCTTCAGAGATCTGTCTGGCAATAACTTCTCAGGGTCTATACCATTAACCCTTGGTGATCTAGAACACCTTCTCACATTGTAAGTCTCCATCCCTTGGCCTGAGGTGACAACCTTGTGAGGCTTAACAGTTTCGTTTTTTTATTAACTTGCGCTCTCTGCTTGATTGAACAGAAATCTGAGCAGAAATCATCTGAATGGACAACTGCCTGCAGAGTTTGGGAACCTTAGAAGCATTCAGATTATGTAATCCCCAAATTTGCTTCTTTATAATCACATCAAAATTTCACATAACCATAAATCTGACTTTCTCTGTTACCTTCTGCAGTGATGTATCATTCAATCTGCTCTCCGGAGTTATTCCCACTGAACTTGGCCAGTTGCAGAATTTAAACTCCTTGTAAGTTAAACCCCATATGATCTTATCTTTTACACTGTATTCGAAAAAAAGTAATATAACATCGTTACAAACTTGTGCAGGATATTGAATAGCAACAAGCTTCATGGGAGAATCCCGGATCAGCTTACAAATTGCTTCACTCTCATCAATCTGTAAGTTTTCTTGTAAGAAATGTGTTCACTTATTGATATTGCTATGAAGATTTAATAATCCAACGTTTCTTTTAAAACGTTGTAGGAATGTTTCCTTCAACAATCTCTCCGGGATAATCCCACAAATGAAAAACTTCTCACGTTTTGCTCCTTCCAGGTATGAAGCTACTCAGTAGTCTATCATTGTGATCAATAAGCATAACATTTTTTTACGTGAAACTTAATACTCTTTCTTTGTATAGCTTCCTTGGGAATCCTTATCTTTGTGGAAATTGGGTTGGATCTATTTGTGGTCCTTCTTTGCCTAAGTCCAGAGGTATCTAACTACACTTATTCTACTAAGCATTGTCTTCAATATCTGAAACTTCCTTTTATTTTCTTCTTCTTCTTTGTAGTATTCTCCAAAGCTGTTGTCATCTGCATTGTTCTCGGTATCATCACTCTCCTATGTATGATACTCATCGTGGTTGTCAAATCTAAGCAACAGAAGGAAATCATAAAAGGCTCCTCCTCAAAACAAGCCGAAGGTAATGATGAATGACGCCTTAATAGTAATTCATAACTCATCTGCTAATGTTCTTTAGATGTTAATACCTCTCTCTGCTATTGATTTTCTCAGTCTCAACCAAGCTAGTGATTCTCCACATGGACATGGCGATACACACATTCGATGACATTATGAGGGTAACAGAGAACTTCAACGAGAAGTTCATTGTTGGATACGGTGCTTCTAGCACGGTCTACAAATGCACTTTGAAAACTTCCCGACCTATTGCAATTAAGCGACTCTACAATCAGTATCAGCACAACTCGCGTGAGTTTGAGACAGAACTCGAGACCATAGGACGCATCAGACACAGAAACATTGTCAGCTTGCACGGTTACGCCTTGTCTCCTGTTGGAAACCTTCTTTTCTATGATTACATGGAAAACGGATCTCTTTGGGACCTTCTTCATGGTAAGTTCCCAAAGAATGATTTGCTCAAAATAAATTTTATTTATTCAGTTGCTGTAAGAATAAATGTATTGCAAGCTCTAACTTGTTTTTTTCTGTTTCAAGTAGGGACATCAAAGAAAGTGAAGCTTGATTGGGAGACAAGGTTGAAGATAGCGGTTGGAGCTGCGCAAGGACTTGCCTATCTTCACCATGATTGCACTCCTAGGATCATCCACCGCGACATCAAGTCCTCGAATATACTTCTTGATGAGAACTTTGTGGCGCATTTATCAGACTTTGGGATTGCTAAAAGCATACCAACGAGCAAAACGCATGCTTCCACTTATGTTTTGGGGACTATTGGCTATATAGACCCAGAGTATGCCCGCACGTCACGTCTCAATGAGAAGTCTGATATCTACAGCTTCGGGATTGTGCTTCTTGAGCTTCTTACAGGGAAGAAAGCTGTTGATAACGAAGCTAACTTGCACCAACTGGTAATTGAAATCATGCAACGCTTATATTAAGTATAGATATAGTTTTTTGTATGGTCTTGGACCATTGAGTCGAGTTTGTTTTTGTGTTGTTCTGTCGCAGATCTTGTCAAAGGCTGATGATAATACTGTGATGGAAGCGGTTGATCCAGAGGTTACTGTGACTTGTATGGACTTGGGACATATCAGGAAGACATTCAAGCTAGCTCTGTTGTGCACGAAGCGAAACCCTTTAGAGAGACCAACGATGCTTGAAGTCTCTAGGGTTCTGATCTCTCTTCTTCCATCTATGCAAGTGGCGAAGAAGCTGTCTTCTCCTGATCCATCAAAAAGGCCTACAGACTATGGAGTTAGAGACCAGCAGCAGCAAGAGAGGAGTGAAGAAGGATCGCAATGGTTTGATCAGTTCCATGAAGCTATCTCCAAAAGCAGCGTATAAGATTTCAGCTTTGAAAGAAGCTTTTTCTAGGGTTTTTGCCTTGCTTTCTTGTGTCCCAAGGAAGAGGGTGTTGCAAATCGGAAGGGATGGTTTTTTAAGTTAATTTAGTGTAGTACAAGGGGTATTTTGGGTAAGGAAAAAGAAGAATGTTTGATGGGCAAAGCATTTAAGACGAGAACAAAGATTATATGAAGAAGTTAATGTTTTGTTTTCTCCCAAGAACATTTTGCTCACGAGTACTGTAAAGTCTTTAGTCTTCTGATTTAATATCTTACATACATGATGATGACCCCACAACAAAAACAAAAAAAAAATCAATGAAATCACTTTCTCTATGCATATATCTAAACAAGTAACGTCTATACATACTGACATAGGAATGCGTTTTGTATAAAACATGATCATAAAATCTTCCAAGTGGGAAGATTAAGCAATGATTAGGCTCCCTGCAACTTCATGTGAATCGAATTTACGGCATAAATCCAGGCTCCTGTTCAAATTATATCATCATCAATGGTGACTTCGTCACGGCCTCTTATTTTTTGAACCATTGGAGTAGATTGTTTTAGTTACCTGTTAATATCTGTCGTCCTGTAAGAACTTTGAGTTCCATACTTGGTGCTAGTTGTTGGTTCACCGAGTTCTTCTCTGCTTGATCTCTGTCAGGAAAAGGAAGTTTATAGAGTTGTTTGAAAATTTGTAAACAACTGAACTTTTCATGAGTTTTTTCTTAAGAAGAATGCTGATTGTTTACCTTTGAGTCTTGAACACCGATATTAGATCCGTACACTTGGCTATTTATCTTTCTGCTGTGATTTCCTTTGACTAGCCTAACCTTTGAGAAATCAGTATGTTTTAGCCTGCATAGAATGTAAGTGAGAACGTTTTTTAGCAGCTAAACTAGACTAAGGCTACGCAAGAATGGTAGTAGCCATCATGGGAGCTATGCACTAACGTTCTGGAGTTAGTAGCATTATTCCCTTGTATGTCATCAATCTTGGCCTGCAATGTGAAATATCATTTTTAAGTAATGTGTGAACATAGAGGCGAGAAAAAGTTTAAAAAACGGCAAAGAGAACATTTTGAAAGATGTATTTTGGATTTGAGACTTACATTCGAAGAGCGTTCCTTTGCTCTCAGTAATGTTCTTAAGCCAAATACCTAAACATAATTTATTTGTTTAGCAAAAAAAAACATAATTTTATTTTAGTTCATGTGGGTGGGTAAAAACTTATGACTCGTAATATGGAAGAATAGTCATACCTGATGATCTTGAGACCCGGGAGTACTGCGTTTAGGCAAAGGTGTTGAAGTAGGTTCAAAATTAATCTGCAAAGGAACAGAAAACATTAGTTCTGTGTCTAAACTACAGCTTCTGAGAATGTGGTAACAAAGAAACTTAAGATAAAACAAAGAGAGTGAGAACAAGTATACATTTTTGTTTGTAGTGTTTCTTTTAGATGAACTAATCCTTGATTTCACATTCGGCTCCGTTACTGAGTTAATCTTAGACCTGAAACCTCAACAGAGAAAAAGCATGTGAGGATGGATAACCAAAAAAAAAACATGTTTGCAAGGACGCCAAAGCACAGTCTCGTTGACAGGAACAGATACTCTCTGATTACCTGTGTCTTTCAGATCTTTCTGCAGTTCTCAGATTTGGTTCCTTTGGAACGGTGAGTTTAGATCTTCTGATGGAGTTAACTCGAGTCACCTGGACACATTAACAAACTCAGTGAAACCATTAGCGTAAAGATTCTTAATATTAATTAGCAAACTCTAAAGTCCATAATGTATATATAACACAGACCTTAGCTTCCAGTTTTGGCCTTTTGGTGTCTTGGTTTTGCAACTTAGAGTCTAAAATCGGACATAAGTTACCACCAAGCTTTGCTAAGGACCTCTGACATCTGAAGCACCAAAAAAAAAACATTCGTTGAAGCAAAATAATAACCAAATTCACATAAGTGGTTTACTCATGAGTTAGTACCTAGACAGAAGTTGAACAGAGTAAACGTCTAAGGGTTTGTTCTGCCTTGCAAGTAGAGAAGCCGTAGGTCTTGTTAAAGTTGAGTTACAACATGATTTGGTTTTGGATTTGGGTTTGGTCTTAGAGACATCTTTAACCGTTTGGTTATAATATATGAACCCTGAACAAAACAAAAATACACACTTGAAGTCTCAGAAATGAATTGATGCAAAACCAATCATCATCATCATTACCGTTGTATTTTCGAGTCAGACCGGTATCTAAAGATTCGATAACCGGTTTTGAGACCTCCGCAGGGTTCGTTGCTGAGATTGTGCTTGTGATTTGCTTAAGCGGCTCAAGTTTCCAATTGCACTTTGGGCTAAAAGCTGAGAAAAATAAATCAGACAAGAAAAAAAAACATTGTAAGAGAGAGAGATAGAAAGGACAAAGCTTTTGTAATAAAAAAAAACAATATTTGCTTTGCGTGTGTCTTACGCGAAGGAGGATAGTTTCCAGCGGATTCAAACCAGAACTCGATCTCCTCTGTCTCGGAATCGAGCTCCGGTCTAGAGAAATCGTAGAAACGAGGTGCGTCAAATTCGAAATCAATGTCGAATTCCTCTAACGAAAAAACTTCTCCAGATAAACTCGGAACCATGATTAATCCCGGTAAAAAAAAGAATCCTCGATAATTTTTTAAATCTGCAGACGATGGAAACGGAGTGGGAGAGATTCACATTCAACCGAATTACAAAAGAATTAGAGATGAATCTTCTCCCTCTCTCCCTCCTCCTCCTCTTCTCCTCCTCCTCGTCCAATCAATTTTCAGGAGAACCTCTGGAAAAAGAAAGTTTCTCCAGAAAATTAGGAGAGAGAGAGAGATGGAGAAGAAGAAGAGAGAGAGGGGATTGAGAAGATAACGGCCTTAAATTCAGTTGGCGCGGATGTGAAACGACGGTGATCATTGCTCTTATGTACAGCTCATAAATTTTGTTTAAAATTTTCAATTTGGTTCTTTAGTTTTATAATTTCACAAATTATTACCCCTTAGTTTATAAATGATGTCCAGACCCTCAATAAATGGTTTTCTTTGACAATTTTTTGTTTTCCTAGAACTCTGAGTTAAGGGAAAAGCTTGCAATATCAAAATATAAGGGGAAGAAACCAAATATATGAAAGATGCGTTCGTTATAACGACTTTACCTGCAAGTCTTTTTGACTAAAAAAATTGAACATTCCCCCTTTTGTTTCTATCCCAAACTTTTCTCTAGGAAAATAACAACGGCTGTGTCATTCAATCTATCCAGGTAAAGGTTTCTCCTCCATTTTCCTGTTAACATTTCAAGAAAAAAAGTCTGAAATTAAAAGTGAATATTTGGCCTATATGTTCATTTGGATTTAAATGAACGTTCCAAAAATTGTTATCATTTCAAGAAAAAAAGACCATCTCCATACAAGATTGAATAAGAGATAGAGAATGAGGAATAACTCTGAATTTGATTTGGTTATGATTGTAACGATATTTGTTGGCAGAGTTTGGAGATAATAATGTCCAAAACTCAAATCGAATCAATCTGTTCATCTCTTCTTCAAGAACTTGAGGTTTGTTCATCTGTGATTTGCTTCAGCCTCAAGAAAAGAATTTTTCTTTGTAAAAATGTGATTCTGTTTCTTGATACAGATTATATGGGACGAGGTAGGAGAAACTGAAACCGAAAGAGAGAAGATTTTGATTGAGATTGAAGACGAATGCAGAGAAGTTTATAGTCGAAAAATCGAAAAGGTAAAAGAAGAGAGGATTCAGCTAAGGCAAGAGATTGTTGATTCAGAGGCGAGAGTTATTGCTATATGTTCTGTAATGGAAGAGCCATCGAGTCTTGGAAGACAACACCAATCTGATCAAAGTGGAAGAAGAAGTTTGAAAGAAGAGTTGGTAAAGATTCTTCAGAAACTTAAAGATATGGAGAAGAGAAAATCAGAGAGGAGGGATCAGTTTATTCAAGTAATTGAAGATATAAAATGTATAAGAGATGAGATTAATGGAGAATCTGATGAGACTTGTTCATCTGATTTTTCGGTTGATGAATCGGATTTATCTCTAAGGAAGCTTGAAGAGTTACACAGTGAGCTTTACACACTTCAAGAACAGAAGGTTTCCCAAACTTAGCTTAATACTTTGTAGCTTTAATTTGATTTCTTGAACCAGATGGTTAGTTTTAATTTTGAGGTTTTTTTTTGGCTCAGAGAAACCGTATGAAACAGATTCAAGATCATCTAAGAACTCTGGAATCACTTTGTTCAGTTCTTGGTTTGAATTTTGGAGAAACTGTTACCAAGGTTCACCCAAGTTTAGTAGAATCTGAAGGGTCCAGAAATATAAGCAACACAACACTTGACAAGTTAGCTTCATCAGTAACCCAATGGCATGAGACAAAGATACAGAGAATGCAAGAAGTAAGTTTAAAATTTTCCAAACTTCTTTAGTATCTTAAGACTTTCTTCTCTATTCTTAGCCATTTTAATTGATTGCAGCTACAAGATCTTGTGACGACAATGCTTGAATTTTGGAATTTAATGGATACACCAGCAGAAGAACAACAGAAGTTCATAGACGTTTCATGTAACATAGCTGCTACCGTTTCTGAAATAACCAAACCCAACAGTCTTTCAACTGATTTGCTTGAAGAGGTACATTCACAGCAACTTCAAATCATCTATTTTAAGGAAGTTGATTGATTGTTTATTTCTAGGTTAAAGCCGAGCTATGTCGATTAGAGGAGTTGAAGTGGAGCAAAATGAAAGAACTTGTTTTAAAGAAGAGGGCAGAACTTGAAGAGATATGTAGAAGAACACACATTGTTCTTGAAGAACAAGATATCTCAGTGGAGAATGTAATTAAAGCCATTGAATCAGGAGATGTGAACCCTGAAAATATACTAGAACAGATTGAGTACAGAGCTGGGAAAGTGAAAGAGGAAGCTTTAAGCAGAAAAGAGATTCTTGAAAAAGCTGAGAAATGGTTGAATGCTTGTGAAGAAGAGAATTGGCTTGAAGAGTATAATCAGGTTTTGTGTCTCTCTTTTTTGGGTTTAAATGATCTGGTCTTTTACATTTTGTGGTTATTTATGGATTTTATGATTTGTATAGGATGAAAACCGTTACAACGCTGGAAAAGGATCTCATTTAATCCTCAAACGTGCGGAGAAAGCAAGAGCACTTGTTAATAAACTTCCAGGTTTCATTTAAATGATCCCAAGAAAGTTTTCAGATTGTTATCTTTATGAATTTTTAACCAACTGAAAATCTCTTAATTCTTCTTAGTTATGGTTGAAGCATTAGTTTCTAAGATTACAGTTTGGGAATCAGAGAAAGAAGCTGAGTTTCTATTTGATGGTGTATGGTTTATCTTCTTCCCTCACACAAAATCATCTCTTGCTTCTTATAGATTTGCTTAATGATTTTTTATCCGTTATCTTCATTCAGAACCGTCTACTTTGGATGCTTGAAGAATATACAGAACTCAGAGAAGAGAAAGAACAAGAACGTCGCAGGAGAAGGGTATGAAGCTACAACTCTTTTGCATCGATATTCTTCCAAAAACCACTGAAAATAATGTTTGTTGTATTTTGGTTGTTTTCAGGATCTAAAAAAACTTCAAGGTCAAGTCACATCAGAGCAAGACAAAGGAACTCCTACGAGACCTCAAAGCGCGAAAAAGGGTCTTAGAGTATCAACTAACAAGAGATTTGCATCATCCCCTCAAACTCCTCGAACTGATTCGCCTCACTCAGCAAAATCTTTTACAAGTCAAAAATCCTTTACAAGCCAATCTCGTTATAGCTGAAAAGTTGGAGCAAAGACTTCAAAAACAGTCCTAAAACAGTCCTCTTAGTTTATGTTTATTTAACTGCCCACTGATTCTTTCTTACTTTAAAAGAACTTGTAGGATAATTTGTTCTCTTCTTTTAACGCCGTTTATTTGTAATTAATGGAACAAGAAGATACATCAACTCTGTTCTTAAGAAGACCTTTCTTACAAGCAATGTAAACAAAAGATATCAGAAAGAGAGACTTCGTCTAGATACTAACTCTTTTGTTAGTAAATTCTAAAACATGCTAATTAGTAAGAGGATCTCTCACAAAGAAAGGAATCTGAATGATTATTGGATCATTTGTATTCTGTCGAACTCAGATCCAAATGTGTACATACACTGTTTGTGCTGCGGAAAGAAGATTCGACTTTGACCGACCAAATGTACTTGTTACAGAAATCAATGTCAGTGATCTTTTTAAGCTTTGTCTTTATGGAAATCTTATAAACACCATAAATAAACTTTGACGCATTTTCAAATTTCACTACAATTGCATGAGTATATGAGTGTGTCTAAAGATTAAGCTTAGCTTGCAAATTAATTGGTCTTAGGTAGATTTTCAAAACTATTTTCTTTGGTCAACGTTACTACAAAAGTGATTAACTGGAAAAAGACAAAGAGTTTGTCAGAATTTGGTATTCTTTTTTTCTTCTGTATTTTCACTTTAATGTCTTTTTAGCAGTTTCGCTTATTTAATTACAAATATTAAGTTTCCAAGACGGACGTGATCTTTCCCTAAACCAAAATCAATAGTTTTATTTTTGTAATTATTATATAGATATTAAATAATTAAATCTTTAATATTCGTATTAAATAATACAACTGTCTAGATGATATTTTTTTATATATTCTATTTCTTTTTCCTGAAATTTTCCATTATTTATTCACGTTCCTTATTTCTTTACAAAAACCCTAAATTCAGTCGTCTAAAAGAAAAAAATTGGGGATAATTGCATGTAATTTTTGGTGATTTTTTTCCCCGGTGAGTCTGAGAGGTTAATCTCCACGCTGCTACAGTGTTGGTTTTCAGCTCCATAGTTCGTTGAAAGTAAGAAACCAAATCTATAAACTAACAAAATCAAATTCTTCTATGATCTTTGATTTTTTTTAGCTATTTCATCTCTCTTTTGTCTCCAATCTATCTTGTAATCTTTTTAGTTTGTTCATAGTTAATTTGGCTGCAAAAGAAACGCTTCTTCGTTTTCTTGTTCTTCATCTTAATATTTTTTTTTTGAAAAAGGGCTTAATGCATCTTAATTTTTTTCTTGTCTAACAGCTCTTTTTTTGGTGAATTATAGGGAAGAATTCTTCTGATAATTCTGGTGATAATTCTGGGAATTTGTGGGAACAAATATGGAGGATAAAAGTGGTATTAGTCCAAGTGGGGTCATCACAGTTAAGGGAGATGAAGCTTTGGCGTCAAGAACAGAGTTTCAACAAAGCCCTAGCTTTCTCCAATTCGTAAGTCCCACGACGGTGGTGACTCCTCCTCCCCCTCCTCCCGCTCCTCAAGTTCCGGCTCCGGCTACAACCACCGTGAATCCTGGCTTAGCCGCCGCACCTCCGCCGCCGTTGATCTCCAGCTCAGGGTCAGATCTGACGAAGAAGAAGAGAGGAAGGCCAAGGAAGTACGCTCCAGATGGAAGTTTGAACCCTAGGGCTTCGAGACCAACTCTCTCTCCAACACCAATCTCATCTTCTATTCCATTCTCTGGAGATTATAATCATCATTCTCATTGGAAACGAGGAAAAGTTCAGCAGCAGCAGCATCAGCATGTTGATATCATCAAGAAATCTCACAACTTTGAGTATGGAAGCAGCCCAGGTTAATCTTGCAATCTCTCTTCTTTTTTTTGCGTGCGTGAGTTTAATCTGTGTGCATCGGTTTTAGTGAGATAGATCTGATCCGATCTGGGTTTATCATCTGTTGATGTGATTGTTAAGTGGTTCTTTTTTTTTTGAGATGTTGGGGAAGTGGGACCAACATAACATAACTGGATTTTGCTGGGTACACTTTTGTCTGAAGAAGCCTACAAACAGACCAGTTAGAGATAGAGACAGAGAATCTGATGATGCTGACCGAACTAAACTCAAAATAAAAAGTCGAGTTCTTTTTTAAAAAAAAAAACTTAAGAGAGAATGATCCCCTTGTCTCTTCCTTTTAATCTTTAGAAGATAAGAAGCATATCTCTAAGAGTTGTCATTAGCTTTAGTGTTAAGTCTGTTTTTAATTACAGTGTAACTCTGGTGGATATAAAAGGGACTTGCATGTTCTTGAAAGTCTATATCCTCTCCTTAAACACTGATTGTTATGGATAATTAATATTTTGTTTTCTATCTCTTTGCAGCAGCTCCTCCTCCTCCTCCTCCTGGGCTCTCCTGCTATGTGGGTGCAAATTTCACAACACATCAGTTTACTGTCAATGCCGGCGAGGTAGTAAATTCTCTAAATAGTCAGAACTTTGGCATCATATTATTTTGTTTGTCATTTGTTTTTGAGAATACTTTTGTTTCTTTTTTTTAAAGGATGTAACGATGAAGGTTATGCCGTACTCGCAAGGTTCTCGAGCTATATGCATTCTTTCTGCAACTGGTACCATCTCCAATGTCACACTTCGTCAACCCACCACTTCAGGCGGCACTCTTACATACGAGGTAATTACTCTAATCTTAAAAATATATTTTTCTGTGGTTCTTGATGGTTCTTGAATCAAATTATTTTCTTGTCTTATTATAGGGTCGATTTGAGATACTTTCGCTGTCTGGTTCCTTTATGCCTACTGATAACGGAGGAACTAAAGGTCGGTCCGGTGGTATGAGCATTTCTTTAGCCGGACCAAACGGCAAAATCATTGGCGGTGGCCTTGCCGGTATGCTCATAGCAGCCGGTCCTGTCCAGGTACCCCTCAAATCCTGATTATTTACCCAAGAAAGGAAAAAAAAACATTGTTTTTTTTTTTTTTTTTTTTTTTTTTTTGAAAGAATGTTAAATTTATTCAAATCAAAAAAGACTTTTGTACAAACTAATGCAACTTTAATCTAGGATTGTGTGATTTTTTGAATCAAAATTATGGAGGAGAAATCGTCTAATTCAGAGTATAGAAAAGTCTAATAAAATTTGTTACTAATTCAGAGTATAGAAAAGTCTAATAAAATTTGTGACAGGTGGTAATGGGAAGTTTCATTGTGATGCATCAAGCAGAACAAACGCAGAAGAAAAAACCTCGATTCGAGGCTTCTCCTCCTCCACCACAACAACGACTACCTCCGGGTTTCACCATAACCACCGTGAATTCGACTTCTCCGTTGGTAGCCACAGTAGAGGAGCCAAAACAACAAACCTACGGTGTTGGTGGTGGACCTGGTGGTATAGTGAGACCGATGCCTCAAGTGACTTCTTTCCACAACGACAATTCAGCTATGAACAATTACACAACGAACTTTCAGGCATACGGGAATATGAACACGGGTACTAACAAAGACGAAGACAACTATGACGATGGTGCTGATGATGATTCCGGCGATACCAGGAGCCTGTCTACTAGTGGTTGAGCAATTCTCTTAATTTTCTTGTGTAGAAAGTAAGTGGGACCTTTAAGGTCAAAGATGTTCCAGCTATTCTTTACTTTGCTTTACCTTTTCTAGAGGGTTTGTTTTAGGTCTGAGACTTCGCTTCCTGTGTGTTTTCTAGAGTATTTGTTTTTTGTGATCGGTTTAGCTTAACTTCTGTTCAAATCATCGACTAAACAATGTTTTATGGTTGCTGCTATTGGGATTAAAATTTACTATTTTTGCATATGACATTGTTAATCTGTGGTTCTTATGAAGTCAATATCTCACGTAATAGCAAAAATGTGAAGGATAAAATTGGATTATGAAAAGGCGATTACAAGAATTTTAGTGAATGGTATTGGGAATCTCTGTCCTCCCCCTCTACAACCTTATATTCTCTCATATACACTTTGCTTAAAGACTATTGGAGGTTACTTACACTATCCATTCATTTACTAAAGAGTCAAGGCAGCGGTTAGTGAGGACTGAGGACTGAGGACTGGTCTTACTTTGGGTGAAAAAACCAATCGCTATAACTAACTCATCAAGGCCCTTCTTGGAGTAAGCCATCTTAAGCCTTTTGAGCTTCTCCTCTATCAAGCCCAACAACAATGACATGCAGTCAGATGATGAGTCATGAAATAGCTTATGGATGGCAGAATGGGTTACTAATCTCAATTCCTTTTTGTTAGTCTTCTTATGTCGCCATAGACCATCTGTGTACGTTTTAAAGTTGCTAGATATTAGCATTCGTTTCAAGTCAAGGTTTTCCGCAATGGCAAAAGTCAATAGACAAACTATCTGTTTCAAACATTAATCTCTAATCCGTATATAGAAATCTTTCCAATGGAATTCAAGATGAGGTAATAAAGACGCAAAAACAAATCATTAGCTTACACTTATAACAACCAACGGAATACAGGGACTTAAAAATAAATAAAAGAGAAATCTAAAACCCTTTCCACTTCCTTAAGCGCAGTCGCCATTAGCCCCTCCGTTGCTCTTCTTCTTCATCGTGATTCCGATTAATCGGAGATTCGAACTCGAACAATAACGATCTTCCTACTCTCAGGTATCTATCAACGCTCTCCATTTCTCCGTGTGTGTGTTTGTGTTTGAGATTATTCACTAGATCTCCCATCTTCATTTTGATAGATCGAGACCATCGCTAGCTATGTTTAACCTAACCAAAATCATCCCTCGCCTACACTCGCTCTCCCTTAACCCTAGCACCACTGCATCCGCCTCTCTGATCGAGACCGCTCCGAGAATCTTCCACCGAGCGTTTTCCGGGAAACCAGGCGACGAAAACGGCTGGGACATCCCGACGGGAGGAGGATCTTTCGTCGGCGGTGGTAGCACCGACGATCTCGATTGGGATCACAAATCGATGTGGTCCACTGGCCTAAGCAAGGAGCATTTCGACGGCGTCTCCGTCGGCCGTCAGAACAATCCTTCCTCCGATAGTTCCGATTCCGGCGACGTGATGAGCAAGCTAGGTCCCAGAGAAGCCGCCATGGTTAACGAGATGAACGAGTACGACGACATGATCAAGGAGATTGAGAAAGAGAATAGGCATAGCAGGGGGTTTGTTGATGGGATCAAGAAGAGGATGATGGAGATGAGTGTGTTGCTTAAGCAGGTTAAAGAGCCTGGTGCTAGAGGTTCTTATCTTAAAGACTCTGAGAAGACTGAGATGTATAGGTTGCATAAGGAGAATCCTGAGGTTTATACCGTTGAGAGGCTTGCTAAGGATTATAGGATCATGAGGCAGCGTGTCCACGCCATTCTTTTTCTTAAGGAGGATGAGGAGGAAGAGGAGAGGAGGCTTGGTCGTCCTTTGGATGATTCTGTTGAGCGTTTGCTTGATGAGTATCCTGAGTAAGTGAAAAATGGAGTGTCTTTGTGTGTGGGCACTTTTACTAGCTTGGGTTGGTTATGACTGAATGTGTGCTTCATGGTGCAGGTTCTTTGTTTCGCATGACCGGGAGTTTCATGTGGCGTCGCTCAGTTACAAGCCTGACTTCAAGGTGATGCCGGAAGGATGGGATGGTACGATCAAAGATATGGATGAGGTTCATTATGAGATCTCGAAGAAAGAGGATGACATTCTTTACGAAGAGTTTCTCCGGAGGTTTGAGTTTAACAAATTGAAAGTAAGTCCCTTCTTTTACCCTCTTGAATATGTATTGACTTAGCAAAACCATATTACTTTTGGTCAATTAAGACCGGACAGTTTCCACTCTATATCAAGTGACCTGCTTGCAACTCTGAAAGAAAAGCTTATTTGTAGAAATAGCAAACTTCATCGTGTCCTTGTGTTTGGTTGAATGAGATAATTCTGAAAGCCTGAGACTAGCTGCAAGTTTGGTAGTTTGCGTAGTCAACAATGAAAGGCAAAGCTAGCTTCTTTTCTTGACAATTCTCTTAGAAAGAACAAAAGTAAATGATGGCATTGCTACTTTGCTTGTAGGTAGTTTACATTTGATAGAACCTTGGCATTTTATGGATAGATATAACCGTGTATTGTAAAGTTGTTAGATGTTCGTTGATCATTTGATTCTTAGATGATATAAAATATGGATTCTCTTTTGGTGTGTTAAACCAGTGGAAAGGAGAAGTGAAGTGCCACAAGTACAGCAGAAGACGTTCATCAGATGGATGGAAAATCACGGTTGAGAAATTGGGTCCTCAGGGGAAACGTGGAAATGGAGGTGGCTGGAAGTTTGTGAGTCTTCCTGATGGATCAAGCCGGCCTCTCAACGAGGTTGAGAAGATGTATGTTAAGCGTGAAGCCCCACGTCGCCGCCGTAAGATTCTCCCTTGATTTTGCCAGAACCAGACTCCATCAACGGTAATGGGAATGTTATGTCTCCCTTGGGGAGTGTCAAAGTTGAAACTACTTTGCTTTTGTTTGATCTTTTGTTGAATAGTAAGATGGGTAGCTTTCTTGTTTTGTTTAGCTCTTACTTTTATCAGTGGCCCGCTCAATGGTTCAAATAATCTCAAGACCCAAACATTTCAGAATCTCTGAGGTTCAATTAATAGACCAAACATTTTAGATAAATATCTTCATCTTTTCTTGACAACAGAAAATATCTTATCTTAATGTTTTATCTTGCGTAAGAAATTTCTACTATACCAAACTTTTAAAAAAATATATTCTAAATTTTCTTAAGTGGGTTTAAAATTTAAAAATCCTAAACAAAACTTGAGATTATTTCATCTTTTACGTTCACTTAATATTAGAAAAATGCAAAAAAGAAGAAAAAAAAGACAGAGAGCCATCCATGATATTAAATAAAGCAGTGATAAAAGATGATGTCTCCTGAAATGGTCGAGGCAGAATCTGTAGCTACTCACTGTTCCCTATCGATGTCTCCTCCTCAACGCTACCCCAATCCTACATTCGCTTTATCTTTTATTTTTAAGTTGGTCATGATATACAAATTCAGATCAACCAGTATAAACTTATTTCTAGTTGCACTGGGACCACAAGATTTACACTAAATAAAGTTTAAGCCAGATCAAAATCTTTTTGGACCTCTGGACCAGTTCGGTCTGGCAAATCAATCTCCTCCAATACCCTTATCTTGATAAGGTACGTATACAAAGCAATAATAATGACAGATGCATGAAACTAGTTCAAGTGGAAGAAAACATTATACATTGAAAGATCATCATCAATTGCAAGAACATGTCTCTGATAAACCCAAAACTCTTCCATCATTTGTTTCTGAATCATATCTATCAGCATGGGACAATATGGCTCTTTGTCCCTTTGAATTCAAGGGATCCTTTACGATCTTTTCTGTCCATTAGTACGTATACATTCCTTTAATCAAATATATATCCACTGAAATTCGATTAGGAATGGTTTCTACAACAAGACCAATTGTATCCAATTGATATTTATATGATATTATAGGTACATGTTTCAGCAGTATATATAGCTTAACATTTACTTTCTCTGTCTTGGTTAGCACAATGATTAATGCATAGTTAGATTAAGTGTATATGAAGCTTCATGGAAACCTGTACGAGAGAGGACGGTCACTAGATTGTACAATCAAAAACTTAGTTTATATATATATATATATATATATATATATAATCTAAACCGTACGTTCTAATTACATATTTTATGAAATCAAGAATCTAATCTTGTAAGAAATACTGCAGGCCTGTTGTCAGAATAAACATGGACCCATGTTCTCTATGTCCTAAGATGTGTGTATCAATCTTAACTCACATCTTTTTTGCACTAAATTTAAAATGATTTATTCTGTATATATTTAATCTCATTGAGATGTCCATTGCCCCTGCTGCACTAGACATCTACAGCTTGATTCTTATTTTCAAACTCTGTTTTCTTTCTAATTAATCAGTTAATTATATACTCATATTTTTGTAATAGGCGTTGGAACTATCTATACATATATATTTAAATAAAATTATTTAAATATCAAATTTTGTTTTCCTAAAGATGCATGCATGTATGCATGTTCCAACATCCAGGCTATAATGACTTACATTTAAGCCATGAATGCTTTCTAGGGGATTCTTGTTTGTATTTGTTTAAAATTCCAATGTTTTTTTCTTGTGAATTGTTTATACAAACTAGAACAATCATTACCATAAACTTTGCATTTTGAAACATATATGTAACAACAAAATCTGCAAAATGATTAGTAAAATACATGTGGTTTCTTTTTTCTTCGCGCATATTTTGCTATTCAAACTAATTCTAGTTATCAGAGGCACATAAAGCACATTGCTAAAGCGGGTATTAAGTGCCATATATATACCATATTGAACATAGTCTAGCTAATTTCATTAATAACAATCCTTGAACATCGTCTAATTCAATTTAGATATCATTAGGAGAAGGAACATTACCTATGACAATAGCTGACTAGTACCTCGACAATGAGACAATATGATTATTATTATTTTTTTTTTTTGATAATCCTGGGGTTCTCCACTTCGTGGATCATTCCCCAGGGTCCGGTCAGGCAGCGGTCAACTTCACCCGGGAGGTTTTTCCCTGGACAAAGGTCCAGTACCGCTTTATGACACAGATGAGTAGTTCCCCCCACCGGGCGTCGAACCCGGGAGCATGACAGTTGGCCCCCAAGGCCCTTACCAAATGGGCTATCTCATCCGGTCGAGACAATATGATTTTTAATACACACACATATATATATATATATATATATATATATATATATATATATCAAGCAATATTGTATACACGCATGTTGAATACTATTACAACTTGATCAAAATTAGTTTATCTTCTCCATATATTTATATCAAAGAGAAAAGATTCATGAAACTGGACCCAGCCTGTTTGAATCTTGTCCTTTCACAAATCTCCAATATATAAATAAAGACCTCTCATCCCTAAAACCAAAAACCATCGCCAACCACTTTAAAACTTTCTAAGCAAGAGACTGAAGAACTCCGATTTTCTTTCTAAAGGTCTCAAAGCAACTAAAAATAAAATGGCTTTTTGGTCTGCTGAGAATGCTACTAAAGCCTACCTTACTACATTGAAAACGGTAAGAATTTATTTCCTTTTACATATTCGTATAATTTATAGTTTATCATCGGTTTTGTATAAAATATGATATCGATCGGTACTAAAAAGATAGTTAGTATTCACCTACTTTTTTTTAACTGAATTATTTTCACATTTTGACATATGTTATCCATTTTCAGGATCAAAGAACAAAAGAACCAAACGTGGCTGAATTTATATCAGCTATAGCTGCCGGAAATAACGCAAGAAAGATCGCCGTGGCTTGTGCCGGAGCAGCAAACGCTGAGATACTCGTTGCCCTAATCGCTGCGGCTAATCAAACGCGCGGTCAAGTGTTATGCGTTTTGCGTGGCATCGAAGAACTAATCATATCCAAGAAAATGTTGGAACCATCAGAGATTCATCACATACAATTCGTAGTCGGAGAATGTAACGACGACACTCTAATTAATGATCATTTTGGAGAAGCCGATTTCGTTCTAGTCGATTGTAACCTCGAGAACCACCAAGATATTGTTAGAAAGATTGTTAATCACCATGAAGAAAACGCAAGAACAGGCGGTATGGCTGCTGTGGTGGGTTATAACGCGTTTTCGAGAGGATCTTGGAGGTTTAGCGATGGGAGGAAAACGCAGTTTTTACCTATAGGTGAAGGGTTGCTGGTGACGAGGGTCAATGATAATGGTTGTTATAGCAAGAAGACAATGAATAAGAAGACTGATCATCATCATCACCATGACCACGTGAGAAAGAGTCATTGGGTGGTGAAAGTTGATAAGTGCACGGGAGAGGAGCATGTGTTTAGAGTTAGGTCTCCACGAGGAGAAGCCATTATTGGAGCTTAATTAAAAGTTTACATATCATTGGGTACTTTAGCAAAAAATCACCTCTGTAATGGTTCGTTCAGACGAGTGAGAGTAGTAAGAAGATTAGTTATTTTGTATAAGTAATTAAAAAGAGTTTTGATTAGTATTGGAATGTTCTGTTTGTATGAACAGAAAAGGTGTGTTTCATTTTCTTTTCTTTCTGTATGGGTGAATATGAAGAGATGTGTTTCGTTTTTAATTTCTTTTAGTTTTGGCATTTTTTTCGTGGGCATATGTACATGCATTGTGATTCTTCAGATATTGGATGTTTAGCAAATAACCATTCAATAATGCACATGCACGAGAAAAGATGGCCAGCATATGAGACTACAACAATGAAATTATATCAATGAAATTATGATCAAAGCTTAAAGGATGGTGCGTTTTTAGGATATAGGGTTTAAATTCTCATCAATCTATATTTTTTAAGTCATGGATATTAAAAGGCATGTACACAAACTAGGAGGCATTCAAGATTTTCTTCTTTGAATTAGTCATTGCGTCAAGTATGTTATTTTTTTAGAAAAGATATATATTGACAATGATCCATTCATTATTAATGCGTCCATTGTGACAATGTGCAACAACAATGGATCACGAACGACCCATGACCTTCCCCAGTTGCCCTGTATCCCCATTTCCCTTATCCATATCCTACTGTACAAGAAAATGACATTTCCATAATAAGTTAGATATCAATGTATTGCACAAAATTTATTACGTTTCTCAATACATGTGAAAGTTAAAAACAAAACTAATGGTAAAATGGATGTAGCTACTAACTAGTTTATATCAAAATTTAATGGAAACGATAAAAATTCAAAAACAACATCAGTGAAAATTCGAGATAGGGTGATTGTGGCCGGGTGATAAGAAGGTGGGGTTGAACGCTAACATATTTTAGGTTCGATTTACCTATTACGCAAAATTAAGTCATAATTATCTTGATCATTAATACAGATATATGCCAAAGCTTTAGGACCTGTTTGAATGTCCGAAAGAGAATTTATCTGTGAGCTGCACCTCTTATGGAAATTAGTTTGGACCTCTCTATAGATCTGAAATGCTCACAGGTTAATAAAAAAAATATGAGTGAAAATATGCAAGATATACATTATTACTAAGAAAAACAATTATTGTTTTAATGAAATGGACCACATACCATAGTGTTAACAAGATGAAGAGACCCCCAATATACAAATGTGCTATTCATTTAGTGGACTATGGACATTTTCTCACGAAGCCCATTCGATCAAAAGCCCAATAACGTTCTTTCATCACTCAACAGAAGTGTGATTCCTCTCTTGAGGAAAAACCCTACCAGAATTTCAGTTTCTCTCGAGAGTGATCGGAAAACATGGCGGTTGGTCTAAGAGAGTTCGCGCGAAGAACCGGAAACGGCTCCGGAACACCGGTGCTAGACGAATCTAACGGCGAGGAAATCATGCACGTGCAGCCGTCCGTCGCCGTCGCTCTCGGCAATCGATCCCTCGAGTCTCCCGGAACTCTCTACATCACTTCCAGGTGATAGATAGATATATAGATTACTCAAATTGATTTGGATCCCTTCTGAGATGGAGATTGTAAATAGTGTATTATACATTTGGTCAGGAAATTGATTTGGCTGAGTGACGTAGACATTGCGAAAGGCTACGCCGTCGATTTCACATCGATATCGCTTCACGCAGTTTCTAGAGATCCAGAGGCTTATTCATCTCCTTGTTTATATACTCAGGTATCCAATAAGCTTTGCATTAGAGCTTAGTGATGGAGGACCTATGGCCTTTATACTGTGGGGGTTTTGAGTAGTTGTTAGGGTTCGATGTTTGCATTTAGTTGTCTAAGTTTGTGGTTCTGTGTTTGAAGATTGAAGTTGAAGAAGAGGAGGATGAAGAAGATGAGGAGGATGATGGAGAGGGAGTTTTGGAGTTGTCTAAGATCAGAGAGATGAGGCTTGTTCCTTCTGACTCTACCCAGTGTGAGTTTTTCATGTAGCAATTTTGAATCTTGTTTCAAGAGTCTTTGGTGCTAAGCAGACATGTGTACTCTTTGACAGTGGATACTCTGTTTGATGTGTTCTGTGAATGTGCTGAGCTTAATCCAGAACCAGTTGAAGGTAATGCATAAAGCCACAAACCTTGCTACTATTGTTTCATGCAATTTTTGGTTACATTCTCGTTTCATTGAATATTTTTCAGAAGAAGAAGAAAGTGAACATAACTGGGTGTTTAGTGCTGATCAGATGGTTGTTGGTGGAGGAGGTAATGCTTCCTTTTTATAAGCTGAGACCAATCTCAAAATATTTAATGTTCAGCTTGATTGGTATGAAGAAATGTGATATTTGATTTTCTTGTTGTGCAGCGGAAGGAGACGGCGAATGGCCAATATCTCAGAGCCCGACGAGTGTAATCGGCCTATCCATTGGAGATGAAGGTCTTGCTCAGCCTATGCTCGAGGTAAATAAAAAAAACCTGATTTCACCTAAGCGATTCACTTGTTTGTTTATGTTTTAGCTAATTTCATTGACGCTTATAATTCTCACACTGCAGCTCCATATCAACGATCAGAGGTTTGATGATGCTGAAGAGATGGTTCATGAAAGTGAAACCAAAGATCACTAATCTGTCCACAAATGTATTACTCTAAAACAGAGTTGTTTCTTATGTTAAAACAATTTCGTCTCTGTGTTTTTCAAAGTTTGTGTGTGTGCTTTGTTAAATAGGCGTTTAGACTTAAAAAGGTAGATTTTGCTCATGGACGAACCAGAACATAGCATGTGCCTAACATCAAGAACCTTCAAATATTAAATACACAAGTGAGGCAAAAACATTAAACCTGATTTTTCATAGGGCTGTGCTAAAAAGGCTCATCATACTCGTTGAAACATTAAAGATCAAGCAAGACTAATCGCTGAAAACTAGAAAGAAAAACTTATATGGGCTTTTGTGTTTTATTTCAGCCCAGTCACCTGGCTATTCGTCGTCCTTATTTTGCTTATACACTATGATTGATTATCAAATAACTTATTTTATTTATACACTGTGATTGGCTAGCTAATAAATTGTTAATTCTGTTTAATAATATTATGTACAGTATCAACGTGTGTGACTAAAAATAAAATGTATCTTTCTAGAAGTTCTAACAAAAAAATATCTTAGTACCGTGTTTTTTGTCAACCCTGAAGAAAACATCATGAAATGCTAATTTTTAATTTATTTCTTTTAAATAAGATTGGATGATTTTCCCTTTCAAGAACTGGGGAAGACATGTATTTTGTTGGAAGCACGTTGTACGATATGGACACATGAATATTAAAAGAGCTATATAATCAAGTGACCAAAAAATCAAATTAATATTTTCTACTGTCTGAATTATTATGCCAGTGCCACAATCGTTTTAGAACAATTAGACAATTCTAGATGTTCCCACAAAATCCACTATAATCAAATTAATATACAAAATCCACCATAATCATCCACCACAATCAAATTAATGTACATTTAAGAAAGGGAAATTATTATTTTATATAAATATAAGAGACTCGACTCATACGCATTGAGCGGATTTGCATCTAACTAGTAAAAAAAAAACTGAGTCCCACACTTCCCGCGAAAACCTCAGTCTCTCTCTCCTTCCTTCTATCTCTCTATCACAACCGCTTCTCTGTGTTAACCTTTTGGTTATGTAAAATATGAAAATCAAATTAATCCTCTTGATAATTTAAAAGTTTATTCAGATTTCTCGATCCCTACAACAAATGTCGCCGATGTCTACGACGGAACAGTCGTCTGATCCGCAAAAACACCTCGAGAAGATCCCTGAGATTCCTTCCTGCCAATCTGGCTTGGAGAAAGAAGACGATGAAGCTGCGCAACGATCCACCACGAGCCGCGATTCTCCCGAAATGCTCGCTCCTTCCTCCTTAGGTCTAAACCATATCAGAACGAAATCATCTCCCGCTCCATCTCCTTTAGGAATTTCTTCAACCACGCCGTCGATTCAGGAGAAGCCTAGGGTTGGTGCCGCTGATGCACGCGCCGATGCGCGTGCCAGATGGCCGATTCCTCCTCATCAGCCCGATCAAGGTATTATATTCATTCAAACATTCGAATTCATTCAAACATTCGAATTTTGTAATTATGAGAGGGCGATGGTGATCCTAATAACGATGATAAATTTGTTTATAGGAAAAAAAGTTCAATGGACACAATCAAAATCTCTGCGTGTGCCTGTAAACACCAATCCAGGGATAGAGGTGAATGATTATTTCCTTTTATTTTTTTATAAAAAAAATTAACCACAGTGTTCGGTGGCCGAACTAACCGACTATTATCAATTGATGAGATTGTTTGTTTTCTCTTTGTTGTTATCAATTGCAGACTTCTCATGTAGGTCTTGCTAAGGAAACACATTCTCCACGTTTTCAAGCGATCTTGCGCGTCACGAGTGGACGCAAGAAGAAACCTCATGAGATCAAGAGCTTCTCTCATGAACTCAACTCCAAAGGTGTAAGGCCTTTCCCCGTGTGGAGGTCTCGTGCTGTTGGTCACATGGAGGTTCCTATTATTCTCTTTGCTTATGTTAATGTTCATTTCCAATGACTTGAGACTCAAGTTTTCAATTTTTTTTTCAGGAGATCATGGCGGCGATTCGAACCAAGTTTGATAAGCAAAAGGAAGACGTTGATGCTGATTTGGGAGTTTTCGCTGGATACTTGGTGACCACGCTAGAGAGCACTCCTGAATCCAACAAGGAGTTGAGAACGGGTCTCGAGGATCTCTTGGTGGAGGCTCGCCAGTGCGCAACCATGCCGGCGAGCGAGTTTTGGTTAAAATGTGAAAGCATAGTTCAAAAGCTAGACGATAAACGCCAGGAGCTGCCGATGGGAGGGCTCAAGCAAGCTCACAACCGTCTACTCTTCATCCTCACTCGCTGCAACAGGCTCGTCCAGTTCCGTAAAGAGAGCGGTTACGTCGAAGAGCACATCCTCGGAATGCACCAGCTGAGCGATCTCGGTGTTTATCCTGAACAGATGGTGGCTATCTCGAGACAGCAGGACCTTCTTCGAGAGAAGGAGATCCAAGAGAAACAGAATCTTGATGGCGGTAGTGGAGGTGATGGGAATGAAGTGAATACCGCTAAAAGTAATGATTCGACTTCGAGTAATTTCAGGATGTCGTCCTGGAAGAAGCTTCCGTCTGCTGCTGAGAAGAACCGGAGTGCTAATAACACTCCCAAGGCGAAAGGCGAAGGCGGGAAAATACAACCAAAGGTTTATGGGGATGAAAACGCTGAAGGAGGAGGCTTGTTGCATAGCCCCTCAGGGCAGCCTGCATCGGCAGGGAGAAATGATATGTGGGGTTTTTGGGCGGATCATCAGTGTATGACGTACGATAACTCCATGATCTGTCGTATCTGTGAAGTTGAAATACCTGTTGTGCATGTAGAAGAGCACTCTCGGATATGCACCATCGCTGATAGGTGTGACTTAAAGGGGATCAATGTGAACGTGAGACTTGAGAGAGTAGCTGAGAGTCTTGAGAAGATTCTGGAGTCGTGGACGCCGAAGTGCGGAACACCGAGAGGAGTTGCTGATACGTTTGGTAGACATGAAGATATGGATGAAAGCTCTCATAGATGTTCAG
This sequence comes from Hirschfeldia incana, assembly GCA_026261945.1. NCBI lineage: Eukaryota > Viridiplantae > Streptophyta > Magnoliopsida > Brassicales > Brassicaceae > Hirschfeldia > Hirschfeldia incana. Next base: position 614,766 of record JABCMI010000093.1, on the reverse strand, counting down.
ATGACATGCTTGATTGCGTTGTTCCTCGTTCAGAGAATGCGTATTCTTTGGATGAACTGAAGATATTGAATGAAGTGAATGAAGCAAAAGGGTCGTCAGCTGGAAGCTTGACACCACCATCACCAGGAACGCCAAGGAAAAGCCAAGTAGATTTGTTACTAAGTGGTCGGAAAACAATAACAGAGCTTGAGAATTATCAACAGGTAAAATGTTTACATTTTAAACAATTGAACTTCTCAACGTTCTTACTTGTTTTATGGTTTGAGTTGACAGATAAACAAGTTGCTAGAGATTGCTCGCTCGGTGGCAAATGTGAACTTATGTGGATACAGCTCATTGGACTTCATGATTGAGCAGCTGGATGAGCTAAAGTACGTCATTCAGGATAGGAAGGCAGATGCCCTTGTGGTAGAAACGTTTGGAAGGCGAATAGAGAAGCTATTGCAGTAAGCATTTTTATTTATCATGTGTTTATTTATTTATCATCACTAGTGTTTCAAGCTGACTTACTGTTTCACGAATACAGGGAGAAGTACATTGAACTTTGTGGACTGATAGAAGATGAAAAAGTAGACTCATCGAAAGCCACGCCCGATGAAGAAAGCTCAGCAGATGAGGATACAGTGCGTAGCTTACGTGCAAGCCCACTTAACCCACGCGCTAATGATCGAACATCAATAGAAGATTTCGAGATTATAAAACCAATCAGCCGGGGTGCATTTGGAAGAGTGTTTCTCGCAAGGAAAAGGGCAACTGGTGATTTGTTCGCTATTAAGGTTGGTGTTACTAATAACTTTTATTACTCTATGAATACGTTCTTAACCTGTCTAAAACCATGCATGGTACAGGTTTTAAAGAAGGCTGATATGATCCGTAAGAATGCTGTTGAGAGTATTTTAGCGGAGCGTAACATCCTTATCTCAATCCGTAACCCGTTCGTGGTACGTAATGTCAGAAAATATTATAAGTGCCGTCATGCAAAAACTATGGGGCTTTTTCTCTAATGATTCTATTGGCTGTGCAGGTCCGTTTTTTCTATTCGTTCACATGCCGTGAAAATCTTTATCTGGTCATGGAGTATTTGAATGGTGGAGATCTATTTTCCTTACTGAAAAATCTTGGTTGCTTAGACGAAGACATGGCCCGTATCTATATTGCAGAAGTTGTAAGGCCGTTAAATTTGCTCACTTTGTTATAGAAGTTTGTACTTAAATCAAATGTGTTTTTCTCAGGTGCTTGCACTGGAGTATTTGCATTCTGTAAATATCATTCACAGAGACTTAAAGCCAGACAATTTGTTGATCAATCAGGATGGTCACATCAAGGTAAATATCTATCGGTTATAATAAACATTTGCGTGAAGCATCAAGATTTGGTGAGAGACCACGTTTCTCACAAAACCTGTTACCTTGTGTGATACAGTTGACGGACTTTGGGCTATCCAAGGTTGGTCTTATCAACAGCACAGATGACTTATCAGGTGATGCATCGTTGGGGAATAGTGAATTTTTAGCAGAAGATGGAAACGCTCAACATTCACAAGACAAAGATAGCCGTAAAAAACATGCAGTTGTTGGGACACCTGATTATCTTGCACCTGAAATACTTCTTGGAATGGGTCATGGTTAGTATTTTAGGGCATTCCTTTGTTATCTATGTCATCATGAATCTGTCATTGGCTTATATTATCACTCACTATATTAGGTAAAACCGCTGATTGGTGGTCAGTAGGTGTGATTCTCTTTGAGGTTCTCGTGGGTATTCCTCCTTTCAATGCAGAAACCCCACAGGTATATGTTCAAGCTAACCTCATGAGATATTAGAAAACATTACATTATTCTAGTTTCTTAACGTTTCTTTCATTCATGGATTTTCAGCAAATTTTTGAAAATATAATCAACAGAGATATACCATGGCCTAGTGTGCCAGATGAGATATCTTACGAAGCATATGATTTGATCAACAAGTAAGATCTCACACTTCTGCAAATAATTTTCAGAAACTTCATCATTTGCCGCATTCTCTGTATCTCCACGCCTTTAATCGTTTTCAGAGAGAAACAAGAACATGTTGATTGTGGTTAACATTGTCTACTTATTATGTCCTTGTTTCAGGCTGTTAACCGAAAATCCTGTCCAAAGACTAGGTGCAACAGGAGCTGGAGAGGTAAAGCTCTATTAGTTCATCCTGTAGCTAACATTTTTTCTTCAAAGCTAGATCAGTCTTTCTGAAAATCTACTTACAGGTGAAACAGCATCATTTTTTCAAAGATATTAACTGGGACACGCTTGCCAGGCAAAAGGTTATTGCCACATTCTTTCACAAATTTACTTCCTTGAGAAAATGAATCTCCTATACTAATTTTAGTTTTGTATCTTTTTTTGTTACAGGCTATGTTTGTACCATCAGCTGAACCACAGGACACAAGTTATTTCATGAGCCGATATATATGGAACCCGGAAGACGAAAATGTCCATGGAGGCAGCGATTTTGATGACCTTACAGACACATGCAGCAGCAGCTCCTTCACCACACAGGAGGAAGATGTATGTATCTCTTCTTTTTGTCTCACTTCCATATCTCTTAATTACTCGGCAAGCTTGAAGCTCCATAATAAATGTTTATATGTTGTGAAAAAACAGGGTGATGAGTGTGGTAGCATAGCAGAATTAGCAAATGGACCCAATCTTGCTGTGAAGTATTCCTTCAGCAATTTTTCTTTCAAGGTCAGTTAAATTCTTACGCTCTTTTCGACTTTACCTTTGAATGCTTATTACGTTGACAATTAATGCTTTTGTGTGCAATCAGAACCTCTCACAACTGGCTTCGATCAACTATGATCTTGTCCAAAAGAACGCTAAGGAATCAACAGAAGCTTCAAACCCATCAGCCCCTTGAACCAAAACCGAAAAGAAAAACTAGCTCTGGGCCCGAAGTATGATGATGAATGTGTAATGAGCATCTACTTCAAGTGCTGATTGGTTTTGGTTCATCAGGCCGTTGGTTTCTTCTCTTTGGGGAAAGAAAACAAAAGGTAAGAATAACTGGGAAGCATAGCATTTAGATAGGAAGCAAAAAGAGCTACAGAGATCTCATCCCTCACGATTCTTCAAGATTACTACTCTCATCTCTCGCATATGTATACAAAAGAAGTAACAACTATTTTTCGTTGTTGTTTTACATATGATGATAACAAAGACCCGTTAAACCTATTTCGAGGAATCAACTCAAGAACCAAATTAAGCAGCTGGTGAAGAAGATTGTACCAATCTTCAAAGTTTAACTTATATATTTATAACTTTTAAAATTGTAGTAAAGCTTCTTTTTTTTACTCAGAACATGTTTACTTAATGTGAAGGCTGTGTTCATTGCTTTAGTATCTTCATACAAGGATGAAGTTACCGTGTAGGAAGCAATGTTTGTATCTTATAAACAAGAACATCAAACGGATTCAACGCCAAAAAAAACCTGAAAATAGGAAATTAAAATATGTGGAGGCTATACAGTGACGTAGAACGTGTTAAGAACGCTTTATTATCGATCAAATACAAAATACTAGCTCTTGATGATGTTATTCGTTATAACTGGTCCAACAACATGAATCCACGTACGTGTATAGAATCAAGTAAAATGAACCTACGCATATAAATAAATCTAACCAAACATTATATATTTTAGTTTTTCTCTCCCTCTAGTTGTCGAAACATCCAAGTTCTAAATCTTCGTATCCAAACTCTCCATACTTTAACCACAACGATGACGAAGACGAACACGATGTCGTAATGTCCCCGGACAATAGCATGGTCAGCTCTCCCGCGGATGAGCATCCTCCTCCGTCATTCTCCATTAAAAAGCTCCACGGTTGAATACTGTCACCGTCCACGTCAGCTAAGTGGTTTAGATTTCCTGCAGACGTGTCATTCTGCAAACCCACTGGTACCTCTGCCTCGTCCCGAGGGTTTTGATCGTTGACCAATGTCGTCTCCTCCTTCTCGCGGTTGACTTTCTGTTGGTCAAACGGTTGGTGCGTGTTTGGATCAATACCCATTCTTATGAGCTTCCTCTTTATATGAGTGTTCCAATAATTTTTTATATCGTTATCTGTTCTTCCCGGTAGTTCTGCTGCAATCTTCGACCATCTACAATATTAAGTGTGCACAGAGTATGTTGTTACTAGAATATAATATCGTACGTGAAATGTAAAACAGTCATCTAAATTTTACTAAAATATAATCGTTGGTTAGATAAAATGAAATAAACATTTCACCAAAAACGAATTTTTAAGAGAAATGTTCGTTCCTCTACTATATAGTATTCAGAAAAATAAGTGACATTAGTAAATTATTTGTGATGGAAATAAAATAAAAACCTATTGCCAAGTTGCGCATGAAGATCAATGACTAGTTGAATTTCCTCTTCACTAAAAAGACCTCTCTTGAGATCTGGCCGCAGATAATTAGTCCACCGGAGACGGCAGCTTTTGCCGCACCGCCTTAGCCCCGCCAGCTTCGGCACATCTCTCCAGCACCATCCGCCGCTTCCTCCACGTGTCCTTAGGAAATCAACTAGTTTCCCATCTTCGTCCGCTGTCCATGGTCCCTTTCTCAATCCAACCTCATCACAACATGGTTTACGACCACCCATTACTACTCTATAGACTTCAGACGCAAAAATAAATGCTACTTTTACCAAACTTATATTTTCTTATATTCAAAATCATGAAAGAAACTAGGTTAGAATCATGGGCTCGGAAAATTAAACATGGGAAAGGAAAGAAAAATAAACACAAAAGTGGTATAATTAAGCAAGTTTATCTCAACTAACTAACTATATATACACATACGTATGGAGTTTCTTGGCCATTTTGGGTGTTTGAGATAAATAATATTCAGTATATAATTGTATATATATATATATATATTTTGAACTGACGTATTTAACGGTGGGTTCGATAACCCGAACCGAAAATTCGTGACCCATTGCTACAAGCATTAGATAATTTGATATAAACATTTCCCGATTTAGAAAATTTGTTACAGATGACATAGCGTAATTTTTTCTCTCCATATTTCCACCTTTCATATCACTGTTAGCTTTACGGCTCGTGTTGGATTACTCGAAAACTTTATGATAATTGGGCTAACATTTTTAATATGTACACAATTCTTAATTATTCTTGGCAATGGCCAAAACAAATATATGTATGCAGATAGTTGATTTATTGTTTTCTCTTTCTCTAATTTTTCAAATCTTATATCAACTTGGCTATTATATGTTTATCCACATTTTTGTAAGTAATTAAAAAGAAGATCATGCTACTTGCGTTTTGATCATGACAAGAAAGTGAAACTTAAAATAGAGACAAAGAACATGAGACTTCTCTTTTAAGTCTAACTGTTATTTTTTATTGAGAAATTCTTTGTAAACAAAATTACAATTAATGACGTACCCCACCCAATGTGAGGAGGATACGTCTGATAGCCAGTTCCAAACACGTCAGGACTGTGTCTGTGCCCTAGCGTCCGATATCAAACATTGGCTGTCTGGCAAAATCTAAGAGATGAAGCTTTCTCAAAAACGAGTGATCAGAGCCAGTTTTGTATATATGAGCAAGGTTCAAGAGTTGATCTCTTCCGCTGAGGATGATCATATGGATAAGTACACTTGCTCAGGCTGTTCTCAGACTAAGACGAAGTCAGTCCAGACTCAAGGCCCGGCTATTTGACTTGCACAAGGAAACAAGCAATGACATGGCCGTTCTCTATAATGCCTTTGCTAGGTTTAGTCGTTAAGACTCCTTTTATTTGAATGGTGGAGAAGACCCTCAACAGATGCTAATTGGATATGAGAAGAACAATAACTAACTAATAAACCACTCTTGAGATGAAAAGACGAACTTGTTATAAGCTACACATCAAACTTGTACATGGTTTTTGTCTTTTTGGGAACTTTGTCTACCTATAGAACAAACAAGAGAATTAGACAATTAGTGGTCATGGACTCATGGGCTATGACAGAGTAATCTCGGGCCTTTATCGCGTGAAGTCTTAGACTTCTTCATTTGTTACGAACGTAAAACTATTTTCTTTTTAGAAATTTAAATATCTTGCTTCACTTTTTAACAGTTAGGTTCCCGTCGGTACCAATTTGTTTAAAGCTCAAGTTAATATAGTTTGTTTTTTTTTTCATCAAACTGCTCTAAGAACGAAATTTTTTTAAAGCTCAAGTTAATATAATCCTAAATTCAAATGACAAGCTCTAGTCAGCCGCTTATGTGGCTTATGCTAGACTGAAATCTACCATTTTTAAATGTATATTTAGCCTTATAAATAGATGTCACTTTTTTGAAAGTTTGTTAATAAGTAAGACTTTATGACTCATAAATGAATAGGTGGCACTTTTTTCTTTTTCTAAGGATTTCCATTGAAATGTTTTCCCACTCCTTTTTTCCAAACCGGTCGAGTCCACACTCTACATTATAAAAAGATGTGGAAAAGAAAAATAATTTTGATTCCACTAATGTATGGCCTTACGCGGAGAAGGTGGTACGACGGTGCATATGACCCAGTAATCTCTCTGGATCACGTTCATAGATCATCATCATCACATGCCCTAGCGAGAATTATTGTTCAGTTTGTTTCATTTCATTTTGTTATGCCTTATTTTCTGGGATTTCTTATTTTCTTTCTCGTCGTGTCCTCCCGTTCCCTCAACTGTTTCATACGACAGTGAATGACCCACCCAAACCAATGATCTATTTCAACACTGCAAAAGAGAATCAAGAGATATTAGTATTATACTGTACATGAACACGCCAACTTGGCAACTTCATTGCTCCGTACCGCACGAGAAACAACAGTGCTGTTATGTCGGTAGGTTATTAGTAAATAGTACCATCTCAATTTAACGTGATTAACAAAAATATTATAAGATCATTGTCGTTATCATTAAGTTAAAAAACACTTAGTGTGATCATTTGGTCTGGAAGAGTTTTGACTTGTGTGCGTATCTGTTTTTCAATTTTGACAATGACAATGTAGATTCAATATTTATTACTTCCTTGTATTATATTACGGCTTGATTGATGCAATTTTTTTTTCTTCCCTTCTTGGTTTGAATATAACGACAAATGTTTATCTCTACTCGCTTTTGATTATGTTTAATATAATTTGGATTGATACGTCACGTTATAATCTGGACCGACGTTGAGAGGACCCTGCCATGATTTTATATCAAACCAATTCCAACTAATAATTGAGCCCTGCCCCTGCGTTAATATATCGTCATTTAGACGTCTGATTGGTTTTCACACGTCGGTGGATTGATATGTTAGCTTTCAACCAAGTTTCTATGTAATTCATATTTGTTATAATGCAACTTAGACCATTTGGTGACTACTGTACAATTTATGAAACAACAAGTAATTTGTAAGTCTACAACAAACATCAATTAAGCGTTTGCTTCAAACCGATTCCTACCAACAAGTGTATATTGAATCCGAGCTTATGTTGCAATCTTCGTTTTTATTATTGTCAATATTAGATGATTAGTAACCAAAATAAAACATATGACAGAAAAGTAAAACAATCAATCAGATTAATTAGTTATATTTTACCAAACTGAAACATATTCCTAGCTTGTATTAGTCTAATCTACTGCTTGCTTTTCCCCCTTTTTTCACTGCTTTTTAATATTCCAACCGCGTGTTACGGGTACGGCCAATACAAGAAAAAAACACCCTAAAGAAAGTTGTGTAGACGCTATAAGTATTCAACCCCAGCTCTTTCATTTCCACACACTCAATTATCTCACTTCTCTCTATCTCTCTAACAAGAAACACCAATGGCAAAACTAAATCAAACTATCTTTCTAATCCTCTCAATCTGCTACTTCTTATCGCCAGCGCTCACTGCCGCCACCGCAGTCTCACGGGCTGGAGCTTCCAACAAAGCCGTAAGCTTCATCCAATCCTCTTGCAAAACCACAACATACCCAGCCGTCTGCTTCCACTCCCTCTCCGCCTACGCAAACGCCATACAGACAAGCCCAAAACGCTTAGCCGAGACCGCTCTAGCCGTTACCCTGAGCCGAGCCCAATCCACCAAACTCTTCGTCTCGCGCCTGACACGTTTCAAGGGCCTTAAGAAGCGCGAGGTCGAAGCCATCAAGGACTGTGTGGAGGAGATTAACGATACCATTGACCGTTTGACCAAGTCGGTCCAAGAGATGAAGCTGTGTGGGAGTGCCAAAAATCAAGAACAGTTTGCGTTCCACATGAGTAATGCTCAGACATGGACTAGTGCGGCGTTGACAGATGAGAACACTTGCTCCGATGGTTTCTCGGGTCGGGTCATGGATGGAAGGATCAAGAACTCGGTTCGAGCTAGAATTGTTAACGTGGGCCACGAAACCAGCAACGCCTTGTCCTTGATTAATGCATTTGCTAAAAAGTATTAATTTAAAACTAGTTTTAAGAACTATTTTGTGACATCTCATATATATAAATATAATGGTCTCCGTAAATGTAATATATATTTCGAGTTTGTTAGATTTTTTTTTCTTATGTGGTTTGTACTTTGTACTATTGTTCATGTGTATTGAGATATAAAAGTTTAAGAAGTTAAGGATTTGGATATTTTTTTACAAAGTTGAAAATATATATGGACAAGTTGACGCATACTCCCTTTCACACGCATTACTTTCCTTATGACAAGTTGCGCATACATTTTCATGTTTTAACATCGTTCTTTTTTCAAAAACAGAAAAGTTGAAAAATAGACACAAGTAATATAAGTCTACTTAGTTGATAGAATCACTGCTTTATCAACAATTGATTGAAAATGTGGGGGCAAAACAATTACTTAAATCAAAAAAAAAAGCCGAGTAATTTATTTTATACTGTCATTTTCAAAAAAAAAAATGTTATACTGTCGGCTTACCATACGAATCTCATCTCTTAAAATATAATCCTTGTTGAAAACAATCCATTAACAACTATATGAAAAATATATAATCTAATAAAAGGCTCATAAGAATATCTCAATTTGGTATTTTGATGTTTAAGAATATTTTAGTGTTCCAAAAGAAAAAAAGATCTATTCGTAAGCAGTGTGCAGAAAATTGGGGTTGGTCCATGATTTTTGTTGTCGCTTTGATTCTTTACCATTCGTATATACACGATCATTCAAATTATAGCCATGCATAAACACAACACACACACACACACACTGTACGGACGCTGATCGACCTACGTCTTCCCCAAGAAAAATATCTCTCGACCTGAAAGCCCATGTTATATAGTCTGGCCAATGCATTATTGCCTTATTGTCACCCCAAAATTTGATGTGGCCTTTTATATAAGAGAAAGACTTGGGTTCACCCCTGAGGTGAACCTTTAAATTCACCCTCCAATAAAAAATTAGCATATTAAATGTAGTCTTTTTTCATAAAAGGAAACAAAATATTTCGAATTTACTTCTTAAAATAAATAGATTAAAAATAAATAAATATATTAGTAGCTGTAAAAAAAATATTTTTTTTTCTAAAAGTTGTTAACGTCCACACTAAACCCTAAACCCTAAATCATAAACAATAAACCTAAACCCTAAGCTCTTAGATAAACCCTAAACCCATGTGTAAATCATAAATATTTAGATAAACTCTAAACACTAAACTCTAAACCCTAAATCCTAAACCCTAAACCCTTGGGTAAATCTGAACCCTTGGGGTAGATCTTTAACCCTTGGAAAAATTTTAAACCATTGAATAAAATTTTTTGGGTTTAGGGTTTACCCAAAAATTTATGATTTATCCAATAATTTAGGGTCTATCCAAGGGTTTAGGTTTAGTATTTAGGGTTATGAATTTTAGGGTTTACTATTTATGATTTATATAAGGATTTATGATTTACATAAGGGTTTATGATTTTATTAAGAGTTTAGAGTCTAGTGTTTGGGGTTTAGATTTACTGTTTATGATTTAGGGTTTAGAATGGACATCATTAACAGTTTTTAGAAAAAAATATTTTTTACAGCTACTAATATTTTTATTTATTTTTATCTACTTATTTTAAAAAATAAATTCAGAATATTTTGTTTCCTTTTATGAAAAATACTGCATTTAATATACTCTGTTTTGATTGGTGGGTGAATTTAAAGGTTCACCATAGGGGTGAACCCAAGTTTTTCTCTTTATATGAGAAAGACTTGGGTTCACCCCTGAGGTGAACCTTTAAATTCACCCTCCAATAAAAAATTAGCATATTAAATGTAGTCTTTTTTCATAAAAGGAAACAAAATATTTCGAATTTACTTCTTAAAATAAATAGATTAAAAATAAATAAATATATTAGTAGCTGTAAAAAAAATATTTTTTTTTCTAAAAGTTGTTAACGTCCACACTAAACCCTAAACCCTAAATCATAAACAATAAACCTAAACCCTAAGCTCTTAGATAAACCCTAAACCCATGTGTAAATCATAAATATTTAGATAAACTCTAAACACTAAACTCTAAACCCTAAATCCTAAACCCTAAACCCTTGGGTAAATCTGAACCCTTGGGGTAGATCTTTAACCCTTGGAAAAATTTTAAACCATTGAATAAAATTTTTTGGGTTTAGGGTTTACCCAAAAATTTATGATTTATCCAATAATTTAGGGTCTATCCAAGGGTTTAGGTTTAGTATTTAGGGTTATGAATTTTAGGGTTTACTATTTATGATTTATATAAGGATTTATGATTTACATAAGGGTTTATGATTTTATTAAGAGTTTAGAGTCTAGTGTTTGGGGTTTAGATTTACTGTTTATGATTTAGGGTTTAGAATGGACATCATTAACAGTTTTTAGAAAAAAATATTTTTTACAGCTACTAATATTTTTATTTATTTTTATCTACTTATTTTAAAAAATAAATTCAGAATATTTTGTTTCCTTTTATGAAAAATACTGCATTTAATATACTCTGTTTTGATTGGTGGGTGAATTTAAAGGTTCACCATAGGGGTGAACCCAAGTTTTTCTCTTTATATGAGAAAGACTTGGGTTCACCCCTGAGGTGAACCTTTAAATTCATCCTCCAATAAAAAATTAGCATATTAAATGTAGTCTTTTTTCATAAAAGGAAACAAAATATTTCGAATTTACTTCTTAAAATAAATAGATTAAAAATAAATAAATATATTAGTAGCTGTAAAAAAAATATTTTTTTTTCTAAAAGTTGTTAACGTCCACACTAAACCCTAAACCCTAAATCATAAACAATAAACCTAAACCCTAAGCTCTTAGATAAACCCTAAACCCATGTGTAAATCATAAATATTTAGATAAACTCTAAACACTAAACTCTAAACCCTAAATCCTAAACCCTAAACCCTTGGGTAAATCTGAACCCTTGGGGTAGATCTTTAACCCTTGGAAAAATTTTAAACCATTGAATAAAATTTTTTGGGTTTAGGGTTTACCCAAAAATTTATGATTTATCCAATAATTTAGGGTCTATCCAAGGGTTTAGGTTTAGTATTTAGGGTTATGAATTTTAGGGTTTACTATTTATGATTTATATAAGGATTTATGATTTACATAAGGGTTTATGATTTTATTAAGAGTTTAGAGTCTAGTGTTTGGGGTTTAGATTTACTGTTTATGATTTAGGGTTTAGAATGGACATCATTAACAGTTTTTAGAAAAAAATATTTTTTACAGCTACTAATATTTTTATTTATTTTTATCTACTTATTTTAAAAAATAAATTCAGAATATTTTGTTTCCTTTTATGAAAAATACTGCATTTAATATACTCTGTTTTGATTGGTGGGTGAATTTAAAGGTTCACCATAGGGGTGAACCCAAGTTTTTCTCTTTATATGAGAAAGACTTGGGTTCACCCCTGAGGTGAACCTTTAAATTCACCCTCCAATAAAAAATTAGCATATTAAATGTAGTCTTTTTTCATAAAAGGAAACAAAATATTTCGAATTTACTTCTTAAAATAAATAGATTAAAAATAAATAAATATATTAGTAGCTGTAAAAAAAATATTTTTTTTTCTAAAAGTTGTTAACGTCCACACTAAACCCTAAACCCTAAATCATAAACAATAAACCTAAACCCTAAGCTCTTAGATAAACCCTAAACCCATGTGTAAATCATAAATATTTAGATAAACTCTAAACACTAAACTCTAAACCCTAAATCCTAAACCCTAAACCCTTGGGTAAATCTGAACCCTTGGGGTAGATCTTTAACCCTTGGAAAAATTTTAAACCATTGAATAAAATTTTTTGGGTTTAGGGTTTACCCAAAAATTTATGATTTATCCAATAATTTAGGGTCTATCCAAGGGTTTAGGTTTAGTATTTAGGGTTATGAATTTTAGGGTTTACTATTTATGATTTATATAAGGATTTATGATTTACATAAGGGTTTATGATTTTATTAAGAGTTTAGAGTCTAGTGTTTGGGGTTTAGATTTACTGTTTATGATTTAGGGTTTAGAATGGACATCATTAACAGTTTTTAGAAAAAAATATTTTTTACAGCTACTAATATTTTTATTTATTTTTATCTACTTATTTTAAAAAATAAATTCAGAATATTTTGTTTCCTTTTATGAAAAATACTGCATTTAATATACTCTGTTTTGATTGGTGGGTGAATTTAAAGGTTCACCATAGGGGTGAACCCAAGTTTTTCTCATATTTTTTCCATTTTTATTTCTAAAATATCTTCATTCATGCAATCAAATTCCCACTTGCGTATTATATTTTCTGTTAAATGAATATCATTCAAATAATTTCTCTCTATATATAAACCTCATGTAAATAGAAATGCTACAACAACACATCACATTCACAATCTCATAAACCTCATATAATATATAAGAATGGCTGGATCTCTTAGATTTAAACATCACTTCCTCGCATCTCTTCTCGTAACCATTACCATAACCACGCTCAAGTCGGTCCATACAACAACAACAACAAACACGGAGTTCGTAAAATCATCATGCACATTCACAACATATCCAAGACTTTGTGTCGCTTCACTCTTAACTCAATCCAGTCTCATCCAAACCAGCCACAAGCTCATGGCTCACGCGGCTCTCAACATCACATTAGCCTCGGCTAAAGCCACGTCAGCAATGATGGTGCGTCTCTCGAGTAGTAGTCGGCTCAAGCCCAGAGAAGTCTCGGCCATGAGAGACTGCGTTGAGGAGCTAGGTGACACGTTGGAGGAACTTCGGAAATCGATAGGCGAGATGGGTCTGCTAAGTGGCTCGAACTATGAAATCTACATGAGTGATATTCAGACTTGGGTTAGCGCGGCTCTGACCGATGAGAACACGTGCTCGGATGGATTTGAAGGAGATGACATGAATGGGAAAGTTAAGGTTTTGGTTAGAGGGAGGATTTTGGTTATTGCTCATTTAACGAGTAATGCTTTGGCTTTGATTAATCACTTTGCTTCTATTCATGGTTAGAGAGACTAATATATTTTTAGTTTCTTTTAATTGAAAATTTCTGTTGCTTTTGTCAGTTTGTGTGTATTACAAATAGTAATAAATACAAGTTCGCCCTTTTTTTCCTGAATCAATATGTACCAGAAAATATTAATACTTTTTCTTTGCCTATATGATAAGTAGTTGTAGTTGCATCATTTTCATACTTCAATAACTGTAGAAGAAAACAACTTTCAAATAACTTCGAGTAAATACTTATTCACTTTACTAAAATATCTTCTGCTACTATACTTTGAAGTTCACATTATATTAATCTTAATAACATAGCTATAGTATGGACTATGGACATAGAAAACTATGAAAAAGTGTATTGTTAGTTATGTTTATGTGAAAACAACGAATTAAAAAGGACACCGACGTGAAGAAAAGCTGTCTTTTTCTTCCACTTTTGCTGAATGATGGCAGACCAGCTATAGTTGTTAGATTTACACATGGAATCTATCTTAAACATTTCACACTCAGAAATGTTTTTAAAGGTTTAAAACATTATCAAGACAAATGTAATTCATTATTCTACACCACGTTTCCAAGCTACAATTTACTATATCACTGTAAAAAAGAGCAACAACAAAAAAAAGCTAAAGTTGCTGATTCTGGTTAAGCATTTTCAGCAAACCCGGTTTAGTACAATTCAACAAAGATCTTCCAGACCTATACTGAACCATAACAGCAAACAAAGCACGTGCCTCTCTCAACTTCTTCTCTTCGCACAAAATATAAACTCAACCAAGTGTAACTAATCAACAGAGACACCTAAGCACTAAATCCCATGCTTCTGCAATTCTAAGATCAGAGCCAAAGCCTCGACAGGTCTTTCACTTTGACAGAAACACTTAGTCTCGCCTACTTTGATATGAGATTTCCTTAGTGAAAGTCACCTGATCTGGAACAATGCCTTCATTTTACATTGATTCTAGATGGTCACTCCAAGCGGCCGAAGTGAAGACTGGAGAGTGATGGTTCCAACAGAAGAGCGCAAGTCGTCGCCTTTCTCGATTTCACTTAGCAATAGCACAAACCCTCCACCTTAAACATCTCCTCAACTTTTGTCTTCTGTTTTTCTCTGATTGGTAAATTAATTTAGCTTTACCGGACTGTTGTTGTTGCTAATCGAACCGATGCTTAATCTCTTAATAAATCTAACTTGAGCCCAACCCATCATGTATGTCTAGACAAAAGCCCGTTAATAAGGGATGTATTATTTTATGCGTAATTTAAATAAAAATGTTTATACAATGTAATATG